>QCXZ01000053.1:17524594-18124594 GCA_025024175.1 Rhyzopertha dominica | reverse complement strand
TACGTTTTAAGGTCAGCATTATGTACTATTAAAACACAAATGGTAGGTATTTATAAAAACGGTCTCTTAATCTTAAAGCGAGTAATTGGTCGAGTAAGAATGATTCGAGATGTTTTTGGCTATTCAGTATTTAATAATCTTGGAAAAAGCAGTGTGAGGAAAACCATGCAAGCAGAAATGTGTCGACCGTGGGATTACGAATGTACCAGTGTGTCAGTCCGATTCAGAGGAACATCAAATTCTGAACCACCTCGAAGATGCAAAAGGTAAGCGATAAGTTTTGAAATTTTTGTTTTATGAACAATTAACAACGGTTTTATTAGAACAACGCAATGTTGTAAGTTACGTAACGTGGAACCAAATTCTTATCTAATACGTGGTGAATTGACCTTTTCAGATCAGCTGCCTCCAGAACAGATTGTTATACGAAACGTGTGCAATTTTTTCTGAGTGCAAGTCACCAGGGGAGCCTTAAAAGTGACCATAAATGCTACTAGCATACTATATTCGACGGTATAAAAAATTATCAGCATCGATGAAGATGATCTTTCCCGGTGTATTAAGAGAACTCAAAAGTGTAATTGACTGCTTCATAATGGAATTAGGGAAAGAGAAGTGCCCACATTAGAGAAAAATCATTTTAGATAGTTCTATAGACAAATCAAGATAGTATGCAGTTGAGAACTTGGCAAAATTACATGGACATATGGCATTATTTATATATAGATTTAGATGTAGTACGTATGTATTCCAATCCTGTCACACGCTCTTACACCCAACAAGCAAAATTATTTTATAATTTCCAAATAGCAAGGCATATTTGTTATATTGTTGTTTTATTATTGTTCCTCGACGTCCATTTTATTTTATAAGGTATTCCCCTACGAGTATTCAGCTTCAGTACACTAAACTGTTATATAGTTTAGCGTTAGAAACGTTTTCACAGCAAAATTATAAAACAGTGTTAAGCACCATTTTATAGTCATTGTATAAAGGTTTGCACAACTTTTTATAGAACATTTTTCCAGTGGAGAGTTTAAATATGTGTTATTCAACACTGAATCGTAATCTTGTGAACACCTATAAAACTATTGTATTAAGTCTTGATTTACACATGTAAAAAACAATTTGTTATACAGCAATTTCTTCTGTGATAATCATGCTTCATAAAGAGGAAGCCATATTATTATCATGATTGTAAACACATATATGGCCGCTATTGCGTAAAGCCCACTAAAAATTATTTTTTTACAAAAAAGCAATGTATAAAAGTTATGTTTCTAACAAAAATGATTATAAAATGCGATTTATAATCAGTGCAGATAGATTTAAGATGCCACACAATTAAAAACATTTTTTGTATTTTGTCAATATTTCTTTTAAATTGATGAAATACTTATTATTTTTGAAGCGCTTAAAAATTTTGTATACATATATGCATATGTTTCACAGAAAATTTTGTTTGGTAGTAGTTTCTTGTAACTACAATTCAATACTACGCATATTTTATGTCATGTGGGACGGTATATATCTCGGTCTGAGGACATGTTTTATTTTACAGAGGAATATGGGTTGCAACTTTACCCAATCGTTAAGAAATAAAACATTCTCCGCCAAATCGGTTAAAACACCGAAATATTCCTTTGAAGATGCTGAATGCAACAGAATTGTAGCATAATAGAAAATGCCGTAACATTTATAAAACTGTTTTATAATAAATTGCTATAAAACCGTTTTGTAACTGATTTATAGTAATTTTTATACCACCTCTGTAACTCTCTACAAGATTGTTCTGTAACACCTACTAGAACCATCATGGGATACTGTATATAACTAAAATGTTTTATAAAGATGCGCCTTTTTGCATCTTTAAGTATTCTATAAACGTTATGACAATGTTTACAAGAGTACAACTGTTTTATAAAAATTGTTTTATAAACGTTTGCCTGATCATTATAAAGCTGTAAGTTGCTAGTTGGGCAGTGTGTATACTAAATATAAATATCTTGTATAATACAATATCAAATTGAAATCTGTTATTTTTATCTTCTTTTGTATGCTACTGGATTTTCACTTTTTCTATATTCTTGTAACTAGCTAAATAATTAAGGAAATAAGTAATTTTTAACACTATTCTTGAATTGTAAACAATCAGGTAAATATTATAGTAAAACCATCGGTACCATTTTGCTAGCTTACATGCCGCTTACCGAAACAGACGTTTCACTTGGAACTATTAAACAGTTTATGATGAGAACTTTATTGTAGCCCTGAGTAGAATCTCTTTAAAAGCCAGATTTATTGTTTTAGCCAATGTTTCTATTTTCTCGTACTCGCGAGTCGACGTCGTCTTCAGCTGTAGGTGGCGAAAGGGAGAGGACCAGGGGATGCCACCGCGATAGTCCTAGCGTGTTGAAACTCCGAAAAAAGTCTTTGATTTTCAATAAGGATTGCGGAACGATTTCACCGAGCACGCTGCTCCACTGCTTCGAACTAACGAATCTCGTTATCGCGTTTTTTTTTGTTGGCAAAAACAAAATTCTCGAAACTGGCTCACTTCGCCATCTGTCGCTACTTTTCCCATACATACATTGATACCAATAATAAAATAATAAAATAAAAATTAAGGATGGCCCAAACATCCACCTATTCCTAATTTGACAGCTCTCTTCGCAAGTATGCTGCAGTTAAATGAATAAGTACGTGAAAAACTATTAATTTACCACTTTCGTCTCATTAAGATGTTTAACATTTCACAAGAGTATTTCTGTCACTATTGCTGCTGCAAGGAAAAATTTTTCAATCGGACCCTCCAGTACCAGATTAGCGACAACACCCAAGTTGAATATCGTTTCACTACCACCTACATCAGCAACAGAGCGGCAGCATTCATTCCGAATGGAAATAGTGGACAAATTAGACAAAATTCTCTCCAATAAAGCAACTGAATCTATTGCTCCTCAGATATTCCATGAATTTCTGTACTGCAAATGTAAAAAAATCGAAAAAATGGACTTTAAATATGGTTGCAGAGTAAGCCGGTTTAAAGTACGCAATCGTTTAAACATTTCGCAAATGACATTCTTCGAAGAACCTGTGATACTCTGAACAATTCTGATGGCGAAAAAATACGAATACGAAGATGATAAGTAAGGGGATTGTAAAGAATAAGTTGCAGAAGAAGAACACACTACTCGACCAGACAAAGCACAAAAATTGCAGCGCGAAGGGCACTTAAGAAAGTGGTATTAAAATGGATCATTGGCTTCATTTTCCCATTTAGATCACTAAATTAAATATCTCTGTCAAATCTCCTGCATTTTTCCAGATAAAACCACCTATTACTCGCGGTAGAGGACATTGTTTTACGTTACATGGTAGCGTTCGGTTATAAATATCGTTCACCATCGATCATGCATCTAACCAAAAATTTTCTCGTGAAACGCTAAATGCGGCTATTGTTCTTATCGAGGAAGCTAATAACATGAAAATAGACTGCATCGCTGACAATAATTTTGTTAGAAATCATCGTTCAGTTGTTCAACGACCCAGTAAACGAACTCCCTTGAGTATACTCATTTCTCAAGCAAGATATCAAGCCAATATTTTTAGACTTGGAGTCACATTTTAGTAGTGGATGCATTTGACGTAATTTGCGAATCCTAGTAGTCAAACTTTCCGCTTCTGTTGGGCCATTTTTTATATAAATACATCTGAAATTCAGTCAATTATGTAAGAAAATATAGATGGCCCAGAGCAGGTTATAATATACTTTCTTAGGCTTTATAATTAACAATTATGTTTTGCAATTATTATCTGAAGATTGTGTTTGTATTATTAACTTGAATAGTTAAACCTAGAAGTTCAGCTAAGCCTGCCAAGGGTTTTTCTTTACTTAAGTACGAGGAGCATTTAGGAAAAGGGTTCAGTATCCAAAAAGGTTATCTTGTCTTGTGTTATAGTATTGAGCAGTCCAGAACACGTATTTGTTATCCAGCCGCCATCTTTAAATGCCCTAATAAGATGGAAAAACAGTTCGTTTTGGAGAGTCAGTTTGCGCGAACGACGAACTTTCAATGTCACGAACCAGTTCGCGCAGTTCTCACCCGACGAACCATTCTTTTTAACAGTTCGTTCGCGACCGACCCACCTGTACGTAATTTAGGTTATGTTTGTCATCTGGCCGCCATTTTGACAGCATTCTGGATAGGCTAATACTGTGTCTAATTTGCTAAAATTTTACATGCTCACTACCTTTTTTGTTTTCCGGTAAAAGAGCAAGTTCATTATGTTAGCGAAACAGATTTAAAACGATTCGATTTAATTGGGAAACAAAACGTCTTCTAACACACTAATTAATGACACCCGTTCAGGATTAGCATATTCCCAACCGAAATAAGACTCCCCACATAAGTCACATGCAACTTTTTCAACTACATTACCGACTAGCTCCTACGAGCGGACAGGTGCCAGCCACCAGCAAGCACGGTCTACGATAATTGCATGTTTTCAGCAAATTTAGACGGAGGGTTAATTTGTACGAGACGTAAACCTATCTAATTCACATACACGACCGACCACCAACAATGCATCCTTGTCTGATCAAAGCTGGCTAGCGTGAGGAAAGGGGAGAGACGCACGACAGACCCGTAACTAGCTATCGTTAATTTCAATGAGTCTTTCCTTTTCAGGTATAATTCGTGTACAAAGCTATTTGCGATCCAACTGCTAAATTTGGCGAACACGTGATATCGTACATGATACGGATCTGGTTATGTCTGTTTAGGCTGTCATGACAATAATAGATGAAGTTCAGTGAGCAAAGGGGAATATTAAGAAAAAAACTAACATACACCACCAATGGAGGCCTAAGAAAGAGACCCTTGAGCCTGAGTTATTACATAATTGTAATAGACATATATTATTTTATTTAGCCGCTTCATGGTAGTGTAGCCTAAAGCTTCATATGCAGTACTTATACGTAATTTTCTAGAAAAAAGGAGATTATCCCAATAGCACGACAATGACTAATAAACTTTTTCATTCTTGTATTGCTAGCAATATTGAGTCTTTATAAAATACGAAATGTTTAAAAGCAGATAATTGATATTTAATCGCGATTTTTATTATGCTTTTATCAGGTGTCCCAAAGTAAATGACATTTTAAATTTTCCGCAATTTTTTTCGCTGTCATAAGAAAACATTGAGGTTAAGTTATGAAAGAGTGCACGACCGAACAACGGGTAGATTGTGAAAATTTACTTCAAAAATGGTGTACATTTTGCGAAAAGAGTTCAAAGATGACGTACTTCATTCGGCCATCGTAATACTCTAAGTGATAACACTGTGGTGAATTTAATTAATAAAAATTGAGTCAACCGGTACAGTTATACATAAAAAAAGAAGTGGTTATCCTTGTACAGCTCACTCAAATGAAAATATAGACAGTGTTAGTGAAGACGTTGAAGAAAATTTTTCAAAATCAATTCGTCGGCGCAGCCAACAATTAGGAATTTCCAGAAGTATTTTTCACCGAATTTTGACAAAAGATTTGAAATTATTTGCATATAATGTCCAATTAAAGCAAGAATGGAAGCAAACTGGGTTCGCGGAAAGACATATAGTTAATATTGAGTTTTCAAAAAAAAATCATATTTAGTGACGGAGCACATTCTCAGCTTACAGGCTATGTGAATAAACAAAACTGTCAAATTTGTGCATCCGAAAATAAAAAAAAATGATTAAAGAACTTCCTGTGGATCCTTAACGGATCTCAGTTTGGCGTTGATTTGGGACTGGGGGATTGATAGGACCTTAGTTCTTTGAAGATGAAAATGGAACTGCTATTACTATAAATTAGATTCGATATCGTGAGATGATTTAAAACTTTTGCCTTTTAACGTGTCATATTGCCAATGACGTCACGCAATTATTGCAAGAAACATGTAATGGGCGTGTTATCTCCAAGCGAGGTGATGTCAATAGTCCACCAAGATCATGTGACTTGACACCGTTAGACTTCTTTCTATGGGTTTATCTTAAGGATAGAGTGTTTATCAATAAGCCTGAAACAACTGAGGATCTTAGAGACGAAATTCGCGAATACTTATCCGTGACTATGCCAAAAAGAGTAAAATATGTGCTCCAAGGCTAGGAGTAGAGATTTGTCAGATGTCTTATATCACACTTAACCTCCATGTTTCTGTTTTATAAACCTATAAAATATTATGAGTTATGAAATAAATTATAATTATTATTATTATTACTAAATATTTAAAATGTCACTTACTTTTAGGACACACATTAGTCCGCAGTCGTTTTGATTTGTTTTAACCATATTTCACAACTAACGTATACTTGTTAGTTTATTAATTGGAATATTTACATGCGACGCTTTTTTAACATTTCCTCATCTTACCTTTACTCGGAATATGACATCAACTATTACGATCAGCTCGGACCAACCAACGATGAATGGTTACTCACCTGAAAGAAATAAAATATGTGAGGACAGTGAGCAGTTAAAGTGAGAAATGAAGGTTTCAGCAGTAGGCACAAATTCTGATATGCTTTTTTCATATACAATTGTTAAATACTGTTGCGGAATCAGCGCCATACCGGAGTTGCAGGCGTGTAGATGCGGTGTAGTAGGACACTGCAAGTCGTGATTCTAGCTGCAGATAGATGGCGGGGAATGTCGATACTCTACACAGAATTTTTATCAATCGATTCGTCGCGAAGTTTCGATAGCGTCTAGAAGATGATATAAATAGCCCAACGGAAAGAAGTGCGGGCAGTTCTGAATTCAAATACAGGTTATCCAGCGAGCAAAAGGGCTTAGCGGAACAGGCATTTTTAGTGCAGTATAGTGATTTGTTGAATTAGTAGTATTAAAATGGTAGTGTTGTGTAGACCTGGTGTATATAATACAAGTGTTTAAAATAAAGAAAGTTAGTCAGAAATCCGAATCTCGTATTTGTAAGTTGTTACAATACATTTCTGTCAACATTGAGTTAATATTGTTAAGAAGGTTCTACAATTCAGGTTATCTGCAACGAAAAATCATTCAAGTATGAGTTATTCCAATTCTTCTACAAATGATACCAAATAGCTTTGGTCAACTAGCTCATGGTTTACTTAGTTCAAAGCTACTACTCTTGCGTTACTATTCTAATTACAAACTGAAATTTGTTTTTTTAATAATTATTACCATCAAAATATAGCAATTGCAGAATAGTGCATAATCCATTTTGAAATTATGTTTAAAAAACACTAGACAAGTAACTTCCAATTATTATCCTTATTTGCCTTCAATTTTGCTCCAGCCCTGCACGCTGTTGTGTTGTTTAACGGCATTTCATCTGGCAACAAATCCTCCGCCGGATTAAAACACTAAACAAAGGTGCAGTAACTTATGCATATTTTTGGCAGGCTAGTGGTTGGCGTAGCTCCAGCTACCGCAAACAAAGTGTTTCTTTTGAGTCCGCAGTTTGTCTCACCACACGGAGGGATCCGTACGTTTACGTTCTGGGAGAAATTTTAAACATCCCATTTGATGAATGCCACAGGATACCCAGGCGAAAGGGTAAAACCATGCAGAGTCCGCCGCAAAGCATCCTGCTATATCGTTGAGCAGTTTTTAAGGACGAAAGCAGTGCACTGCTCAAAAGGAGGCACTTGCATGAAAAGTATTATACAGAATGGGTCACTAAGTGGAAATCGGTCTATAATAGAAGCATAGATGAATATAAATAAAAATGTTACCAATGAAAAAATTAAATGCTTAATAAAATTAATTGATAATTGAAGTTTCCCGAAAGTGCCCTATACGCAAACTTCAGCACAGGAATGACCTTTTTGATAAAGTTCATTTTACGAACGAAGAAACATTTCATAAAAATGATTTTGTGTTAAATACAGTTGTGATTATTATAGTGCTGAGAATCATCGTTGCATAAGGCGCCACGTTAAGCAGTTGGTTAAAAAAATGCGTCAACTACACGGGAGGATATATGAATGAACTAAGCATACCTTTCAAAGTGTAGATAAAAACATTTTTGCACCTACAAAAGTAGAATGACCCTAAAAAGGCCAAGAGGATAAATTGTATAAAGTATCATATGTAGGTACCAGCAAACGCCCAATTAATAAAAACATTTGCTAAAAAAAATTTTATCTTGGTTATTTCTGCATCCCACTAGTGAGCAGAGACCCCCCTCAGAGAAAAATCATTTTAAAGTTGTTTTCATTGTCTTTGCAATCATATATACAGGGTTTCTATAAATGATTCATGCATCCAGGGTGCTTATGGAAATTATCGATTAAATTAATATGCCGCTTCTCAGAAAAGTGACGTGTACTTGTCATCATCGATTTTTTAATTATTTGATATATTTTGATATGAGAAAATGCCCGGGAGTGTGTATTTTCAACATATTCTGTAGTGTTTTGTAGGATAATCTGCTTTAAAGTTGCTGAAGGCTCACATTTCGGAGCTGTGGTGTGACATTGATCTGCAACTATCGCCGTGCATTTTGTAGTTTAACGAATCTATTGTTTAAAATGTTAAACTCCAACTTCCATATCTGATGTTTAAAAGCTTGCCTAATGTTTTGCACAGTGGCTATTTTCCACCCTTACCAGTCTGTACAATTCAGTACCTTTTTATGAGGTTGGCACGTTCTTTCTATGACGTCTCGCTTCCTTGGTGATTTGTTTATTTACTTTCAAAATTTTTTCTTGTGTCAGGCGATATTTGAGTTTCTTCGTCTTTGACAAAGATTACAGGTATAATCGAAACGTCAGACCAATAACTTTTTGTCAGTGTTTTAAAGCGACAGCGATCTTTGTGAGAAAATATTATCTTATTCGATACCTTTGTTCACAATCGTATTATCTATAATTTTTTGTCAATGACGTTGATGATTGACTTTATGATTTGTGCAGTATCGCCCTAAATACACCAACTTTTTTCGTCATTAGTGTGACTGTCAACTAAGGGATGGATTTAGTTAAGTTTGCACAAGAAATAGTTTTTGACAGTATTTATGAGGTTATAAAAAATCGATCATGTTGTACTAATATGGGGGGTAAGGTATGCCTTACTACTACTTACATAATAAAAATGTATATTCGGTAAATGTAATTAAATCAGCTTTATAATACCTCATCAATTATAACGTCGTATGAAATCTTGTTCATTAGTTATAACTCTATACATGCACAAAAAAGATTAAGCGTTTAGCTTTTCTTGGCTTGTAGATCGTAGATAATTTTTTACCCGTTTTAAGCAAAAAAAAATTTTTCACCCTAACAATTTGTCGCTGGTCTACACAAAGCCATGTGACCTGCTATATCCAAGATGAGATAAACGTTTTGCAAATCATATTTTCCTAGGAACAAACATAGATTTGTCAACGATCCAGAATCTGGTTTGACTAAGATTATTTCAGAAGAAAGGTGACATTGAACTAAGTCAGTCCATAAATCATTAGGATACATCTCTGCAAAGCAAAGGGCTGTTTCTCTAAGGGTCATGTTGATCAGAAATAAAAACTTTTATTAAACTTGTTGTAGCTCTCCTAATTCGGGTACGAGTCTATCAATGTGGACAAGAAATGTGTTAACCCTGAAACTATAACTCTTAGTCATTCTCATTGTTCCATCATATCTTTTTCTTTTAGGTTTCCTTTTTTCCATGTCTTCGCCATGCATAATTCCATCACATTTTCTTCGGAATACTTATTTTTTTTTCGGTCAGCTACGAAAATATAAAAATATAAATATGAATCTTTTTAATTCATTTAAGACAAATAATAGGGTCGTCCCGCACATTAAAATTTGATAGTTTTAACTTATGCCTTTTACTGCTTGCATCATGAATACTAGTGCCACGCATCTATTTTGCTTTCAGATTAATTCAACTCGTAACAAACGGCGGTAGAAAAATTACCCTGTTTCAAACATTTTCTTAAATCCGCCGTAGGTCATGCGCAATGTTACAGCGACCTAGGTAACTAGGTGCTCACTATTGTCAGTTTTATAAATAGTTAGAGAAATACAAATAATGCAATGGGGGTGAGAGAGAGGGGCGAAGGTATAAGTTTATAAGTATAACCGTCAACGTCAATATTACAACGTAAACACAGGAATAACCTGTAACTGTTCATCCGCAGTATAGTATTCTTACAACACGGAACAAAACACTTCTTAACGTAAGCCATTCTGACATTAAAAAAACAACAGATTACCCAAATACTTCGACAACATCTTGCTCCACCACTTAATCTGACAAATACGAAACTCGAAAGTTTGACCAAACTGTGTAAACAAAAACGCATGGCTAGCGTTGTTAAGGTTATTCGTTACACATGTGACACATGTGACACATGCAGCAAATGCGAACGTGCGATGTTGTCAGCGGTACTTTACTGTTTTCTTCCTAACAACGGTCAGAGATCGTCCTGACAGTTTCAAAATTTATCATATCGTTGTCATATGAAAGTATACAAACTAGTTATTATCAAGCTTCAAGCGTCGTTTAATTCCTCATAACAAAGACATTAGTTGTATAGCAGGTTCGACGGTCAAAGTGCTTTCGTATTTTAGCAAAAGGCCAGTGAATGCGCATATTATATTGAACTGTTCATTATAGAATAAACTGACTGAAGGATGATTTAAGTTATTTTCACAAATACGCCTTAAGTTGACTTAGGTATCAATGTCACAATGCCAGTTTACGAGTATATTCCTCACGGTATCCCAAAAATTTGCTCACATTGGCAACGCGACGCAGCGCAGCTCAAAAAAGTAAACAAATATTACTTGCAATGCCGCTAGAGCACTGGCTATTATTGGTGTTTCTCGCTTTCGTCAGCATGCGAACCTTATACGTTAACTCCGTGGCGGAATATCGAGGCATTTGAAACGGATATTGAAAAATCCATACTTTCACATTTTTTTTCTTGGGAAAGAAGAACCTGAAAAAATCGCAAAAAATACCTTTGTGTTTCAATTTTTATGTACATCTTAAATGTAAAATAAAAAAAAATTGTGGGACGACCCCATTGGCTCTAAATTTGCCGCCCACTCAGCCTGCTCGTAAATACGTCACTACTTTCCCATCATTTACGGCGTGATCAAACGGTACTTTGAACTTTGTGATTGAAGAAATACAGGTGGTGGATTTTAAGTGACTGCACAAAAAATCCAAATGGGTTAAATCGGGCGATCTTGCTGGGGGAACTTTCCTACCTAATTAGCTGTTCTGAAACAAAATCTTTCTTTAGATTTATGCGTTATTCAGGTGCTTGGGTGATTGGGGGTTCAATAAGGCCTTCCAATAGCAACTAACTTATAGTTTTTGATAATCCAATGTACACTTTTAAGAAGCCAGATCTATCAAAAGATGATCAGGAAAAGTTGTTACCACAGCGTCATTTGTGTGTAACAAAGGGCGTTTCTTCAAATTTGCAGCTAAGCTATAGTCATGTACTCACGAATAACTTGAATTCCACATAGCCTTGGTTCAAGACTCTAGCAGTTACACTTGCACACGTGATGTGTTCACTGTAGAAGTTTATTATTACTAGTAAGTACTCTCGAGATTCTCAAATTTGAAAAAAAATGGTTGTATAGACAATGAAAGCAGTTACAAAGTGAATGCTACTTGACCATTCTTGCTATTTAAATTTTTTAAGGTTTGGATCTGAGCGCTAAAAGAATGCAAAAAATGACTGAAATTAAGATAAAATTTCGCTTCGTTTCATTAACTACCTTATTTAGCATTTTTTCCAAATTTGGAAAAACAATTGTAGAATTTAGAGGGTGCAAACTTTCGACTTGTGTGATAGGCTGAATACAAATATGATTCTGATGTTCACTAAGAGTAGACTTAGTAGATAAGGAGAAAAGAGTAGAACGCAAATTGAATTTGATAAAAGCCGTACACAATAAAAAATGAATCTAGATAGAGGCGATATTTTAGCTAAAATCTCTTCAAAAAGTACTAAAACAGCGGAATGCATATTTTCTTCGTCTTTCAAATCCCTGGATGTTATTATCTTTACAACTTATTAAACACGACATTTTTTTGCATCTGAATTTCTGCGTAAGAAAGGTGATTGAAGCGTTAAATGTATTTGTGACATCTACACAGCTTGCAGTCTAATTAATTATTTAAACCGTCTTTATTGGGCTAATCACGAACACATACACTGCGTGGGTAGTAGGCAAGCAGTTTTTTCCATCAACTTGTCAGGCTGCATTTGGCATTTATTCCGCACGCGACAATCGTAGGTGTCCACCTTTCTTTGAA
This sequence comes from Rhyzopertha dominica, assembly GCA_025024175.1. Classification (NCBI taxonomy): domain Eukaryota; kingdom Metazoa; phylum Arthropoda; class Insecta; order Coleoptera; family Bostrichidae; genus Rhyzopertha; species Rhyzopertha dominica. The sequence goes on along the minus strand of QCXZ01000053.1, from coordinate 18,112,278 downwards.
AGTGTAACATTTGTTAGGGAGAGTTGGTAATTAAGATTTTCCCGCGGTGGTATCTGCTTCGGTTGACGTAAGCAAAAGAAATTCGATTGGTTATTGCAATTGTTCGTTTCCTGTTGGCAGAACGGCATTAAACCGTGTCGTGTATGAAGTTATTATATTCCGCAAAAAGGCTGCATACCTGGTTTAAGCATGCATTATGTATTATACGTAAATGTTCACGCAACATTGGCTACTTGCATAAAGACAAAATAGGCATTGACGACCTATTTGCTATGGTGTTTCTTTGCTATCCTAGTTATCACGGCAAGAGGCGAAATTTAAATATCGTGTCTTGAATAAGTTTTAATATTATTCACGGTTAATTATGTAATACACTTAATACATAAAGTTATGTCCTTGAAATTCATTTTACACAGTAAATGGAATTATGATACCTTTCTTTTTTAGATAATTTTGCCATCAATTTTTCACATACTGGGTGTTTCGAAAAGGTTATAGGAAAAATTGCGGTAGAAATTTTTCCCATACGTCAATTTTTGCCCATATGATAATATTTCGATATCAAAGTCTTTTGGTGTGAACACGATAACATTACGGTTTTGGACAAAATTTGCTTCAGACACAATAGGGATTATTTTTGACTAAGAGTTTATATACAAAATGATTATACCGCAATGTTCCTGTAGCATTCCCGATTTTGTTCCTACTTTTATAAGGCACCCGCATACATTATCAAAAAGTACGTATATTTTACACAATTGTAGTGCCTATACTTTTTACAAATATTAAAGCAAAGTACTATTTTTAGCCGACATGTGAGAAGTAAGCATGTATCTTTGTATCGTTTTCGTCAAACTTTATAAAGACTTGTGTGAAATCGTCACACAAAAAGTATACAACATCGTACGCTTTTAACGTGGCAGAAGAACATCCTTCTAAACGCTAGTTAGTGGAGAAGAGTCCGACTTCCGCGTTATAATAAAAGGTAAGGAATATGACAAAAAGTTTTTGACGACGAATATACGAGTACTTCGTTTTGGAGATGCATATTTCACCTTCGTCGACAAAAGCGATTTTATTCTAGAACGCACAAAGTTTTTGGTACTAAAAATTACCGCCAATTGTGTACTTGTAGTAGAGACATCTTTATGTTCACTCGGTATAAAATAGTCTTGGATTCGTGCGCAGAATCTACTGGATTTTCCAAAGAACTTTCAAGGAGATTTGTTTTTGACATAACGAGTGTTATAGTTAGTTTCATTTATTTTAGTCCAATAAACTTTTGCACCAAGTTGCAGTCAGCGGCAGTGAACTAAATGTGGTTGCTGTTTATTTTTTTAACGAACAGGTGTACAAGCAATTTTTTAGTGCAAGTGCAGGGTGAGCTAATAAGAGAGGTTGTCGGTTAGGCGGGGTCAGGTCAGCGATATGCTGCATACGATTTTTTTTTGTTCTGGGACCTGTACTCCAATTGATATAACCTATACTTATGTTTGTTAAAATTGTTATTTCATACTGAGATAATTTACTTTTATTTTGTGTTTGCTCCAATGCTCTATAATGTTAGCTAGTCTGTACTTTGGTTTTATTAATAATAATAATTTGTTCAGTTAGTTTAGTATAGTTTATTTTTTTTATTATGTTTGTTGCGGTACTTTGTATTTTAAGCTACTATTTACTTGGGTATTAATAATTAAAGGTAGAATTAGTTGAGATTATTGTTACAGAATTTTAGTGCAAATGGCTTTTGTCTTGCGTAACTGTTCCGCTATTTTTTATATATTTGTAGCAACTCTGATGTTTTTAGTATTAGTGTAATAATAATATGTTGATCTGTTGGTCAAATTTATTGTTCCAACCTAACTTTAAGTTTCGAAAGTTATACTGTATAAAATCACTAAGTTCTGCTATTCAATCTTTAATATCTTTAGATTAAAACAACATATGAAGGTGCGGTTTTCATCATTTTAGTCTATATTCAATTGTCCTTTTAATGAAGCAAACAGCTTTATATCGTTGCAATAAAAAATTTCGAGAAAAGTCGATATTTAGGTAGTAACTTCAGAAACCGCCCTCTTGCGGTCAACACCCAAACTATGTTCTGACACTTAAAATTGCTTTTTAGAAAGGCACATAAGCTCTTGAAAATGACATCTCGTTGGTTAAAATCGGTCAAGCCAAACCTGAAATATTAGCGATTTTTTATATTAAGATTCATCCGCCCCCACCAATCCTTTATTTGACATTTAACAAAAAATGTTCTAAATAATAATTGTAGATTTTAGTCCAAACAATCTTAATACGTTTAATACCGCAAACGTTTATTACGCTAAAAATGACGCAAACATTAATTTTGTAATTTGGAGGTACCACAGCGCCCTCTAGCGGTCACTTTACAAACTCGAAAATATTTTCCAGCAATTTCTCTTGGCCTATTTACTTTAGAAATTTTTTACCTCTCAGCTCTAGGGCTACTAGTTTATGAGATATGACCGACCACCTCTTTTATTTGCTCACCCTGTACAATTTTAAAACGTTAAAAGTCATTTATAAAATTGCTCCATAGTTTTTATTTAGAATGATTTCCTGCAATTGCTGTCTAGAGTAGACCTGCAAAGGAAAAACCTAACTGCATGTCTCATGTTTTTTTTTTGCTTTGAAACCATGAAAGTATGTAAAATAACTATTTGGGAATAAGATTGCAATATTAAATCAGATCTAATTGTTTACTTTCTTGCCATCTGGATATCCAAAAAAAATTTTTTTTCTTAGCTGCAACTCTGTTCTGATAACTATCAACTTTTAAACTCAATAGATAGGATGCTTAAGGTATCTGGTAGCTCCACTATGATAAAGCTGAAGCACTACGATTGCATCGTCTTTTACGATAATCAAGACACTAAGCATTCTGTTCGGTGTGGTACCGTAGGTTTTGTTTTTGCAGTGATCCGCTATTATCATTTATCACTGCATCGCTCCGCGCTCTTATAAGTGGGTACGCTTACCTTCGAGAGTTTTAGGTTAACTATCAGAATGGAATCTCCTCTTGGCTACATCCCCTCTCGCTTGAGGCGCTATTGCCGGATGTGTAAAAAGCAGCGCGAAATTTAATTTAAACTGTACATTCCGCCGCCCTTGAAAATTGTAATTTTCAACACAAAAAGCACTACACTAAACTAAACTAGGTTCTTAAAAAACGTATGAATAGTTTTTTTTTATTGTTCATCGTACAACGGTAGTACGCATAATTTACGCACGGCGCGTCTTACGATAGCACCATTTGCGCATTTAACACTCGCGACTCTAACAATGTTGTCCGGTCCAGGATGAATTTCCGATATACGACCTAGTTTCCAATTTAATGGATGAGAGTTATCGTCTTTTAGTATCACCATCATTCCTGGTTGAAGTTTAGGTGATTCACCGGCTTTCCATTTTTGGCGTTGATGTAGAGTGGCTAAATACTCTTGTGACCATCGTGTCCAAAAATGCTGCAACATCTTCTGTAGCCGCTCGTATTTATTTAGGCGAATTTCTGCTACATAGCGCACATCATGCTGAGGTATCGCAGACAATGACTCGCCAATGATGAAGTGTCCTGGCGTTAGGGCTGTAAGGTCACTGGGATCGGACGAGAGGGGAACTAAAGGACGGGAATTCAAGATAGCTTCAATTTGAGTGATTACTGTATATAGCTCCTCAAAAGTCAAAGCAGAATTTCCCAAAACACGCTTAAGATGAAATTTTGTAGATTTGATTACCGATTCCCAAATACCACCAAAATGTGGTGAACGACTTGGGATAAAGTGCCATTTAATAGAGTTTTTAGCAAGATAATGTAAAAAATTGTCATCCTTGGTACTATTCGAAAACGAGTCAAAAACTTGTTTTAAATCATTGTTAGCCCCAACAAAGTTGGTGCCGTTGTCACTATAGATTTCTCGACATATTCCTCGTCTAGACACAAAGCGTTTGAGGCAATTCAAGAAAGATTCAGAGGAAAGATCACTAACGATTTCTAAATGAACTGCTTTAACTGAGAAACAAACGAATGCACAGATATATGCTTTCACGAGGCGCCTGTTTCTTGTTTTACCATCCTTTATATTCAGAGGCCCGGCAAAATCAATTCCCACCACTGAAAAAGGTCTGTTTTGAATTACACGTGATCTTGGCAAGTTCCCCATTTTAGGCGAGATGTCAAAAGGTTTAACTCTGAAGCATACAACACATTTTCTGAGAACGCTCCGAACGGTTTCCCTGCCGTTTAAAGGCCAATAACGAAGTCTTAAAATTGCCAAAATAGCTTGCGCTCCGGCATGCAAATTTCTATGATGTTCGTTTAAAATAATAAGTTTCGTTAAAGGATGTTTTGGAAACAGAACAACCGGAAATTTTCTATCATGGGTTATTTCCGCGTGCCTGAGTCGCCCACCAACGCGAATAAGTTGTCTTTCATCCAAATACGGATCTAACGCTAACAACTTACTATCTTTAGGTAAACCTTGTGACTCTTTTAATGCTGCAAGTTCTCTATTGAAGTCTTGTGACTGTGCTACCTTTAATAGGGCTGTCAAGGCATGATCAAGTTCATCAACCGTTAGAGAACCAATTTCGCGTGAAACAGAATTTTTCTTCGACGCGCAAAATCTAAAACAGTACGCAACGACACGCTGTAGCTTGTACAAAGAAGAATATCGTTCAAAAATCGTTTGGTCTAAGACATTAGCCTTAAAAATCATTTTAATTCGCTTGCGCTCTGGTGGATCTGACGAAATATCTATATTTCCTTGTGGCCAGTGCTCTTGATGCTGCGCTAGCCACGCTGGCCAGTGCCACCATAAGTTCAAATCTGATATTCGCGATGGCTCAACGCCACGAGAAATGATGTCTGCGGGATTGCAAATTAAGTTAACATGTTTCCAGTTACAGTCGTGAGTTAATTCCTGAATTTGCGTCACTCTGTTCGCTACAAAAGTAGTCCAAGTACAGGGTTGTGCTGCAATCCATGCCAATACTATTTTGGAGTCGCACCAGAGAAATACCTCTTCTACTTTCGACAAAATAGAATTTAATGCCTTTCGCGTTAGCTGTGCCAACAGCAGCGCACCACAAAGTTCGAGACGAGGTAATGAAATGCTTTTGAGGGGCGCAACACGCGATTTTGCACACAATAAATGTACATGAACCTGCCCGTTTTCATCAACACTTCTTAAATAAAGACACGCTCCATACGCTACTTCTGAAGCGTCACAATATCCATGCAATTGTATTCCAATAGGTTTAACACACAACACGTGACGTGGTATTTCGATATCGTTCAATTTTGACATTTGAAGAACAAACTCCTTCCAGGAAGTATATAAATCGACTGGCACAGATTCATCCCAAGAAATATTTAAACGCCAAAGACGTTGCAAAATAAGTTTCGCTTTAATTGTGACTGGTCCGATTAGACTGAGAGGATCGAAGATTTGGGCAATTGTTGACAGTATACTTCGTTTACTGACCCGATTTGACTTAAGTTCTGTGTTCCTGACTCTATAGCGTAGAAAATCATTAACTGCGTTCCAGTACAATCCCAAGGTTTTTGCGTTTTTACTGTCATCATTTATGTAATAATTATCAGTTTCGCTTATCTGTGTACAAGCTGCCTCAAGAATTGAATGGTTATTTGAGATCCACTTGCGGAGCTCAAATCCAGATTGGCCAAGAATATTTGTTAAATCATGCTTTAGTTGAATAGCATCTTCAATAGAAGAGGCTCCCGTCAGGACGTCATCCACGTAAAAATCTCGTATGATAGCGTTACTGGCTACTGGGTAACTAGCCTTATTTTCAATGGCTACTTGATGTAAACATCTAGTGGATAAAAATGAGGCAGAAGCAGTGCCGTACGTTACCGTGTTGAGCCTAAAGTGTTTTATTTCTTTATAAGGATCTGTTCGCCATAATATTCGCTGCAAGTCACGCTCGTTTTCAATTAAATTGATTTGTCGATACATTTTTGCAATATCGCCTGCAATGACATAGCCGTGTTCGCGAAAACGTAATAGAATTGAAAGTAGATCTTCCTGTATGGTCGGACCGACCATGAGTATGTCGTTTAGTGAAATCCCATTGTCACTTTTGGAAGAAGCGTCGAAAACAACTCTAAGCTTTGTTGTTGAGCTGTCTTCCTTTATTACGCAATGATGGGGAAGATAATATATCCCACGGTCGCAATCTGTTTCTGAAGGATCACTAATAAGACTCATACGCCCTAGCGCTTCGTACTCGGACATAAATTTCGAATATTCTTCACGTATTTCGGAATTTTTAGACAAACGACGCTCCAAAGCATTAAATCTTCTGGTAGCATTTTCTAAATTGTCGCCCAATTGACCCGCATTATCTTTAAATGGCAAAGACACAACAAAACGATTGCTATCATCCCGCTTAAAGCTTTTAACAAAGTTCCGCTCGCACGCCGCTTCTTCTTGCGAAAGAGGGCTTTTGTCTGGTAGCTCTTCAAGTTTCCAGAATGTATCTAGTTTATCTTGTATAGCCTGCATGTTAATTGCTGTGTTACAACGCAACGATCTCGAGAAACTTGAGTTTGACGACATGAATGAACCCGCAATGATCCATCCAAATTTAGATTTCTGTAATGTCGGTTGATTATTACCTAGCTTAATCTGACCGATGCATAATAGGTCCCAAAATATGCTCGCGCCAAGTAAAATATCAATTTCATGCGTTCGATAGAATTCTGGATCTGCCAATGTGATATTGTTGGGAATACTTATTTTAGAGACATCCAAATCACAACTAGGTATATTTTCAGTAATTTTGTCCAAAACCAGAAACGTTAATTTCGCTTGAAAATTATTATGCAACGACTGTACTGTCGCATGTACTTGTTTAGAAACATAAGTAGTCGTCTGATTAATCCCCAATATAGGAACGTTCACATCGCACGCGTTTAAGTTAAGTTTATTTACAATACTCTTGCAAATAAAATTCGATTGTGACCCAGAGTCTAGCAGTGCGCGGCACCTATGTAGTGTACCGTCTTTTCCGATTAAGTAAACAATCGCAGTAGACAAAATAATTTCTGCCTTGATATCGCGCGTGGAGTGCGCTACGACGGATGTCGCCGACTTGGTTAAGTCATCCGACGCTTGATTTCTTTGCTCATTCGAGGACGCTTCTGAATCTGAACTGTGATTGCAATATAACAGTGAATTATGCTTTTGGTTACATTTTCTACATCCCGAATTACTGCATTCCTTTGCTGAATGCTCCGGTCGCAAACAGTTGTCGCATAATTTCAAACGCTTTATTTCCTTTACCCTGACTTTAACGTTTAAAGATAAGAATCTTTTACATTTGTAAATGGAGTGATTGCCATTGCAAAAGTAACAAGAAAATTTGTTCGCAGAAACAGCAATTAATGTTCTTTTATTATCCGCGCCCGCATTATTTCGCATTCGCGTCTTGTTGCCAGCCGCATCAAGTGTTTCCAATAACTGACAACGTTTGGATAAAAATTCGGTGAAATCTTTTAAAGATGGCAACCTTTTATCGTTTTTGGCAATCGAATTTTCTTGCCATTCCCTTTTAGTTATAAAATCGAGTTTGGATTTCAATAAGTGAACCAATAATGTGTCCCAAGTATCGACAGGTTCGCCCAATGACTTTAAAGACCTAGTATGTGTTTCAAACGCATCTAATAAATTTCGCAAAGCTAAATTTGATTCTCTGGTAATTTCTGGGATGTCGAATAACGCCTGCACGTGTTTCTCCACAATGACGCGCTTATTTTCAAAACGTTTTTTCAACAACTCCCACGCTACGACGAAATTTTGACCAGTGACATCGAGAGATTGCAAAACTTGACGGGCTTCTCCCTTTAGACAACCCTGTAGGTAATACAACTTCTGTATTTCAGTTAAATGATTATTATTTCCGATTAAGGATGTAAATGTTTCCGAGAATTGAAGCCATTTATGGTATTCTCCTCCGAATTCTGGTAAATTTACCGCGGGAAGCCTAAACGAATTGGGTTGGCTGTTGTCGCTAGGCGCAAGCGTAGCACTTGCACGTACCGCCGTTTGCATCTGTTCGTTAGAATCATTAGCTGACGTCATAGTTGACGCTATTATATCTCTTGCCAAGGTCACCGCTGAATAATACGCATTTTCAAAATCATCGCGCTCTTGTGTAAGCACATCTCTCTGCATTTTAGCATCAGCACTTGTGTCATCTTCATTTAAAAAACTCTAATTGCGATTGAATTGCATCAAACTTGTCTAGGAGAGTTTCAATCTTTTCTAAACGCACTCTAATTTCAGTAACCTTACTTTTATCAACCGACGCCAAGTAGTTCGCAAATTTTGTAAGTTGAGTTTTAAGCTGACCACGCTTGATTGTTAAAGATTTTTTATCGCTATCTGAAGACATGTTGGAAGGAAACACTTAACAGGAAAATGGAAAATGGACACGCACCTTTTAATTGTTGTATTTGGCCTTGAATCTGATGCCGCCGCCCGTGCCGCACTGCACCCGCGACACCACTTTATCGTTCAAGGAACTCGCAAATTCGCACTTGAATTGTTTATTAAACGATATACACTTATCCTGGCCGAAGGACCATATGTTCGGTGTGGTACCGTAGGTTTTGTTTTTGCAGTGATCCGCTATTATCATTTATCACTGCATCGCTCCGCGCTCTTATAAGTGGGTACGCTTACCTTCGAGAGTTTTAGGTTAACTATCAGAATGGAATCTCCTCTTGGCTACATCCCCTCTCGCTTGAGGCGCTATTGCCGGATGTGTAAAAAGCAGCGCGAAATTTAATTTAAACTGTACACATTCTTTCTACTTTATTTTCCAGAAATATTGACTCATCATTAAAAAATGATGAAAGTTGTACATTCAGCGGGATACGCTGCATCAGATGGATTGACAAGTCAACTAACTTTGCATAAGACCATAATATTTTTTTGCCTGTATCAATCTTTTCGCGCTTATCTCTTAGCGAATAAAGACGTTTCAAATAGGCCATAGAGGTTTCAGTAGTCTAGTGATATACCTAAAGCCAATAATCAAGACATCAAAATTAAAATCACATGGTGTTAGTTCCAAAGCAGAAGTTCAAAACATTTACAATCATATGCGATGTGTGATGTTATTAACACAGTAATTTGGATTGTCGAAGAATTAAATGCAAAGTCCTTTCCGTAGGACCACTAATGCTGATACATTTTGGAAACATCAGTACAAATAAAATACATTTTAACTTCAAAGCCATAGCAATATTGATAAAAAAACTGCTTCTTTATGATATTCTGATATCGTATACATTTATAAAATCAGATTTACATTTTTGTAAAAATAGGCCTGACTGAAGTCTGACTCATTGAATGAAACGTGCTTGTGAACAGATAAACTCTGCGGTGAAATGGAACCACATAGCTCCCTTTATTACCGAAGTTTTCTGCTTTACTAAATTGGGACAATGTTTCTACTGTTTCTTATGAATGTCTTGATTGTTAAAATGAAATATTGTAGGTAATTCTGTTCACTAACAGGCGTTATTAAAAAGTCGGTTACCTCAAACCTGCGTTGTATGGCCAATAAATAAAATTGACCTACACTCTGGTAGATCAAATGGAATCATCTACCTGAAATAGACCATGCTAAATAGTTGTTTAAAGATAAAAACCCAGAGCTACTAACAACAAAATTCTCTTGTAACATTCGTGATGTTCTGTACTAATAAATATAACTTAATATGTCTATGTGTCTTCTTCTGCCTCCAGAAGACCACAAGCTCACCACTGAAGATGCCTGCTACAATACTAGGTGCAACTCTGGAGACAGAAGAAGAAGAAGAAGACATCGACCACGACCATCTTAAAATGGATGATAAATAGATACACAAATTACGCGTTTTTAGCATGACATACACTGAATATGGATTATTTGCGTTATCCTTTCTTTCAACATAATTGCGATAAATAGCGCATGGGTGTTGAAGGTGAGATAGTAACGTGCAGTAAACACTACACTCGGTGGTTAGTTATCCTTCCTATAGGGTTAAAAGCTCATGCTTCTTCAATTATCTCTGGCAAGGATCAATATTTTCCTTTAATTCGGAGGAATTCCTTCGGTTTGCAGTCTAATCCCGCTGACGTACCCGTTGCTGAAATGAAGTCCTTTGCCTTCAGAGAGTTCAATTAAACTCGTTGGCATGAAATGTTCCCGTACGTGATATTCTTTCGTTTCGTCAAGCCGGTAGGAATTCAGCGCCTTAGCATCCCATAAGCCCTCCACCTCATTGATAATTTAAAATGGGTCTCCGTGCGCATGCAGTGGGGGCCGAACCCCGTTTCTCAGATTTTATGTATTTTTAATTATCAAATTATCGATTTTGTATTATTTTCCTTCCCCTAATCGGTATAATTGCTTTCGGCCTCCTTGGGTAAATTTTACCCCCTTGGAGACTGCACTTCGCGTAGTTAACGGAAGCTGTTCTGATAATATTTCGAGACTGCAGAATAAGACGGGGATATGAATAAGGATAGTAAAAAAAAACTAATGGAAATATGTTGTGTCCAAGCTTTTCAATCAGTTGCATTAGTCAGCCTTTTTCTTGAAGATATCTTTCTATGTATTAGCATAAAATAATGGGGCGAAGAACACAATTTCGGAGATCGCAGAAAGTTACACCCAGTTATGGTTTGCAAATAAATAAATCAGTGTCGTTGCATGGCTCAAGCCAAACAGATTATTTTGCCCACATCTATGCTTACATTAAATATTACTCCACATAGAAAAAAGAAAAAGCAGTACCAACGAGGGTTATAGAAGGTACCATAACAAGGTTGGAATAAAGGAACTCCGAAAGGTGTGGGGAACAGTTACATAATATAAATAAGGATGTGCCTGACTCGTAGTGAAGATATGCAAAGCCATTAGTGGACAACTTATTTCAAAGTCAATAATAAACCTTTCATTTAAAAGTAGATGATTGCAAATAAATATTGGCGAGTCAGAACAAAACTTGTACGCTTACAACCCCATCTATTGATTGTCTGCAAAGGCACAAAAGTGTCGTTTGATAGTCACTGAAAGCAGTCAACAATGTCCTCGAGAATGGTTTACTCCTACAGTTGCCAAGAGCGAGCAGTAATTCGTTTTTGCGCGCAAAAGGATTCTCAGCTGCTCAAATGCTTTCTTGTTTACGTTTACCGACCAGCACAAAGCGCAGAAAATGTCAAATAATGGGGCGGATCGTTATCGAAAAGTCAGAGTAGACTTGTTTTCCCACATTGTTACAGGCGACAAGATGTGGATATCCTATGATACTCCCGAAACCAAACAAACAGCCCACTCAACTTCGCCAAAACCGCGAAAAAATATAAAATCTCCCTATATTACTGGGAAAATGATAGTTGCCGTTTTCTGATTCAACGGTTTCTCCTTTTTGCATGAAATACAGGCTCAAAGTTTTGAGTGAACAACCGATAATAATCAAGAGCATCCTCGCAAGGAATTAGACAACCTCACTGTCCCAAAAGACATCTAACTGTTATGCGTTGCCTAATGGAAACATGATCTGCCTCCTCTGTCGTTTTGACAAATGAAGCGATACCCGTCTTCTAGGTATCTCATTGCAAGAATTGCGATTACGGTGTCATTCTGAGAATAAAAGAAAGATCAAACACTTTATAAAAAAAAACGTTTAGTAGAATCAGAAAGTAAAGAAAAGATAAAACTCTTCTACATTAAATTCCGTATTCTTTCAAGAAAAGAAAAACATATTTGCGGAAAAGGATCGCTTTTCAAATTGCAACTATTAAAACCTCAATATCTTTTAATTAATATTCCCTTTGAGAAATTTATTAATAAGTTAGTGTTAATAAAACGTCTGTATTCTAGGAATCCACGACTTTATTTTAGTGACTTGTTTAAATGCAAATTTTAATAAGCATTGAATCAACGAGCAATAAAGTAAAATGTTGTTGAATTAGATAGGTGTAAAACTGAATTTCAGGAGTTTATTAAACTTAGTGAATATCTCTCAATACTACAATATTACGTCTGAAATTTACTAACCACTTGACACAAAATTCAGGTTCTATTACGGCGGAAATTTCTTAAACTTTAAGGTCCACATCATATACCTAATATGAGATTCTTCCCGTTTCTATTCATTCTTACTCTAATAGATTCAAATGTATCTATATAGAAAGCCAAGAGGAGCGCAATATCATTTTCAGCGATTCGGTCACAAACCATGGCAAAACAGCAATTTGTCTGAATAACATTTTCTCACTCAGGACCACGTTCCGTACATATCCCGTGGTACCTATCTTCATGTGCCCGTTTTAGATTAGCGGGAACTCGCTGCAACAGGTAGTTTACTGCCTATTAAAATTTAGCCGGGATGTAACAAGCTATGATAATAATATTAAGCCTTGCTCTAGTCATCACGCTGGCCTGGTTTGCATACGGGAGTTCCCCCAAAATGTATTCGACTGTTTGAAAGGGGTGGTCTAAATTAACAAAGTTGCGACAAGCGAATTTTACGAGTAGCGCCACTTGTACGCGCAAATTACGAAATTGCGTCCTTATAAGTACAATTTTATGGCGCATTTGTAAATTCTAAACTGGGACTAGAGAGTCCTCAATATAAGTAAAGCATTCGTGCCTTTGGGGGATGTTTAAAATACTTATAATTCAACTAAGATAATAATAATATTTTTTTGTGAATTCCTCCATTTTAAAGGGCCTACGGTGGCTCATTTGAAAGCTTACACGCAGCAATAGAATGTTCGAAGCCTTTCGTCCATGCAAAAGGTCTGTGATGAATAAAATTTATCATCGACAGGTTAATTTTTTTTAAATTATTATAGACCCTGCCTGTTTGGCAATTAGCCAGCACAATACCTTTGTTATAATTTATTTAGAAATTCTGTGGCATTACATATAATAAAGAACATACACAAAAACCCCATGTCGTAGGCGGGATTCCAACCCGCGATCTCGGGAACCAGAGGTATGTGCACTATCCGCTGGACCACCGAGACTGGCTATTGATGGGTTAACATGTAAAATTTTGAAAAATGACATTTACAGATTATGTTAGTAGTACTCAATAAATCACATCCCTTTTTGGTGTCGCCCTCGTCATAAACGATTTAATGACTTCTTCATCTGAATATACCGATGATAAAGAATGTGTTGAAGTATTTATATCATTTACAATTAGAAAGGTTAGAAAGAGGCTTTTATACTGGTTTAGTACATTCTATTTGAGCACTCACCACCAAAAAAGTGATAAAGTGCATAAAGATAAACAATTATAAACCTCGGCAATTTTTATAAACGACTGTACGGTAAGGGACAGATAAAAAATTAAATGTCGTTCTCCCGATCTCCGTTTTCAATCATAGTTCAATGGGGCATACAGATCTTAGCTGAATTGATTCGTTTTTTAATATACAAAGCGTTCTTGAAATTATGCCTATATCTAATGATGCTTGTGTCTCAATTATTATATAACTATCAAAAAACCGCTTTAACACTGACTTTACCTATAGTATAAAATTCAATATTGTGTTATTACATTTTTGCGAGATATGACATGTATGAACGCACTATATTTTAGCCCATTGTTTTCTTTCACTATATTTCAATAAATTTTATATATTCATTTCAGATTCAGATATAGTCACACAATTACAACTTTAACAAGATCATTCGACATATATTACTTCAAAGCCTAACATATATTTTAGCTCCTTTTTTACAATTACGTTAAGAAAGGAAGGAAAAGACAAATTTTAAATAATATAGATAGCAAAACTTTGTTATAGTCGTATAATACCACTATTTTAATATATTTCAAATGAATACATAGTATTTAATGTAATATTAAAATTAAGTTATTCTAACACAAGGAAAGTGTTGGATCAGGTATAGCTATACAAATTATTTCATTAAGAACCAAACTTTTGCGTTGTATTTCAGAAATATTTAATTTAAGAAAGAAGCGAATAATACCATTTTGATGCTATTGACAAAATCAATCAACGAGCGTCATTAGAAGACAGTCAAATTTGAAAAACTCGCTGTACACCAGAAATGAATTAAGTTACCACTGAACTATGCTGAAAATCAAGATTGCGACATCTTCATCAGTTCTTTTCCGACTCTTATACAGTTTAGCATGTACTGTGCAATCTCAACAATAGTGATCCACCCTTTATACACAAAATGACTTAAGTCAAATGTCAATGAAAATACCCACATTTTGATGGTATTAGCTCTATTAACACCGGCATCATAAATTAAGTAGGCAAATACCAAGTTTTTTGTTTTTGTTGTAAACGTAACACTAAACAATTGACATTAGTAACGAACGATCTTTTATAGGAACAACCGGTATATACAGTTCTATTTATTTTATATGTAATCGCAGGTATTAGTCATCAGCAAATTATGACAACAATATTGGTAAAATCATATAAAAAAGGAACAAATTAATAACAGTGGGTCCAGATTAGGCTGTTGAGACATTAGGCCTAATAATTCTAGACGTAAGTGTACAATATTTCACATACCATTTTTTGGCCAAAGACCAGATAAATTTTATGGAAATTACCATGATCTTGGCTATCCAAGACGTCTAAAGTATATTGCCTGAAGTATCCCTGTTGGTTCCTTTTTATAGGTGAATAGATATGCCTATACAAAATCAATTCATACATTCTAGTGAAATGGGTCTACAATTGTCTCTATTAAAGAGATGGGGAAAATAATTGTCTTCTGCCATCTATTTAAGGAAGCCTACGTATCCAAAAACTGCTGCACGGGTCTAGGAACTAGGGACTAGGGAGATTGTCAAAACCCTTGGTAAGAAACTTTTTCAATGCGTTTGGTCTTCGTTTGGAACTCACTGAAAAAAGTTACTTGTAAGAAATTGCTACGTGATTGTAGTGCACAGCTTTGTGTTACTCATTACTAATATTGTAGGAAATCTTACATAAACGTCTTGAAATAGGTCTCTGGTTTTTGTAGTATAACCATTGTAGCAGAATGTTCTACACATTAAGTAAAGTTTAACAAAATAATATTAAAGTATTTTATAATTCGCTTTGATAATGATTATAAAGTATTGGGTTATTAGGTTAGCATACTAATTAAATTAGAAATAGTAACTCGCTACGGTCGGGACTCGAACCAGAACCGAACGAATCTCTGGTGTTTACATTATACCATGCATCTTAGAGCTATTCTAATTAAAGCCCATATATATAGACTCAGAGACCCGTTCTGGAGCGAGTTACTTTTTCAAATTTGATTAACCTGCTTAAATCAATACTTTAAAAAATAATATCATTGTAAAAATTATAACAAAAATCATTTAGTAATTATTTATAAGTTTTTTTTGTAGATTACTCACTGAAGCATATTTTTTACACGCTTAGAACATTCTCAGGCATTATTAGTTAAATTACTAAAAAACAAACATTACACTAATTATAGATTATATCATTATTAAAAACGAATAAAATGCATCAACACATATTGCATGCTACAAATCGCATTATTATATACATTTGTTACTCTACAAACAATGATAAATGCAAACAACATTCATAGGTAATATCAATAATTTAAAGTATAGCTTTTTTCAAAACTATGTCGAGCATTGGAAGTTTTATTAATTTATACCTATATTACAAAGTCTACCTATGTTTTCTAGACTAAAATGCATTCAATACTGTAATTGTTTGGAAATTAGGGTTTACGGTATAACGTATAACGACAGATGAATAATAATCTCACAAATTTGATCTGTGGTACGTTAGTGAGAAAATTAGTAGCTAAGGGTTGGCACTATTGTTAAGTTGGTACTTATAGTCGCTCGGCGGCAGCGCGCGCGCAGCTCATCACATAGTGGCATCACGCCATCCGCCATCACGCCATCCGCCATCACGTAAGCCTCGTCCACTCACGTTCTTGTTTTAGTTGTGTGGAAGTGTTAGTGGTTATTGTGTTTTATATTATTATATTGGATTTTCCTTATTAAACAGCCCCTAATTGTTGTGTACTGCAACATGGACGATTACGTCAAATGTTTAATTTACAGGTACAAAAATGTAACCTTGTTTGTCTAATGAATAAAATCATAATAATGCTGCATTGGTTTCATTTATTTTTGCACTATATCCACTATATTTTTAGTAAATTATAACATTAATTTATAGTAAAGAAAAAGATTTAACATAGTAAAATTTAGCATACTGGAATATTAAATTTGACTATTATAATATGTTACAATAAACAAAACACTAATAAAGTACACTACATCTTGTAGAAAAAATTGTGATACCCTGCCTAGTAAATCCTAAAAAATTTGTACTGAACTGTACTGCATTCTCTAAGAACATACACTATAAAATGATAAGTACTGATTTCTACATTTTTAGTAAATACAGCTACAATAGTTAATCTACAAAAATATAGTATAATTTTCTACAGTTTGTATCTAGTCGTATTTGCACTATATTTTGTGGTAAAGATTATTACAATTGCAGTTAAATTTACTATAATTTTTTTTCAGTGTATAATCAGTCATCTACAGTCGATATCTATTTTTTGGAACTTGTGAATAACGTAGGCAACCCATCCTTAGATCTAGAAGTAAGTGCATTGGAATCATCAAAAATATACTGTGTGTACATTCCTTCTCAATATTCCACGGAAAGTCCAAAACTATATGGTACTCCATACTCAAAGCTTGTAGATGAAGTTACATTATGAGGAAAAATATGGGTATATATAAATTGAAACCAGAACTAAAAGCTAGCTTAACATCTTGAACACGTATTTAGATAGAGCTTCAGAAACTGCAGACTTATTAAGTGGAATATGTAATTATCTGCTGATACAAGTGGACAACCGTTCTACTGCGCTGCATTTACTATCAAACAGATTTTGACAACACCTGTCACTTCTGAATGTAGAAAAATTATTTTTTCATTAAATCAAGATGTAACCGCAGCATATAAAGATAAAATCAAATCTCTGATCACTGTTTAAAAATAAAGTAAAAGTAATAAAAATACCTGAATCAAGTACTCAGATGGAACTAACGTTACTTTAGGTACGACAGTGTTGGAAGGGACTTCGATAGTTAGCGCCCCGGTAAACACAAACACCTGCTCTAGCGATGGTATTTAGATAAGCCGAGCGCAACAACATAATGAAATTTATTGCAGGTTGTCGCAACACTCTTTAACATTTAATACCCGATACATGTCTGTAAATGTCATAATAACAGGCTTGTCGTGTGGGCACCTATTTATCGTAATATTTTAATACTCTCGTAACAGTTCGTTCCAGATCTTTTAATATAGTAAACAAATTTGAAAGCATGCATCTATCTTTATGGATGTATAGGTATAGAAACAGCACTGTAGTTCCTTTCGGTAGGAATTGCTAGCTAGGCCACCAAAAGATCAATTTTGGTAATATAATGTATTTAACATAAAACATCTTATAAATAATGTGTTAATTTCAATTTGTTAATAAAGTTTTAGTTTTTTATGTGCTTTTTTCTGAACCGCTTTTTGATTGCATCAGTGATTGCATTTTGCACTATTTCATTCGCTATACAGCAAACGGATGGGTTTTTATTCGTCGCATTGCAGGAAAGCCTCTTTCGCAACTGATAGCGCTTCCTGTGAGCGCTAACGCTTCCTGAAGTATTTTGTACACATTAGAGTAGAACTCCTATTTAACATTTTTTATTTTAACTTTTTAATTTTATTTCACACTTTTTCAATTACTTATCTACTTGGAATAATATTAACTCAGAATTGGCACAAGAATGCGGCAAATGTAAGTAAATTAATTACAAAATCGGGTAAACCTGAAAATATTAGAAAATTGTCTGCAAAGCACGTAATTTTAATTGTAACCCAAAAGTGGCTGGCTGCAGGATCTATATCAGTTGTAGTATTTCGAAGTAAGGCTATTTATTATATTGAATTTAGATAGAGGAGTGTTTTTAACGCTTCAAGTGTTAAAAAGTATTAGAATATTGTTATGTGACGCTGTTAATAATAATAATAATAATGTATATTTGGTAAACAGGAGCCGTGGTATTAAATCTTTTTCTCAAAATGACAAGAATGAAAACAGTGCTGTACTATCAATATTTCTAGGGTGGGCAATGCGTCCTGTATATATAGTCTACTTATATACGAGGATCTGTAATGTTCTTTCTGTTCTCTCCTTTAGTTCTGCGGTTTCTTCAATTATAAGTCGGATAGTATCCGATGCAGTTGCAATTCACTGAAATTTTACAAACAGAATTCACAATAGTCAAAGAAACGCCTTCAAAATGCAATTTTCGCTTCCCCTTAGCTACCACATAATAATGTATTACTTCTGCACGATGAACGCTTTGTTTCAGCGCCTATACGTGTCAAGTTCATTTAGCAAAGTATTCCGGTTATTATCCGCGAGCTCACAGCATAAAACATCATACGTTCCGTTTGTATTGATGTTTTTACCACTAGTGTCGCAAACGAGAGTTTAAGCCAAGCTGCACGATTGCGCTAAACCCTCTAAGACTCGCAATTTGCAACGTAGGTGCGGCGTCAGCGTGTTATGCATGGTCGTACTTTGGAGTAAATTTTTTAAAACTCCTTACGTCTTAAAAATACCTTACATTATCGTATACGTTGGCTCTTGTCCTCTTGAGGTTCTTATGGCCTCCAACTTTGCTGTTGTGATTCTTGGTAAACTTACAAAGGTACCATAGTAATGCCAGTGAAATCATCAGAGCGGTAACTATATATCATTTAACACACTTAGGAATAGCAGCTTTCTCTGGATCAAATATGGTAACGTTGCATGAGTTTGACAATAAAATATTGCCACAAATATTTTTGCCATGTAGAAACTGACGGATAACCATCCACATTGGAAATACCTTTTTATTTTTCCTAAAAATGCTTATTTACAACATACTGTAACATCAATTATTCCTCAAAACACTGCGGAAGTACGTTTTCAGATCGTCCGCTTAGTACACTTTTGAATATAATAATACTAAAATACAAAGTCGTGGGAGCAGTCTTTTTGGGTGTCATATCCTCGAACATTTTTTGCTTGTCTAGATGTATCCAAATAATTTCAGACCACAACAATTAACAACAAATATTTTTAAATATAATGTATTTAAAGACATTTTCCTTAATATTGCCAACTGTTGTACCGTTTAGTCCCAGACCTCAAATTTTCTGGGGACGAACCACCCTTCAACTATACGTTAATGGTCGTCAAAGAGGATTTAGTTCTTTTCCAACCACAATCTCGTCCATAACATCGCTCAATTTTCCTCATTGAGCTCCAAAAGCTACTCACAACTTCAAGGAATCCATCACCTTCAGACTTTTGGCTTTCCACGGTGTTTATGAAAAAATCTAAAAGCATTTTTTGGAAACGGCAAATATTGCCATGTCTTTCAGTTTTAGTGGCCACCTTTCGTAATGACAGGTACAACTTTCATCACCATTTCACGTATGGTCAGTTGCGTCGATTTTTCGGAGATTCATCGTCTTCAAAGTCTTCCCTTCCTCGTTTGAATGCGCATGACCTCTTAAAAATTATGACATTTCAGAACAGCTTTATATTATTCATTCCACGAACATTAAAATAAAAACGCAGCAAATATTCTTTTAAAATATTACCTATGAGCGAAAAAAGTAATTATGGAATCCCGTCTGAGGTAACGAGAAGTTTTAGAACTGAACTTACACGGATTAGGAATTAGCTTATAAAGGAATTATTTTTAATGATATTAGGTTGACTGTTCCTAAAAGGATAAACAAAACATTTTATACCTAATGATAGTACATAACGACGTTTTCTTCATAGTACTGGTTTCTTGGTTATTCGTGACCAACATTAAGTGCAATCTGTGTTAAAAACGAATCTAAATTGTGAGGCAACAGGTCATTTGAAACTTTGGCTCAATGTAAGTAATAGCGAATTAAGGTAGTTCCCAAAAAGTACCAAATCAACAATTTTGGATGTAAAATTTAATGTCTTCTATAGTGATGCTTTTGAAACTTTTGCGGCGAAGTTTACTGTTGACTTCTTATCGTACCCTTACCGTTGGTCACATTCTTTTTCCATTTACTCTATATCGCTCTTGTTGATGCTTGGACACGTTCCAAGAATTCTTCAATGGCATCAGAATATCATTTCGTACAAAGTTAACAATCCTACAAAGGTTATTCTAAGTACAATGGAAGTTATATTAGCATTTCTTGCCTGATGAGCTCACTCTGCAAAACCATTCAGGTCGTAACTTGTAGCAGTCATCAATGGACTGGCAAGCCATGAATAAATTTATGTCATCCTCAAAGAGCAGGAATTGGCTGAATTTTATCACCTCACGTAAATTATTTACAAAAATGTTAAATAATATCGGACCGCAGTGGAAACCTTGCGGTACACCACAGAAAACCTCTATAGCATCAGGCACAAACTGGTCCAACCATGCCACAACTCGATCCCTAAAACCAACGGTATTAATCTTTGATAATAAAATAATATGGTTTACTTTATCGAATGCTCCGTTCCAACAACGTTCCCTATAGCCCAAACAACTTGCACCGATTTCAATTTAAGACACAATTTTGGTATATTCCACATCACCAGACTTGTGTATGGGGACAAGATTACTGGTTTCCAGGCATGAGGTAAGGTATAAATGGAAGTGTAGAAATATCATCCGGCTCCACTGATAATTTTGACTTCAAACCCTCTGTACTTTTGAATACATCTACCAAACTAGTCTGTAATCTATTTATATTAATAAGAGGTGTATAATTGTTGCGTGGGGAACTGTTATTGAATAACTATTATATACACTTGAGAAATATTTCCTAAACAGGTCCTCGGATGTTGAACCATCGCTACTATGTTCGTTATTGAAATACATGAAGTTTAGGGTAGAAGTTTAACCCCTGTAATTTCCAGATATAGATCCAGAACAGGCTTGAGTATTTACATAAACTCCTTCTGTATGTATGTGTTATAATGTATGGTGTAAAGGTTTTCATACTTGGAGCCAAGCTCTGTGAATGTTAGATAATCAATATTAGATAATATAATCTCTTTGAACTTATCACAATGTAAAGAGCAAAATGGTCTTAATCTTAACATCTGCAAACAAGTGCCAGAAATGTCTTGACTATCGTACTTTTTCGTATGGGTATGGTGAAACTTCTCATTATTCGTTGTGTTCCGTCGAAGTACACATTGTTCTTGTGCAATGGCAATGGAAACAATAATTACCGTCCTTAGCGTTCAAGATCAAGGCTGCAGGAAGGCACGAATCGGTCCTGGCTCAGTGTGGATCTCTCGGTATCTCCGAGATCCCACAACAATTAGCGCCTATTGCCGTGACGTCCCGTGTGTATCAGATCGATAAATTAGAAATGCGATCGAAAGGTGGACTGGTTCACGTTGTAACATCATATATACACGACGCGCACAGGTTGGTATCCGTGGGTCTCCACGGTTGGCTGCCCGCCGCCTCACTTACAAATTGTGTCCGCTCTCCGGCCGCTTTATGCATACATGAACTATTGTTTATTATTTTTAACATTTTCAACGTGCAGAAATATGAATTATCGCCGTATATTTAAACTCACATCCCGTGGAAAGCGGAGCGTGTTGTATCGGTATTGCTATGTGGAGTGAATAACGCTGTGTCCATCTGAGCATGGCAATAAGATGCCAGCTAACCATATACAAATAAATTGCGTGGTCTTCAGAAACAGCATTTAGGAGTCTTAGGAGAAAAGACGATCATCGTTTTCTTTTTTAATTTTATCCCAGATCATTATTTCCACTAGTATACCATCAACCAAAGGAAAACATTTTATTGCTGTTATTCGACTGCTCGCTCCTTCCTTCTACTTTGCCATCCTATTATAACTCCTAGGTATTTTCATAATTTCATACTTCGACTTTCCACGAAATTTGGAAAATACCAGTGATTTTTCTCATTTTTAAAAAGGATAAAGCTAATATTGTAGAAAATTATTGCCCACTAGCATTGAAGTAGAACTTTGCAAACATTTTGGTATCAATACTTTATCGATAAATTTAATGCAGTGTAAGCTATACTATCTCCGAGTTTCAACATGGATTTGTATCCAAACATATAGGCAAAACCAGCTCTATGCCGTGCTGTCTGCACCAGTGGCGGCTCTGACAAATTCTATTGTCTATGTCGAGCCCAATCCGAAGATGTATTCGGAAGTCCGGCAGACAGCATTAAGCGATTATATGGGTATTGGCGCTTACTTATTTTGTTATTTTCTTTTTGTGTGAAATTCTTCAAAGGTTTCAGATTGACTAAATTTATAACATGTATTTAATTAATTCTGTTAAATGTTTGAAGGTGTCTGCTTAAAATTGTTTATTTAATAGGATAGCTCTTACAATAATCTTGGGAAAATGAAAAATTTCGAAGAACATTCTGGTAGTTTTTCGTGATTTCAGTATTGAACTATATGTATAATTGTTGTTCAATGTACACGTCAAAATTAATTTTCGGAATCCGACGATTATGAATGCCGGGCCTCCTTTATTAACTTCAGTAAAAACATATATACGTAAAATTAAATTATAATTATAAAAAAACTGTAAGCATGTAAAGAGTGTCAATCAGATAATTTGTAATACTCAGTAGAAAACAGAACTATAATTGGTTGATTAAAAAAAAACTTGAAAATAATTGCAATAAATGATGAAGTCCGTTTTAACGTTCTATGCTGTCTGCCGGACCCAAGCATTGCCGAGTCTCGATTTTCGCCTCAGGATTCAATATGCGCGCAGGGTTGCGTCTTTGTTCAGCTCATAGGAAAACGATGCAATTGCTTCCTTATACGATGTGGTCTGCCGACCCCAGCGCTTGGATGACAAACACATACACGGCCCAGCCTCGGTTGCCGAGTAGCGTAAATTTTTCGGGATAACCCGTAAAAATGTGATTTTGGCTAATTATTAATTTGATGGTAATGTAAAACTATACGCTCCAACTGTTTCAAGATATCTGAACATAATAAAACAAAATGTACATAAAAATACGAAAAAAAAAATTTCTTCCATCAAAATTCTGCCGACCCAGACGAACCGCCACTGGTGTGCACTAGACCTGGACTGCACTGATGAGCTATAATGATAGTGATATAGATATATATCTGCAGTTGGTTGCGGTGCAGACAGCATAGACATGCATTTTAAATATGAAATGCTTTTTGCAATACCTACGTGTTCGAGCTGTTGATAAAAAGTGCCAAGTAGATGTTATTTATACAAATTCTTGCAAAGCGTTTGATGCAGTGCATACTTCTGCAGAAGTTGAAGTGCTATGGGTTTTCTGCCGACCTCTTACTGTTATTTGCGTCATATCTGAGTGCTAGACAATGCTGGGTTCAGTATCGCAACTTCTTATCAACCCCCGTTGTGGCAATATCTGAAGATCCACAAGGGTCAAATTTGGGTCCGCTGTTGTTTGCGCTTTTTATAAAACATACTTCTACTTATAATATAATATATAATAAATTTTATTTGCAGACGATCCAAATTGGCTATCAAAGACAGTATACCGATTCTAGAAAAAATTGATGCGGTAACAATGATTTCCGATAATGGCACTAACTTTATGTTCGAAAAGTTACAAAAGTCCTTTCCTCCTTTTAAAGGTACACCTCACCGAAAATTTATACGAACGAATAATATTTGTAATTATACTACTAATCACATACTAAAATACCTTAAACTATACAGTTTAGCGTTTTAGGGGCTTGATGATAAAAGTTGTGGCCCGCATATAAGATAAAATTGCCATCCGATTAGCATAATACACAAGCTAGTTTCATTACACAAATGTCTCTCTAGCAAAAACAATAAGAGTTTGAAAACTCTACCCTGTTTTATGTGAAATCAACGCGGACATCAAGCTCAAAAGTTACGCTGGATAAATAAAACGTTTTAAAATCGGTAAAGCCTTGAGGTATTTTTAAAGTTCTTCTCGATATCTACACAATAAATTGAATAACAAAATGTACGACAAAATTATTTTTTTTAAATATTTATGGTTACAATTGTGTACAAAGAAAGCATGGGTGTAGGTATGTTAAACTTCAGGCATAAAGCTCTCAAATGCTACAAATGCAATATCAAATCATGCTATCACACATATTCAAGGCTCCACTTATATAGGTATGTTTGTAACTTAATGTTCTCATATGCGCATGTATTGGCCCTATAGCATTCTAAGGACAGCATAAAGTCAGGTACCTAGTCGTGGCACACGGATATCATATGGAAATCAATCCGGATTGATAAATGGTCCTCGTACTAATAATGCACTGAGAGCCCGTACAGTGAATTGTTTCTGAAATGATTATATAGCGCGTGTAACGACCAGATGCAGGTAGGTCAGGTATGCAAGAGAAAACGTCAAAAAGGAAGCTGACATCGAGTGTGTTGCATCAGTGATAGAATCGAAGCACGTTGGCTTGGACTGCATAACATCATATTGACTATGTTTATAAACGATTTTGTTTCTACCATCCACATTCATCAAAGCTTACCTAATAGTGCTACGGAAACTTAGATGGTAGTAAGTGGTCCAAATAGCAGTAAAGCGGTTTTCTACACCGTAACTCTTATTGCCATAATGCTTCTTACATACAGTAGGTATAATTATGTGATCTATACATTCATTTTAAATAAGTGTGAAGCTCATGTTCTAATAAACACATTCGTTTACCAAAAATGTACACATAAAATCCCAGTATTGAGTAATGATAATGATATAAAGCGTGTACCTCTTGACGAATGGTTTCTTTGCAACACTATTTTAAACTGCGCCTTTTTCCTCCTCGCCATAGTAGTAGATAAAAAGTCCGTCCCTTTATCAGCTATTATTCTGGTGGACTGTTATATCTTAGAATAGATTTATTAACAAAAGACTTGGCTCTAGATTTGAAAAAACATTCCTCGATTTGTATAACGCACATTGAAAGGTCAGAACATATTGTTGCGGAATCAGCGCCATCTGTGGACGGGAGATGCGGTGTAGTCCTAGCGACAGACAGATGGCAGACAGTGTCGAGAATCTCCAGAGAATTCTATCAAGAGAACCTTCGCGAAGTTTCGATAACGCCTGGAAGGTGTTTAGTTTAGTGAATTAGTAGTGTTAAAATAGCGGGGTTGTGGTGAACTAGTTGTGTTTTAAGGTAAAAGGAAGTTAGCCAGAAATCCACAGTTTTCGAGCTTGTAATCGTAATAATATCGATAACCGTCATCTTTGTCAGATAGTCCAATACAATCTCAGAATAGTTTTTGGAACACTGTCACAGCAATCACATAACTTATCAAATTCAGTCAACAGTAGTACTCTTTGATGTAATTTATCACGCGTTGAACGCCCGCATCTCCATCAGTTAGGAGTAGCGTCATTTAGAATTAATCGTTTAATGATTAGTATTCTTGAAAGTGCATATGCGATGACATTGTCTGTGCCTTTGACATACTTAACATAAAAGCCGTATTAATATAAACAATATAAATTTCGTCAATTTACTAATGTTTGAATAAATATATTGACGGTTTATTATCCTTCATAATTTTGAATCATCTTCCAAAAGTATAGGTATGGTTAAAAATGTTTAACACTAAATATTTACCTAAATAAGAGTTTCTTTTCAATTTTTGGTTAATTGAACTCACGTTGTAAAAAAAGTTTGTTATCATCGGAAATGTTTAAATAATTTAAAACTAAAAGCTAAATTGCTAAGAAGAAATATTTCAAGCTTCATACGACTTATGTAATTCGCTTGTCCAATTAAAAGTTACGGATTTTCTTCCTAATTTATTTAATGACCTTCAAAACTTATTTTATTTGGATCTAAAAATATTCCTTCCGATAGTATAATAATTGTATTTTTAAAAATTCATATTTGGTTGGATTAAATTTTAAATTTACTAGTAAATCCTTCTAGCAAATCCTTCATTAAGTTTGTACTTTTAAACACTAACACCTTAAATAAACGAAACATTTATCGTAATTAAAACCTAATATATTAACAGTCATTAACTTGTAAACGAGCTTGAAATTTTAACCCCCACAGGAAGCTTTTTAGTATGAAATTATGCCCATGACTAGTACAGAAAGCTGTGCAAGGTCTGCTTTATGTATATGTCCAGTTTCATGAGGTAGTAGCCTTATCCAAGATTATAGTGACAAAAATGTATGATTTCCTATACTTAAGCTAGAATATCTGTGATATTTGGAAGAAAGAATTTGTCGTCCTCCAGTTGGAATTTAGTACCTAACTAATACATGTCTTTTGACCTAACTTGCCCGGTTATTAAGTACATGCTCTCAATTACCTAATATATTTTCACTTCTACCTGTAAAGCCTTCCGTATTCTTTAACTGGTTTATATTATAAGGCATTTGCGTTGTTTTTAAAGTTTATTGTTTGCTTATACAGATTAGTTATACTTAATTTATCGTTCGGTAGGTAACAGATGTTTTCCATACTAGCCTGTTCGTTAATATGTAATGAATTAAAACTTATTATATTAAACAACCCTTTCATACGTGAACAGTTGATAATATTTCTTCCAAATACACACATTGCTACATATATCTTGTTCAAAGTTTTTGAAACCGATATTTCTCTTTTGCATTTATAATTTTAACTATGCATTCGACAGTTTATTGATTGTGTAAACACTTGCATCATACAACTCATATGTCACTGCTAAAATTTTGTAGGAGTATGTAGTATAATTTCTGAATATTATTGCTATCATCTTCCATTTTTAAACCAAATTCTTTCTATAGCTGTTTTTTTTCATTTTTATACTAGCTTTCGTATCAAGGCTTGCTAGACAGTGTTTCTTCCTACCATTTGTTCCTTTTCTTTGTTTCCTGCACCATTTTTGTATAAGAATCCCGTTCTTTACATACGTGCATTTACCTGATACTTCCTGATCAGTTAATTTGCACACCTTACTCCTCTGATTGATACCTTTCTCTTTATTCTTACTTCTTATTCTCATATAACGTAAGTTTTGTTAACATAATAAATGTAAACAATATTTAGGCACACAACTAGCTTAGCCTTCTGATCGATCGACCACTTTATTCTATCCTCCAATGATATTTGCATTGTTAATATAATTTTTAGTTAATTATATTTTCTTAAACAATACTTAGCACAGAAAGCAGATGTTGTAGCTTATCTTCTACTCTTTTCATACCTAAGACGCAATGTTTCCTTATTTATACTTGGTATTTGCAGATTATTATGCACGTTACTTGTTAAAGCCTTTTAAATCGAGACATCCTTGGTCGTCGTGCCGGTAGCGTCGCATCAATCCGCATAAATTAAAGTTATAATTACCGGACATGAATAGGGAAACGGTACATGCACAGCGTGTAAAATCACGTTAGATACATATTGGTATCAAAGCAAACATAATCAGCAGTGGTTTGCATTGCATGGATATCGTTACGATTGTAAACTGCACAAAGTTCGCGATCCGTATACCGCGAGGACGGTTGTTTACGTATCCCGCTGTTATACATTCCGTTGAATATTCATAATATATTACCGCAGTGTGTTTTAATTATAGAAGGCGTTTAGTCTCACGTACGAAAACGTCCGCAATTATGTCTCAATTTTATTTCAGTAACGTCCGGTTGTTCAAGAATCTTGCATATAGCTTTGTTACAATATGGTTATCCATATCTATTATAGCTACCTTTTTAGTTATATCTGATAGGTACTGAATGTTATGAAGATTAGGTATCTATATATCAAACCTTTAAATTTTGATTTTCAAACGAGGATCTGATCAAACTCGAAAATGCGATTGAGTGGAACTAAAAATCATCCGATCTGTGACCATAGCTCCAACCGATCGATTAGTTGTCTGTTTCACCAAATCTGGTTCCCAATTGACCTGTGCTCGTTTTTCCGACGGAGCTGATGAGCTGATGGTTGGCCGCGCTGTTATCAAAATGACTTTAACAATAAAACGGGAGACCCTGCTATGGTTAATAAAAATATTCAAACTAGCTTAGTAATTGGTAAAAAAAGCATGTAGCTTAAAAAAGAAAGAACAGAAGCTGAAGCTCTTAGGAAAAGTTTTTCTATCTAAAAAAAAACACGTCTCAATAGAAAAAACGAAAAGATTGTTTGAAACATCTGCATGTCGAGAAAAGGTGCGTTGCCTAAATGAGATAACCTATTCTTAATTTAAACGTGTCGGAATTTCATTACTATATGCATATTTGTACCTGTCCCTGTGAAGCTAAAATTATCATAACTCTGCTAGAGCATTTCATAACCACTAGGGTATACCATAGTTTTTGTTTTTTCTTGTGTTCATATATGGTAGACATGTTATCCCTATAGCCGACATCTATAAATACGAACGAAATAAATTCGTTCAGCCAAATGGATTTTTTTTATGTAATAATTGTAATCAATGTTGTTGAATGCAAAACTAAAGTATTACTTCTATTGTGTTATGTCACCTGCGGTTTTGTATACGCTTCGGAATGGCTCATAATGAACAAAAAAGCCATTCCGAAAATCTGGGGGTCAAAGGAGGGTTTTAAGAATGAGGTTCCACCAAACACCGTGGAAATATAGAAGACAGCTAACTGTTACGTAAATTCTGCAGAAACCGCCGAAGTCGAGTGTAAAAACAATAATGACATGAACACAAGGGAGGAAATAATAACAAGAAGAACTAGTGCAGCAGTAATGAACAAACAAAAAGCTAGAGAAACCAAACAGTTGCAAGGATTTGGATTATAGCTGGCCAATACAAAATGAATGAAAAAGGGTTGCGTATTCCCTCTATAAAGCCACAAAAATTCCAACTGCAAGAGTGACTGTGGTATAAAACATTTTAAGAAAAACACAAACTATAGCTCGAAGAAAAATTTTCAAATGCGATTTACATAAAACTACGATTGCTTGGTATGGGAAGGTAAACGGAGAAGATGTATCAGTAACAACCTAATAGTAAAATCGAAAATCAATCAAGAAATACCAGTTCTATGCCGTGTTGTCTACTCTAGACCTAAACTGCACTGATGAGCTGTAATGATAGCGAAATAGTACTTTCTGCAGTTGGTTGAGGTGTAGACAGCACAGCATAGACATGCATTTTAATGTATGTTGGTTCTTGCCCGTCAGCAAAAAGTGCCGTGGGGGCCTGCTGTCAAATTGAAGTATGCAGTTGCATGCCAATTTGTCAGGCTACAGGTCACTTCCTTTAGGAAGTAGTTCCCATTAAGGCAGCTAGGTGGCTTTGTCATCATATCAGTGTAATGCTGACAGATGGCATTGCCATCCTAATTTGTTACTTTCATCATACCATTGCTTTGGTATATAAGCAAAACCAGTTCTATGCCGTGTTGTCTACACTAGACCTAAACTGCACTGATGAGCTGTAATGACAGCGAAATAGTGCTATCTGCAGTTGGTTGAGGTGTAGAAAGCACAGCGTAGACATGCATTTTAAGAAATACAAAACCTATTACGTGCCAGTTCACAAATAGCTTAGAGTCCTCAGAATTTTAAATAAAAATATAGTAACCCCTGAGCTGTAAAACCTGCAGCAATGATAATAGGAAAGTAAAACAAAAACGTTGGCATAGGTGTAGAAAACAAATAAATCAAGTTGAAAGCTTTAAATGTTTAAGATTTGCGATATAAATTAATACAAACATGGGCGAAGAGACCCAAAATTCAACTAAGAGAGAATATCATGTTAGTAACTGTACAGGGTGTCCCATTTTCGTTGTAACTGTAAGGTATTTTGGCAACTATTAATGCTAGAGGGTTGCGGTTTTGACATTACTGTATTACTTTTTTGTTCCGAATTCAGCTGTACCGTCGCCATTTTTGTATCTTCTTTTGTTTTAAAGCCATAGTCAACCCAACTAGCAACTTACAGCTTTATAATGATCAGGCAAACGTTTATAAAACAATTTTTATAAAACAGTTGTACTCTTGTAAACATTGTCATAACGTTTATAGGATACCTAAAGATGCAAAAAGGCACATCTTTATAAAACATTTTAGTTATATACAGTATCCCATAATGGTTCTAGTAGGTGTTACAGAACAGTTTTGTAGATAGTTACAGAGGTGGTATAAAAATTATTATAAATCAGTTACAAAACGGTATTATAGCAATTTATTATAAAACAGTTTTATAAATATTACGGCATTTTCTATTATGCTACAATTCTGTTGCATTCAGCATCTTCAAAGGAATATTCCGGCATCTTAAGTCTATCTGCACTGATTATAAACCGCATTTTATAATCATTTTTGTTAGAAACATAACTTTTGTACATTACTTTTTTGTAAAAAAAAATAATTTTTAGTGGGCTTTACGCAATGGCGGCCATATATGTGTTTACAATCATGATAATAATATGGCTTCCTCTTTATAAAGCATGATTATCACAGAAGAAATTGCTGTATAACAAATTGTTTTTTTACATGTGTCAAATCAAGACTTAATATAATAGTTTTATAGGTGTTCACAAGATGACGATTCAGTGTTGAATAACACATATTTAAACTCTTTATAAAATAATTTGTCTCCACTGGAAAAATGTTCTATAAAAAGTTGTGCAGACCTTTATACAATGACTATAAAATGGTGCTTAACACTGTTTTATAATTTTGCTGTGAAAACGTTTCTAACACTAAACTATATAACAGTTTAGTGTACTGAAGCTGAATACTCGTAGGGGAATACCTTATAAAATAAAATGGACGTCGAGGAACAATAATAAAACAACAATATAACAAATATGCCTTGCTATTTGGAAATTATAAAATAATTTTGCTTGTTGGGAACTTTTGGAAAATGTAACATTATCAATATCTCGATTGGCTATGTAGACACAAAAAGACAGTAAAGACATTTTTTATAGATATTTATATTCTGAATTTAGCGGCGTACTCAGAATTTTTTTATGGTTTCAAATTTTTGAGATATAACGCAAACTTGCATTTTTTAAAATGGAAACCATAGTTGGCTTTGCTATGGTTGAAAAGAACTTTTTTTTCTGATTAAGAAAATGTACACATTGTTAGGTTTATCTTTACTAATTTTGGTAATATTCCAATTTTTGTAATAATTTAATGAGATTTTACGTTTTTCGGCAAAATGGATGATTAGTTACATGGCCTCCTATATTATCGATAAAAAATTCATGAGCGCTCTTAGGAGTCTTATGTATGAATTGAAATATGCATATATAATTTTTAAAGGACTAAAATTTTTACTTAATAATATAAATTATATCGTGTATTTTCTTATCTCATAGCCTCCCGGATGTAAGCGTAAAATATGAAAATATGAAAAATTGAATAATTCCAAAATTAGTAAAAATAAACCTAACAATGTTAAATTTTTTTAAACAGAAAAAATAGGCTTTTTCACCATACCAAAGCCAACTACGGATTCTATTTAAAAAATGCAAGTTTGTGTTATATCCCAAAAATGTGACCTCCTAAAAAATTACAGGGTACGCCACTGGATTCTAAATAAAAATATCTATAAAAATGTCTTTACAGTTTTTTTGTATCTACATACCCAAGCGGGAAATTAAAAGCTGGATAAATGTTACATTTTCCAAAAGTTGGCTATGCCTTTAAAACAAAAGACGATACAAAAATCGCGACGGTACAGCTGAACTGAGAAACAAAATAGTAGTACAGTAATATCGAAACCGCAACCCTCTAGTATACCCTACAATTACAACGAAAATGGGACACCCTGTATGTACAATGTACATGTGCTCAACCTATATAAACTGAGTCGAGTCTATTCAAAGACAATTTCTTAAATTCTCAAGTTTAAACTGCGATGGATCTTTGTTGATTATTCTAAAGGTTCGAAGGCTTTCAGTAGCTAACAAAATGAAAACGCGGCTACATGTAATGCGTTATATTCCTAATTTCGTGAATAATCGTATTGAAATTGATTATTGCCTTTTAATATTTGCTATAAATTGCATGTGTAAGAATCTCGTTCACGAACATTTTGTTCAAATACGTTGTACTTACGCACAGTTATTATATCGCGTTACCCATTTTGCATGTTCAGCTCCTCAAGCCGTATTTTGTTACTGATTGCCTTTGAAAATATTTAATTACAGCATAAATTTAACGAAACAACACCCGGCAATCGACGATCGAGTTTAGGCGCTCGTATTTTCTTTCCTTCCGCCTCCCTCCCACATACGGTCTCGCGTCCCGGCTCATTAGGGGGAGGGCTTTAATAAGAAAGTATTGATGTTTTAGGTTTTTAATTTATGCATGTATTACTTGGGGGTGGCTACCCCATCTCATTTAGATTTCGCCGGGGAAGGCTTCGTTAATTTTTTTTTATCACCGCATCTCCCTTTGTTCAGTCGCACGCCTTCACTCTTGCTTTTTCTTTTTGTTTGCCTCGTTGTCAAGAGAAATTTACAGTTTACCGTTTTTCTGCAGTTTCCTACGCTGCGCATCGGCTTTCATTAGCGCTCGTTGTGTTTTGTATGAGGGGAATCAATCGTGGCAACTTACTTTCGGGGAAGGAAATGTTTTAAAAATCAATAGCAAGGCTTACCCCTTTTAATTTTGAGGACCGGACCAAGCAAAGACGCTGGGCTTGTTGAATGGGGCCATGAATACAGCGAATTTTCTCAGATTTCGTTCGCTGAAAAGTTTGTTGCCTTTGAATACGTTAACCAAGCCAAATGAAATAAGCCTGAATCGCTTTTGAATCGTGAAAAAATACCCCCGTGATAATATTTAAATAAACATAAATAATCACGTCATTCTGTTTCATAAACATAAAATGCGACTACTCAGACAGAATGCAACGAGATATTAAAAGCATAAKACAGAGCCACTGTATAAGATGATTTAAAAGATACACATGCATTTTTTAGGATTATGGTTAAATTTTTTTCTGGTTTCAAACGCACGGTTAGTAAAATACTGAAGTGGTCATTACGTATATGTTTTCTATCATAAAGTTTCTCATCTTTTATCCATTATTGAAAAGGCTCACTACTATCTACAATGTGGATTATTTAATATATAAAAGAAGCTACTTTTCATAGTGTTGAATACTGTACTGATAATTGCCTTATCATTGTAGTCATGCCAGTTATGAGAATATCTTGTGACTTTGGCCGATGTTGACTTTTCCGGCTACAAAATTGGAACGGCCTGGAACGTCATCATGTCCTGAAGTAGAGTTAATACCCCAAGTACAATTTAGCATCGTCTGGATTTAATACTCATTGTGGTAAAGTATAATAATATTTTATTTTTGATCTCAGATCTGGACATTACAATCGGTTAGATTCCGTTGTCATCTAAAGCTTCTCAGTTTCTCTTACTCGATGTTTATGAAGGTGTCTCTTCTCTTAAAGAAACCAGTATTGTGACACATTTATCTTGTAATTTTGGTCACTCTCAAAGCCGTAACTAAGTGATCCGTGACATACGTTGTCGCTCTACGGCGTCTTCTACCTAAATGGCGCATCACAGTTATAGTTGAAATTGACAAATACTCGTTCTTGGTCTTTTATTATTAATCAATTTTATCACCGATTTTGAGCTTCATTTGGCTTTATGTCGTGAGATACGGTTTGCTGACGACTGAAGAAGTTTCTACCAAAGTAATTATATAATAGTAGTTAGTGAGTAGATGAACTTCAAAGTTCAACGTGACATTGAATGGTTTTCATGCAATTCTTTAACGTCCAACGAGTACAAGACATAAGAAATATTACTTTCAAATAACTATCTTACCAGAAGCTCTGATTAGCCTGTCTGTGTGTGACGCTCCATCTTTGAGGTCACCTCAATGCATCACTATGAATAAATACCATGTTTCTTTGAAATAAGATCTAATCTCGGTTTAGTTTTAAAATCTTACTTTACTCGTTAGATGTTGACTTATTACTAATTATTTTTAACTTTGACCTTCATTGAACACGTGGTTAAGAGGAGTAAGCGTTGTATATTTTCGGACTGATATTCCGTTTCGTATGATGTTTTAAATTTGAGGGTTTATATAACTTGATAATAAAACATTACTTTACCATTTTCGTTATTTTACACTCGCGTAATAAGCACTGATCATTAGCTCGACACACCGAGTAACCAGCTATCGATAAATGTAACAAAGAGCAAATTCTATCAGCTTGTTATCATTAAGTACAAACTTGTTAAAGAAGGGTAGAAAAACTCAGAAGAGTGGTGGTGGGTGTGCCAAGTGTGTCTAGGTCCTACAATCTATAGTCTATTGTGATGATTAGACATTTATCAACTGCGTTGATATTGAAAGTATTTCTTGCATCTTATAACATAGTTGTACTAACCTGTATCTACCCAAAAGCACGGATGAAGTGTTTTAAAAACACCTGTAAGCGCTGGAGCGGCCGTTGATGGACAAATATTGTGGAATCGCCTCACGACGTGGTGGGCGAAAGAGACGAAACAATGGCTATGACCACGTGGTCAGGTCAGGTCAGGTCAGGTCAAGTCATGTCAGGTCGGGTCAAGAAAGGAAGGTTACTATAAAGACATTTAATTTAATGAAATCAGATGACGAACAAAACGTTTATTTATGCAGATACATTTCAACAATGCAGACCAAGACTAGGAGAGGGTAATACGAAATTACTTACTGTTACAAGGTTCGGTTTACTAAAAACCCTGATGTAAAGATAGTGTATATATATCAGATAAATCGCGACAAGCATCAAAATCGACAAGTTAAACAAATAAGAAACAAAAAAAGATACTAATTCTATGGAAACCGTCATGGGCTTTAAAATGCACATAATTCTGCACAAACATAATTGCCCGAAAACCTAAACATAAAAACGTGTATGAAACGTGTTTAGATAAGTACAAAAACCGAGGGCATTCGACTTCCTATGAGACTTATAAGGGTATACCTAGAATTGTAATATAGTCTTCGAACAGATCAGCAACCGTGACAAAGTAATACGGGCATCATTAATCACTTTTGGAGTAAACAATTTAGAATTATAAATAAAAAATTCTAGCGATGATAAGAAATTGAAAATAGATAGGGAACTAAAGAAAGGGGAAGCTGAAAATACAAGAAGCCCAATATTCAAGCAAGACTAATTCATAATCATGAAGCAGTGTGAATTGTTTTGTAAAAGACTTACCACGACTAATGACATATAATACAAAAAAAAGTTGACAATATTTTAAATCGGCAAGCCATAAGCCAAACATTTTTCAAGCTGTGAAAATCAGCGAGGATTTCTTTCGGGAATGAAACGCACCCTTTGCCCTATGTACGAAAACTGATTCAAAAGAAAGGTATCAACAATTTTTCTGTGAACGAATTCGAACCACCAGGATTATTTTAGCCAGACACGTCTTTATTTTAAGTATTTAAACTTCTGATCAGCATATTTGTTGCGGTTGCACGAGCCACTTAAAAAGGAAATAACCATTTGCAAATTCTGGTGAAATTTTGCTTAAATCCACTTGCTGCATTATCAAGCAAAAATTTGTCCAATATTTTTAAGTTTGTACCCTGAACAGAAACATATGAAAACAGAGCTACTATATGAACTGAAGAGTTAGTAAAGCATGATTTATACCAATTCATTTAAATTGAATTTCTACAAAGCTGTCATCAGTTGGCATCCCTCCTTTCTTCTGTAGACCGTTCAAAAGAGTATGTAACCATCACTATATTTTTATCGCTGCGGAGGGCTTCTTGTTGAGTTTAAAACAATAGTGATGAAATTAGTGCCAAATATGTTCTGGTATGATGATAGTAACGATCAAGCAGGAGAACCAACCAGTGCAGATGTTAAATAATCCAAACTGTACTTGGTTTACAATTTTTGCTACATTCCTCACTATAGTATATATTGGATGAACCAATTAGAGCATTAGGTACTTTAAAGTGACATGCATGTTACCTATACTCCATCTGTTAAAACCATAATTATAACAATATAAACAATAGAAAACCTTTAAGACAGTACAGGTTATAGTAGTTGTAGTTCGTCAAAATATCATAATGAGTTTACTTTGTTGGAAAATCCAACAACAAAACGTGTCATAAATGTGAGAAGTGGAGGAAGTGGACCTTATATATGGAACGATTTGGCTTTAAATCCATACAAAGCTCAATCTGTCACCTCTTGGACGGTCCAGTATCTGAATGAAGATCCAGTTTTTCATCTTACTTTAATGTTCAGCGGTGAAGCTCACTTTTTGTTTTACGACTATATATAGAGAGAAAATTGTAGAATTTGGAAAAAACAGAACTGTCATGCACAGTAAGAAACATAGTTGCATCCTCAGAACATTACAATGCGCATCATGGGATTTTATTTCTTCGAGAATGCTGAAGAACAGCTGCCATCATAAAAAAAAGTTCGCCAACGAAAGCACCTTGTTAACGCAAGACCAATTTGGTGCTAATGTTACTTTCAAGTGGAATTATCCAGCACAATATTGTCATTTGACTCCCTGTGATATGTGAAGACGAAGGTGTACGCTACTAATGTAGCAAAAATTGAGGATTAAAAAGCTATCATCAAAAGCATTATTCTTGAGATAAATAACAAAGGTGCGTGCTATGTTGTCTACACTAGAACAATCCGAGGACAGCTGTTTCGATGTGTTAGATCTCTTCAGCTCGACTATAGTCCCAATGTAGACGACACATCACAGAAGTTATGCTCCTTAAGTAGGAGGCCAACGACACAATGTCATGTTATTTTTGATACACTTGAGGCACGGTCCAAATGTGTGAAAAAAGTGATGATAAAAAAACACTAAGGCCAACAAAGTCTTGTTCGGGATTTGGTTGCTATTATTTGAAAAACATATTACGTAATTGTAAATAGATGCACTTTTACATGAAAAAGGAAAGATTCAGGTTGCAAAACAATTTCTGTGTATATATTTTTAATTTTAGAATCCTGAACTACTACTTGGACTGCCCATTCGGAAAAATCCAACAGTCTATCTTTCTGATGAATCGCCTAATTTATCTCCATCAATATGTGAAAAATCTTTCGGTACCTCTCGTTTCATCGCTTCATCTTAGCGGAAACGCCGCAGAAAATCGCCTCACACACGTCCACCCCCCTCTTCCCGGGCAAAAAAGCGCGCATCAATACTTATTAAAACTCCCTCGTAATGACAATCAAACTCGCCGTGGAAGCGGAGCGTGTGTGCGGCGGGCGCGGGGGGCGGCGGGGACGTTCGCCGTTCTCGAAGGGGGAAATGAAGAAGGACGAGGACGTAAGGAGAGATCCTCCGTTTATGCATCACGGCACGGCCGCCCGCGATAACGATTTTTTTGTTAATTATCAAGTCGCGTATGAGGCTGTGCCCGGGGTGGGGGGTGACGAGAGGGGCGCGGAGACGCTGGGGGGTGGTCGCCGGGCGAATTTCTGTCACACGCCGAGGAATTCATAAAAAGCGGTCATAATTKCGAAATAAAAACCGGATTCTTAGGGAAGGGGGTCGCGAAGGCTTATTTTGTATCATTCATGAGGACGCCTCATGGTGGGATGCTGCCTAGGGATGTCTATATTTTGAGGAAGTTATTTTTTCGATTTGCTTACTTAAGCAGTATAATCTTCTGCACTGTTTTATTCCTTTAAGCTTAATAATTAGCTGCTGATACTTATTTCGATCTGATCTTTCAAGACAGAATGAGTTATGACAGGATGTAGTAAAGTGCGTTTAGATAGTTCGAGTTAGATTAATTATTAAGCGTATTTATTGCGTTCGGTATTGTTAATTAATTATTTACAAAGTATTGTAACTGATTTAGAAATAAAGCACATAGGAATATTTACGTCATTCTTTTTTCAAATTCAGTTTTGTAAAGCTGGGAAGTCCTTCACACGTCCAAGTGCCAACATAGAATCTAGTTTGCTATGTCAAAAGCAGGTCACCAGGAGGGTGGTCCACCATTCTGATTTCGATTAAATATCTTTGTGCAAATACGTAACATATCAGTCTCGAGTTATGTCTTTGATGAATTATGGAAACCCGTTTTGTTTTGAAAATACAGCAGATAACGCCGGATTTAATGCGACCTTTTTTATTTTTAGAAAATGGAAAATATTTTTACATACCCGGTTTAAGTAAATGTTCCGATTCAAGAATGAAAAGTGAAGCTTGGAATATGTCCTCCACAACTTGCTGTGTAGTGCCAGTGCCACATCTTCGTGATGAAATTAATAATCACTTTTCACACATTACTATCGAGATAGCTGATCAAACGTTTGGATTAATAACACATTAAAAAAATGCTTCCGAGGAGTAAGGTCACATAACTTAGCTGGGCTGTTCATCATTATTATGAGCGAGCACTCGACCTGAGAATTTCTTATAAAGGAAAACATTTGTTGCAATAACATATGTTCACTATTAGTTTCTTGCAAAAGTAGCCACAAACAATCATGTTTCGGTGTAGTCCTCCATTTTTTCTATCCTTGTCGACAACACCGCTAAAACAAAAATGTACCATGTTGCAACAAGTTATATTACCTGTAAAACGTTCGTTTACCCCTTGCATTCCATAACTCAAAGTTTCTGCTTTTTAAAACGGTTGTGCGGTTTATGATTAGTTAAAAAGGGAGATTCTTAAAACGAGATATTCAATATCTGATCCTGAATCTGTTTATTAAACATTATTGAATTGAATGAATGAAAACAGCTAACGTATACGTATTATTAGTATCGCAAGGAATTACTAAGATATCCGTGAAAAAACCAGGAAGATAAGCTAACGATCTTAGCTCATCTTTGTATGTTATTTACCTGTAGTTACGTTACTACTAGCGCTGCAAGAGCATTGAGTCTGTCTCCTGTCCGCACCAGTGTTTACTATTTCACGATAACCTTCAAAATTGAAATTGCACTTTTATGTATTTATGCCTTCATTTGGCATTAGAATGGAACTTAAGTAGCGCTGTCTCATAAACAAGGTTTGTCTACAGCGTTGAATTCTTGCCACAAGAAAACTGGCGAAACAAACTATGATAAAATAAATAGACAAAACGATGGCAGATTGGTATAAAAATATGTTAATTAAATACAAAGTGTTCTGAAATGAAGCTATTACGTTTTTAAGATAAATTAGGTAAGTGATACTATAATACTATAAATTTCTTGACATACAAGAGGTACAAAATAATATTTTTTTTCTTTGTAGACGCACTTTTTTTTCTACACCCATAACCACAAGATTATTTACAAAAACAAAACAAAAATTAAATATATACAGATGAGCTCATCTTTTCAGAATGTCTTACGGTGCAAGTAGTACTGCCCTGCAGTTGTTATAACAATGAAGAGGTACTGGTGTACTTAAATGCATTTAGGTAAAATAGACAAGAACTAGCGTCTTGTATTCCACTACTTAACTTGACGTGAAATGCTTGTTATTCGGCATAATTGCAGTAAGTTAATGAAAAAACGGAAAGTGATTAGTATCTTCTAAAATCTCCCAGGCCGACAATTTTTTGTCACGGCACATTCCGCGCGCACTTTTTGAATAATTATTAGTTTATTTTGCTGTAAATACAATTCTAAAAGCTTACAATTTTGAAAATCCCGATTTTCATAAACCTAGTACCTAACGATTTTATAAAACGATTAGTATGCTTTATAACTAACATTTATGCATAAATATAAAACACAAGAAGGTAGTGACGTCTTTTTGAGAAATTGACAAACCAACAAACCATTTCTATAGACTCGAGTTCTCCTTTATAATAACCGGTGTGTCTTCAATGTGGTTTAATTTTCAGTTCTCGTATTAGTTTTTTATCTACTAGTGAAATAGGAACAGAAATTAGAAAGTGTTGTATATACCAATATTATTATTTAATTTCTGTAAGAAGTACATCTTCGTTCCCAATAAGAATAATTTATATTTGCATTTTAAAATGGAGACTGAACATTCGTTTTCGGATTAAAAAAAACGTATAAATGTTCGCTTAATCAGACAGAGTAAAATTAAGATTTCAGAATTTTTTGAGCATAGTCTGAAAATAACATATATTTTTACTAGAGTAGTGCAAACCAAAAGTTCGGCGATATGTATATGCTGGATTTAAAAATCCACGGGCAGCCATACTGATTTACGCAGTGTACGTATGGTTATACATAACATAAACATTACATATTGCTCCCTACCTATGGTGATTATACCTTCTAATAGTCACATGTGGGGTGTGGGCGTTCTTAGGGCTAAAGCTCTCCATGAATCCAATAATTTATTCATTACAAATGCTGTATAAATTAAAAAAAATGTCTCTGAAAGGGCGAGTTTACTTGATTATTTGTTGTACACACTTTCTAGTACTTAGAGTTCGAAAAGAGGACAATATATAGCTTCATTCTTGGCTTAGGTACTTTATTAGATTTGTTCATAATATCCTCTGAATTAACTAGTTAAAGCTACCGCCTGCTAATACTATAACAAGAAATAAATGATATAAGGCGAAATATGAACCTGCCTCTGCAATATATGTTATTTTATCGACTCTAATCAGTTAACTTCACCTAAGAAAATACAGATTATCCTATCAACCTAATTATAAAAGGCAGAAGCGTTTTATTATTGTAACTTCTTCAGCACTTAAATCTTCTTTTAGAATGCAATCGCAGAAAGCAAAAAACATTACGCCGATATATTCCTTTGTTTTACATTTAATTGTACTTGTTAATCAATGAAAAAAGGGTAGTTGAATTAAAAAACAAGTATACGAGGGTGAATGCTTTCAGCGTCCATAATATAAGATAATATTTTCTCGGAAAGATCGCCGTCGTTTTAAACCACTGACAAAAGGTTATTGGTCTGACGTTTCGTTTACAGCTGTAATCTTTGTCAAAAACGAAGAACCTCAAAATTCGTCTGGAACAAGATCAAAAAAAGGTAAATAAACAAATCACCAAGGAAGCGAGACGTCATAGAAACAACGTGCCAACTTGATAAAATATGAACCTAACGACGAAAAAGAACTACCTACCTACTAGATATACACGAACTACTTGACAAAAGATAACTACAAAATAGCTTTCCAAATGTCACTTAACTGATAATTTCCACAATCCCTGTTAAAATTATTAGTATTCCTACAAATTTATTATTTAGTATTTAATTTTTTCTGTGATTATCCCCAACTACCCTACTACACATCACTTTAAGGCATTTATACATTCAACACTGTATAGTAGTTTCGTGTAGTTGGAGTACATTTTCGGTTTAAGTATTCATGGATAGTGTAATTATCATTATTTCTGAAAAACACATTTGCTAAATAAATGTAATTAGTGTCTTGCTATTAGGATTTTTTGTAATTAAGATTTTCAGGTTGTTTCGCCATATTTCAGTTAAACACAGGAGATGTTTTGGTATTTTCTTTAATGATGAGGACAAAAAACAATCAGTCCTATTTTAAAAGAACGTACATATATAATAAAGTTAATCCTACTGGGATATTGGTAAAAAGCAGATTATTGGAAGAAAGGCAAAGCCATGATTCACATGAACATAACTAGTTCATCGTTATTTTGTACCAAATTCAGTATAAGCTTCTTTTAAATACTATTTATTAAAATAATTCTAGAATAAAATGGAAAGGCAATAAGTTCGTTACTTTTGTCGAAGTTCTTTGTCTTAGTGGCGACAGGACTATAATAAAAAGTGAAATTGCATATCTTAGCAAATTCTAAACAGAAAACAACTAGATAAAAGCACATTACGTAGG
The DNA here is from genome assembly GCA_025024175.1 of Rhyzopertha dominica. NCBI lineage: Eukaryota > Metazoa > Arthropoda > Insecta > Coleoptera > Bostrichidae > Rhyzopertha > Rhyzopertha dominica. Next base: position 18,070,328 of record QCXZ01000053.1, on the reverse strand, counting down.
AGGGCAATCATAAAAATAATTTAGAGGGCATTTACCAGACGCTTCAATCAACTTTAGCCGGAGAAAGCAATCGATAATTTTTATTGGTGCTTCGGCACCCATACACTGGTCTTTGCCCCATCAATCACATTATTAGTTCGGTCCATAAAAATGCTACTGAGCAGATTACATTGTCCATTTGAATCGCATAAGGTTCGCACGCAAATAAGAAGGTATAGACAGTCAGACAGTATATCTGGATGTTGAAATATGAATATTTACGGAAATGTGCTATCATGTAGACTTACGGGTTTATGCAAGATCGGCAAGATCTAGAATTTGTTTAAGTATTAATATATGTATGTTGCATTTTTTAAATGCTTGTACTTATTGATAGCAATCATTATATTTGCTTTTTATGATTTCTCTTTTAGGACCCTCTAAGAAATATAGCTTCAGCATATAAGAGAATAATGAGCAGTGATGGGCGTTTACGCGTAAATTATAATTTTCTACATTACCCGCGTAGAAAATGTAGAGAAAGCATTTTGGCGTAGATTTTGAGTAGAAAATATGAGAAGAGTCTATTATGGCTATTGTATATTAAGTGTATTGTGCAAATTATTTTGTTCCAATTTCCCTGTTTTATGGATCAATTCTTAAATTTTTTTAAAGCACTGCAGATTTTTAATATTTAAATTACAAATTTGCATAACTTATTTTAGTAAGTCATCAGAATACCCAAACGGTTTTCTTACTTCTTTGGGATAAAACATGCGTTTCGAAGTATTTTCTTCTACAAGTATATTAGGTATAATAGGTAGCATATGAAATAGCCCGTCTTCTTCCGTTTATAGGCAAGAAAGATAATAAAATCAAAGTTTTCAGTCATTTAAGAACCCATTGACCGATTGAGGGCTCCAAAGCACGCTTGTGCCTTCTGGCCCTAACAACTGTATGCCGAAACAAGTTATTGTTGTTTAACGTGAGTCTAGTTATTTTAATTACAACGAAGTAGTATTTTGTTTAGTTAGTAAGCAACAAAAATAATAATATACAAAATAATACTGTCATTTGAGGCATTTGGAGCTGTTAAAGTACTAAATATTACTAGTCTGCCGTTTATCTACATAATGTTATTTTTTACAGTAGACTTTTAAAGTAGAATATTACATATTTTACGCGTAGACAATGGCGTAATCTACATGGAGTATTCTACACGCCCATCACTGATAATGAGTCCAACAAACTGGATATAGGCGAACAGACGGCACATGTATGTAACACTAATAATTTAAGCTAAAGTTATAAAAATGTACACATAATATCGCTGAAGCAGAAGCAAAAAAACAGAATAATTGCTATATATGGTTATAAGACAAACAGATTTTTTAAATATGCGTTGTGGAAGAACACAATAGTAAGGATTACGTCAAAATAGAAGCGTGAAGACGCTTTTATTTACACATCATATAAGAAGAAAATATGAATGTTGTTTGTCTAACCAAAAATGGGAATATTGCTCCAGAAGGAAAATCTCCCGCCAAAAAGGTAACATTAGTAAAATGTACACTACTTGTGGATTTACAAGAATTACCTGTGTTCAAAAATCGAGTTTTGATAGTCTCCATTACAAAGTAATCTGGTCCTACAATCTCACATCTATGGTAAGAAAACACTCTATGAAGTTAAGCATGAAGTTAAATTGAGAAAACTGTTGGTGCAAACGGGTTTTTAAAAGTAATTTGCTCCCTTGCCGACGGTCAGTACTAATATATTGGACTTGGAAAAGAATTGACTTTTTACGTCCATGGAAAAACTAACAAAAAAATAATGCAATCTTGTCTATCTATATCTAAATCTAGAGGACAAGTAAGGTAGGATGCTGATCCCACAATTCATAGATTGATCATAAAATTGAATTTAAATTTGGACATACTGAGGCCGGAGAACTTCTCCCTACATAAGTTACTAAAAAATATTTACATTGTAATGTATCCATTATCGAGATTCCGGCAATTCATAAAATATTTTGTATTTTCTGATTGATATACTGGAATAACATACTTCATACATAATTTTTGAGCGTTACAAAATTTAAAGTATCTATATGTGTCGCATAAATTAATATTCCTAGATTTATATCTATTATATGCTACGTAAATTAAGATAACCTCCTAACTTCATTGCAAGTATCTACTACGTTATAGCGTTGCGCAAGTGGTAGTTATTTGTGCCGTTATATCCAAGTAGCCGTTCGGTTAGAGTCAGATTTGTGTTCCTATAAATTCTTAAATTTTGAGTCACAAGATTTGCCATGTTAGAAGTTATGGTCGAAGTAATAAGATTTGGTAGAGTGTCACAGTCAAACAAATTAATAAAAAATTGCCCTTCATTTCATTTAGCCCACTCAACGTAGTTGTTATTTATCGCAATGCTGCATTTTATTAAATAAATGCATAAAACCAAACCGTATTTAGAAAAGTAAACAAATTATCAATTTAGGGCGTTTCAGAAAAGTGGTGCCAAACTAGAGAGGGCTATTATTTTGCCCCGCAACATTTTTTGTCCACAAAAACTTCCACTTTTTAGTTACACCCCCTACCTCGTCACATAATTTTGCCCGTCGAATCATGGAACACTCGTAATGTGTACGAACTTTGCCCAACGAAAAGACAATCTGCCTCGCTCTCCATATATAACAGTTCCTCTTATGTCATATAGGGGTTTTACAGACCAAGGATATGATATTATAGCCCCAGAGGTAAAATCCAACAAGGTTAGATCAAGTCTTCGCGCTGGGCAACTGATAAGTCCTCCTCTTCCGATACATTTTCAGTGATGTTAGAACTACATTCTATGCTCTATGTACATAAGAACAATTGCATGTTCAATCGGTGATGGAAGTTTACGCGCCAATTATAATTTGTTAAGTTGCACTTTGGTGTAGATGTTAAGTAGAAAATATAAAACTAGTATATACGAGGGTGAATGCTTTCAGCGTCCATAATATAAGATAATATTTTGTCGGATAGATCGCTGTCTCTTGAAAACACTGACAAAAAGTTAATAGTCTGATGTTTCGATTACACCTGTAATCTTTGTCAAAGACGAAGAACCTCAAAATTTGCCTGACACAAGTTCAAACAAAATTTTGTATAACATTTGGCCAGTAGGGTCCTTTCCCTACGGTAAATACTCGCTAAGAAAAGATTTTTTTAAATTTTACCCCTAAAGATGGTGAAATAGGAAATTAAAATTTGCCATTTTATTGAAGTTAGAAGCATGAAACTTTATTATTGGGCTTTTCATTACAAATATATAAACACGTTTTTCCGAGTTTTTGAAAATTCCGCCCTTAAGTGGGTGAAATAGAGGATCAAAGTTTTTATGGGAGTTTTGTTATTTTTGAAGTTAAAAATATGAAACGTTATTATTTGGGCTTTGGATTAGAAAAAAATAAGTACGTGTTCCGTCGTTTGAAAAGTTCACATTTAAGGGGGTAAAAAGGGGGATGGAAATTTGTATAGGAGTTCTGATACTTTCAGGCTTAATTCAAGTTAAAAGCACGAAACGTTATTATTTGTTGTTTATATATTAATATATTATATTATATAATAATTACACAACCATTTAACGGTTTTAGAAATTCCCAGCTGTTACTATTATTTTCAAAATAATAATAATAATAATAAGTAAACATGAATTTTTATTTTCCGGCCTGTTTTTGGAAATACCTCCGCTCAGGGGGTGAAAAGGAAAAAGGTATGGGTTTATCATTGTTTATCATTAGTTAGAAAATGGGTGTGTTTTAGGAAAGTCGAATACTATTTTCCAATCATTAATATATTTGAAGTTACTGAATTTTGAAGAAATCCATGCACATGTTATATTTTCACAAAAATTTAAAAAACTCTGGGACTGTTGATCTTAGTTGTAAATGATAATGAACAAACTCACCCTTAAATTAATAGCAGAATTTAAAAATCTGAAAAAATACTGGTATTCCTGAAAGTTGTATACCAAGTTCGAATGTTACTATTTAAATTAATTATTGTACTAACGTTCCAAATCTTCCAATTTCTATTTAAAGGTTATATACACCTTACGCGCTATTATCTACGAATATCCAATAAAAATGACATAATTTTGTTTTGCGAATGACCGTCCTCAATCGGTAGGCGCGGGCCTACACCGTGCACCGTAAGGGTTGAGCCCCCGGGGTGGCTGCGGGGTGTACGCCCGCGGCGATGGGTGCGCGAGGGGCGAGGAGCGGGCGGCGGCCGTGCGGGGCACTTCATCTCATTTCGCCCGCACTCTCTTAGTGTTTTTACTCTGACACACACTGACTACAATCAGTCTTCTTCATCCCACCCCATTCCAAGCGGGCCGCCGCCGCCCCCCCGCCCGCGCTACCCTCATCAACCCCTTCGGTACACTCTCGAAAGAAGATCCTCAATTATTAATCGGGAGGAATTTTTAATCGATCCGCGTATTTTAAGGCGCCCCTTTTTCTTGGACGCGCCCCGTCCGGGGGCGCGAAAGGGGTGAAATGGAATTTCCACGAGTGTGTAAACAAGGTGAATTTTAAATTTTCTTTGTATAAATGAAGCGTCTGAAGGCAAACACTCCGGGATGATGCTTGACCTCATTAATGCGGAATTCTCCTTGGAATTAAGTTATATTCGCCAGGGGGTGTTTTGACAATTTTTTTTCACATAGCTAACTTATGAAATAACAGGAACTGGCTTTTCAATATATATTTAAGGTAATTTTTGTTGAGTTCCATGGACCTTGTGAACACTTTGCAAATAGCAATCCGCTAGTCCATACTTACAAAATTAGAAAACAAAATATAGCAATTCAAATTTGCTGAAAATTGGGCAAAGCTAGGTTTTTAATTAATTTACTTCATATGAAATAACAATTTTGTGGACTCAAATATAGTTGTTTCTTTATATATTTATGAAATGCATTGAAGACATTTTCAATTTTTTGTTTTCGACCAACCAAACCGCAGTTTTTGAAATTATTACCCATTTGATTTGTTTCCGTACTTTACCATGTATACTATATTTGTATAAGCAAACAAAATCATTTATTTTAGTAATTGCATTTACTTAATTAGTCAGTAGGAGCAACTTGAAAGTATGTATAAAAATCGTACTACCGTAGTAACTATCAGTCAAATTCCAAGACCTATCATTTGATTTAAACAAACATTGTTATGAAATGATCTTATTTTTAGTCAAATGATTCTGTCTCAGTTTACACCCCTCTTTAGTATCTATTATTCCCGCAATAGAATGGGCCAACGTAATGTACATGTAGAAGTCAGTTCAAACACTCGCTTCGATTTTTGTCTGTTGATGGTATCGTTTCTGTAGCACATTTTTCATATCTCCATGCAGTTACCACCACAATATGGGAATATAGAATATGGTGAACATGTAATTTAGTGTTCGAAATCTACGACATTTGTGACATTGTTGTGATGTTTCGGATCAAAACCCAACGTTAGACTAATTCTTTGCGCTATCAAAAGGTGAAACAAAACATTAATTCCAACTTTCGAGGATGGGCTCTTTATGTGTTATTTAAACGAATCATAGCCTGAAATGTAGTTAAAGAATCGTTTATTGAAAAGAAACAAATACAGAAGCAATTAACAAATTTAGTCTTTAAATTTAGATACTTTTTTATGCATATATTTTCTATTATAATTAATTGAATTAGGAATACACATATTGTTAAAACCAATAAGTTGTTTAATAAATATGACTCAGATAATGGTAAATATAAGATTTAGATTTTTATCCCAAACAAAAAAGAAGAAATAAAGTATTGTCCTGAATTAAAACCTATGCTTGTTACTTAACAAATAACTATTTGCTTGCTCATATGCAAAAATTAAATGTAATTCCCATAAAAAGATTTTCTTAAGTAAAATAATTTTTTTTATTCGCTGTGATAGATTTTCAAGAATAGCAATCGTTAATAATACAAACCTTTGTCAAACTGATCAGATCTGCTTATATTTTACGTGCTTATTCATCTTACAATTAGCTTTGGTATGTAAGCAAGAGCTGGGGAGCTTTAAAAAAGCGAAACAGTTCCGCTTGTAGTTAGTTCGTTGTAGTGAAGATGGCATTACATAAACATACATTTAAAAAATGCTATTGGTTTCAGCGTAAATATTTTTTTACATTAACACCCAGCACTACGTTTTAGCAACAAAAACATTAGAAAATTTTCTATCATACAGATTTTATTGTTAAAAAAAATTATCTCAAACGACTAGCTTAGAAGATCATGCCCAGTTATATCTTGTATATATATCTTTTACAACATAATTATAAACACTAACGCATGACAATTTTTGTTGAAAGAAAAAGGAGGTAATGAAATACTGTATACAAGAACTGATGGTCTGTGTCGATGGCATAAAAATCATATAACAGTTTGCAACTTCTTTCTGTTATAGATCTATACCTCAAGCATACTATAATTAAAAAGACTGGAAAATAGCTCGATTATTACCTACTGATCATCTAAATTGTTAGGGCATGTGATGAAACAATTCCGCAAGTGCCTAAATGAGCTTTAAATACTATGAGATCCACTGTAAGACTTCAGTGCAGCCTTCAGCTGCAATACACTAAGTTATATTATGTACTATAGACTGTATTATTTCTGCTGATCTACAAAAAATAATTTTGGCATCCGTACCTACTGCTTGATTATACCAGGTACTTGCCAATATGCTCTGAGATTGTACTAACGCATGTAACACCATTTTGAAATACGTCACGCCTCACATTTTGCTTTACTCTACGAGTGCGTAGATGCAGATTACTCTTAAATTTATTTATGTCGCATCCAAATCAGACTGCATTTTGTTAGCGTCTGCTAATGACTTTCGGTTACAATCTTTAGAGAAACGGTCCCTACCACAAGTCCTGGGGCGCTCCTTATTCAGACGCTCGTTTAATTGTTTTGGTCGTGATAAACGAACAAGAAATTAATTTCGGTGTTATAGTACACGTACGGGTGGCAGTGTGTTCTCCCTATTCCACCCTCAACGAGTTTCTGTAGCTGAGTAATACGCGACACAACAGACAGACGCAGCGAGGCCAGTAAGTTGTAAGGTGAACTGAGCACATAGAAGGACCTAAAGGGCGAGTGAAAAATTTTATTGAAACTGTGAGGATATAAGCAAGTGATGCTTTTTGGAAAATTTATTTTATCTTTTGGTTCAGTACTACCTATTCCTTATTCCAAGACATAATAATACTTTAGATTCACGGTACACTATTATCTCCGGAAGCTTTAATTACCATCTCCGGTGTACTACGACATTACTTACATGGGAGTGATTATTTTATATAACTTCTAAAGTTTAAAAGTACCCTTTCAAATACTTGTTGCCCATAAGGCATTTTGAGAGGAAAAATTGAATTTGCTCTGAAATCCTATTTTCCTCTCCCTAAAGGCAATAGTCGACCCTACATTCTAAAGCTATTGCTTGAAAGCCACTTAAAGTTCATGCATAATTATGATTATAACAATGTATTTCAGTTTTCCAGTACATTGCTACAGAAAGATGATAATTATTGGTATAAAATATGCCATGGCTTTTTAGAAGATTGGTGAGATTAAGCTAATTTTGCTTCATTTCTTATCCCCTTATTCATTACTTGTATATCGCTTAATATAGGATCAAAATTACCCGAAACATTTTTGCTGACGGTCCTGTTATAGTAAACTGTGGCGTACAAGAGTACGAAAACTTTCAGTGGACTACCTCATTTTTCTTCACGCATTGTAAAAAAATTTTGACTCTTACGTTAATGATACAATTAGTTACTGAGATGAAAAGACTAGGTTGCGCTTAGTAATAGGTTCTTATTCACCATAACATTATGAACGGTAAATTCATTGATTTTTTTTGAGCACACGAAGTTATTGTATGAGAAATATGCGCTTTTGTTTTGGTTTTGATAAGTGAAGATATCGCATAAAGGGTCGGAGCGGAGGTTGCGAAATTATCTTTTATTTCTATGTAGCTTGGGGATATTTGACATATTATTTCCATTTCTTATCCTCTTTCTTTAAATTGCATAATAACACACGAGCTATGTTAATATTACTAAGAGGCAAATTCCCTTCGCCGATTCTTCAAGTAATGTTGTTACTGTTGTCATATATTATGTGACTGTAATTATGGGTTGAACTTAAGTGATAATCTTTGCATCTTTTCTTAATATAGGAATATAATGCGGAAGAGTACAGCGTATAGTGTGAAATTTAATTTACTTCTCGTGCTGAGCACATAGCCTTAAACGGTGCTGATTTATTAAGAAACATAACCATCCTATTCAGCGTTTTGTAAACACCAGTTTAATACTGATATATCAGAAAAAACGATAAATCTTGATTCCTATTTGAGATCACCTGCGTACAATAACATTGTATAATAGCGAAATAGTGGACCCAAAATAGCCAACTGTCGTTATCCCCTTATACTTCAGGTGAGCGGTTCTCAAAATGTGGAGTGTATTATAAATTGAAGAAAGACCACTTAACAGATTTCTGTATTGAAATTTTATTCAGATTACAAAAAAGCTCATTGCAAGTATTAATGGCTAACGTGCACTTGCTTTGAGCCACACAACTTCTCTAATTTCGGCTTTATGTTTGAAATCGTAACTCTGGGTTATTTTTCTACTTGATTTGTTTCAGTATTCAGAGTAGATAATTTAGTTTTACTCGCTTAAGACACAAACAAATAAAATTTCATAAGAAAGTAGTTGTTTGGAACTTTAGTCTAAAAAATTCTTTAAGATTTGGCATGAGCTATGCGAAACATACACTTGTTGTTCTTCTTCTTATAGTAATGGGCATAAGGTATCCTGCCAAATGGATTTGACATCTTCTGTGAAAAAGTATGGTCGGGAAATCATGCTCAATTTTTTTAAACGACTTCTCACTTATTCAGCATAACAGGTTTGTCATTCTCGTCCAGGGAGAAATCTTGCAAAAATTGCCACTATACGGAAAACATTTCAAAGCTGTATCTTTCTAACTTAGTTTCTATACTGCGGTAATTCACTCGTTACATATTCGTTGAGTTTCATGTACAGTGTCTAGTGCCGAGTCTTTTGTAAACCACATGAGATAATAAGATACAGTAAAGATGAAGAAGTCGTGGAACAAGTTAAAAGAACAGATAAACTGTTTGATTTTCTGTTACTGTATTTTCTTCCATGAAAATGTAGAGCATGTTAGAATAGGACGAGCACTAAAATGTTAGCCAAACGGTTAAATTATAAGTTGGCAGGTAGTTTAATTGCACTGTTAAAGCTGTTAGAAGTCTTAATAAATTAATTACAGCTATATTTTCTAAATGAGTTAACAATAAAACTTGTACAAGGATAGCATCTGTCCATAATTATGTCTTATCTGTATCACATGTCTATCATTTTTAGTGTTTCTACTTCAAGCAAGAAGGTCATATATTCTCAAGGGATCAACGATGTGTTCTATGTTTTTACTTAGATAAAATGCATTTTTTTTGGGCTTGGGCCTCAAAGACCCTACCAGTTCGGCGCCCATGACTTCAAATAACGCAAACACGATAGTGCGCGGCAATAAGTGAGTTCTTATAATTCAAATATTGTACCGCAATCGTGTGTTTGGGGGTGAAGAAAAATAATTGGCAGGTGGGCCACCTTACCCCACCCCCGCAGTTACGTGCCTGTAAGCGAAGGAAGAGCGGCGTCCTCTGTATGTGTAATGAAAGACTGCACGGGTGTAGAAAATTTCGTTTTCGCGAGGGGAACTTTAATTTCGTCTCTGGCTGACGTCACATTTCCATACGGGTGGCGAAGGCGCGAGCGGGAGGGGGCGATTACTAATTAAGAATACGAAAGAACCGGAGCCCCGTGCCGGCTGATGTTTAAAATGCGTGAGGAGAGAAAGTATATATATACGTATATATGAGACAAAGGAACGGGACCACCGCTCTCCGTCAAGACGGGAATTGAGTTAGAAAATGGCGGATTGTACATTCTTCGTCAGAATTTGCATGTAATTAATGTGTAAGGGAAAAATCAGGGCGGCGGCGCGTTTCTACGAGGGGTGGCGGCGGTGAGGATTTTTGTTTCGCGGCCGCCGAAGGAGCAGGAAAAAGGATATCGAAGGCAATTATTGAACCGTTTGAAATTAATTAATTGAAAAACAAAGAGCTCGAATAACATCGGAAAAGTCGGCGATGCCCTACATGTACGGGGAGTGCCCGGAAAGCCGACGCGGAAAACGGAGTCACGTTCCTTTTTTAACTAGACATCTGATTGCACCTTCAAGAAAAGAAGTTAACGGTTTTCATAAAGTACTAAGTTAGGAAAATTATTTCTGTAGCACTATCCAAAAGTTTGGCCATTCATAATATAAATGCGTTTTTCAACGGGACCATAATACTCTTTGGTTTATAATATGCTGGAGATTCAAACCTTCTAAATGTGGTTTAATCAACAACAAAAATTCATGTTTTATTCATCTTAGGTAGGCAACAAGCGCCAACTGTTTTAACTCAATTTTTAAGTAATGATATTTACATTTGTCACAAAAAATAAAACAAATTGAATGCTGAAACCAAGTCACCTTTTTGACCCTGATCTTCTTTGTATTTGAAGATCGATTTCTTGAATTATAAACGATGAGGCCAGATATATGTTAGACAGTTTCGCAAAAAAAGGCAAAATGCAGAGTTTATCTAAGAACTCCACACAGCCAATACGCCTATCATCAGCAGTGGCTATGTCCTCTGATATAAAGTAGGTGTAGTTTAACAGCTCAATGGTACATCAATGAAATTCTGTATCATACATTCTTTCCTATCAAGACAACGCCAGAATAGGTTGTCAAATAATGGACTTTTTACGACTGTTGGCGTAGAAGCATTAAATAACATCGACAGATGATTCAGTGATTGTCACAAACACAAACTTTTGACAAGTTGCGAATATTCGTTCAACAGGCCGGGGACCGCTTTCCACAATAAGACATATACTATTTAATTGGTAATAAGTCGTCAAGTTAGAGGGCTAGTATCACATTACATTTTGTTGCTTCTCATTCAGCTTAAACAAAACTTGAATCGTATGTTATACCTTCTAAAAACAAATGCTGTCAAAACATTTCCCTGCAGGGTGTTTTATCACTTTATAGCTTTATTATAATATAATATAATATGTTCCACCTACCGAGTGAAGGTTGCCAAGATCAATAGATGGATTAAAGATAATTTTGTCAAAATTGATTGGTAAAAAAAGAGAATTTTTATCATTTTCGTTTTTCGAAAATATATGGTTTATTTATGAAAACAGTTAATGGGGGATATTACAGTATCAAAGCATTATTTTACTTTTTTGAAATATAAGTCTCTTTAAAACGATATACAAAACATTAAAAACAAAATTATTTATCAAATGTGTTTGGTAGGTCGTTTTTCATTTTAAGTAGGTACCTATATGCATTTCTTGCACCCTCGGATAGTATTGAGAAAAAAGTTAAAMCAATTCCTAAGTAATAGAATTCGTTCTCGGGTTCTGCGGCCGATGTTGATTGCGGTTAATCCCCGATGGAAGTGCATAGCATTCTCAAATGTCTATTTCCTTTCCATAATCAGTTCTGTATATTAAGGTCAATGTGATAACAACCTATTTAAGGCATAGTTCGTATTGGCCCAGTGATGGTGCCTAAATTTGTATGGATATTTTGTAGAGAAAATAGGAAACCTAGAGTTATTGCAGGTGTAGAGACGACATCAAATCACTTTAAGGCAACAAAACAACCCATATAGATTGTATACAATTGCCAGAGACTACAACTTAATAATATTTAAGGATGAACACGTTTTCGTAATTGGTTATTAATCAGTGCAATAAAATAAACATTGCGAAAAATTTTCTTTCAGTGTGTTGTGTACGGTGATAAATCTAATCGACATAGTCATCACTAATGAGCCACTAAAAACCTATTATAGTGATACAGAAGTAAAAAATCAACGCAGGTTTGGTTTCAACACATAGACTGGAACTCTTGGAGAACGAATAAAAGGACGTCATATTCCAGGATAATTTGATTGTAGATTGTTACTTTAATACTCCTTAAATGACGGTAGAAATGCATTTAGACCATGTTGCTATAAATTTAAAACAGCGAATGTGGCTCAAGACCAAAATGCCGTCATTGTTTCAGATTACTTTGGAGACAGATTTGCAGAAAGAGGGATGACTCATGGAGATCATTGCTTGTGCCCAGCGAGATTCCCAAATCACACCAGTCGATTCTTTTCTGAGGTGCTCTAAAAAATAAGTCGTACAAAAAACATGTCGAAGATTAGTTTAGAGAACTTTGTTCCGAGGGTTAGCTAAAGGTTACAAAATATGGCGATAATTTCATCAATTAACAAAATAAACTAATGCAATGTTATTTCATTTTGATGAGAAAAGAAAACGTACTTGTTGATTGACCCACATCCATCCACGGCTTAAAAATGAAGGTTTAGATTTTTATCCAAAAACTAGAGCTACTTAGCAAAATTTATTTATTTATATTGTTACGGTCATATGTTGTCACTAACACTAAATCTTGATGGGTCAAATATTAGACCCTTAGAGCTGCTGATAAGGGAAATTTTTTTTTAAATACTTTGAAAATTTGTTACTTATTCAGAGGGTTTAGAATCAGTATCTATAGCGTCAGTGGCAACATATGATCGTTACAAGAAATAAATTCGTGTTTGGGAATGCACTTATTGCTTATCCAGCGAGGACCTTTGTCCTTTATAGAAAAAGTGCTTTGATAGTGACAAATAGCGATGAACGTTAACATCGTTTAAGCGGTTTCCGAGATCCCATCTAGTGTACGATAAGGACAGGTATCATTAGGAAAATTCAACCACAGTTTGTGATGTAAACATTTACATAGCTGAATACCCATTACCTATCACCTATCACTAACGGGTTGGAATATACAGACTCATTTCAAACAATTTAAACGCGTCTCATTTTTCTGGTTTGCAAAAACTCTGCAGTTGCATTCCCATATCTTTAGTATGCGTTTTTTTCTAATTCAATTCTGAATTATGTTTGGAGAAATCGTTGCAAAAAAGTTCTCAACTAGTTGTATGTTGTATGCTCCTGCTAAGATACGCTTCAACTAATTATGGTGTTAAAAAATTGACGAGGAATTTTTCATCCTTGATTTCTTTGGAATTGTGTGAAATGTTGTGGCAGCTGCGTTTTTAAGCCCAAAGGGCACTTTAAGGTATTCGCAATGGCTGAATTTGGTAAAAAATATGCGAACTTGTTTACTTCACCGCCAGCATATGGATTTCAAAACTTCTGAATAGTCCGTTATAAAAGCAGAGGGCAGTGACAAAACAACAGTATTTTACTTAGTGATAAGAAATAAACCAATGGTATGGGATACCCCGTAGACGTGTTTAACAAGACAGATGCTTTGCAAGTGTTATCTAATCTTTATTGACACGTTACTTTCATTTCATATAATTTGCCTTCAACAACTACGTGAATTTGACAATTCATTTCGACCGGCGAGCCATCGTCAAATATATCCACCGTCTGCACGAGTCCAATCTTCATCGTGGCTAGCGGACTTGAAGCAAATACAATCCGTTCAGGTCGAGCGGTCACTCGAACCTTGCAGTTGCCTTTGACCCTTTCCCTAATCAGCCCAGTGTTCACTCGTTGACATGAACACAGCAAAAATTAAAAAGCTCCTGCATGTGCGCCCTGAGGCGCCTACATGCGCCTTTAATTGGCTTACCATGACTTTTTTCCGTGAAAATTGCTTTATATGAATCGTTGCTTGTGCACCCTGCATAAACTAATTAGGTTAATAAATTTTGCTTTTGAATGAATTGCTTTGAGGGCACGGAATCTACACCTACTTGGTTTTATCGGTCTTTATTTTCGTTTACAATTCTGCTGACTTTATGCTGATCTATATGCATACATACATTGCTGTTGTATGTGTAGATGTCTCGCACAAATGATATTAACTGTTGAGGTTACATGAAACGTTATCAATTTAACCTGCACATATACTGCTCTCATAAGTGTAGATGTAATAAATGCTAATTGTAAACATTACATTAAACGTCATGGGGTCAAAAAGTTCCAAATTTGTATTTAGACAAAAGCGCAAATTTATTATTACTATATTGCAGTATTTTGACCTTGCCACCGTCCTTTCGGGGACGCACTGATACCCCTCATTACAGTGGGTGACGGTTTTATCTAGAAATAACCAAGTAATATGAAAACCATTCATTTTATCGCCAACAGTTTTGGATAAAAATCCACACCCTGTCTTAGATATGCATTCGGTGTCTTTCAGGTGTGTATTATCGTATTGTTGGCTTCCTTATGGCATATAAGGCAACTTTATCAATAACACTTGTTATATCAGGTCGACCAGTTTGGCGTTATTTGACATTTTGTGAAAAATAAAACATTTACAAGAAATGTACAATATTTGAAAGTAGCAATATATCAAAATTCGATTTGTTATGCTATTTAAATAAAAAAATTAATTATACCTGCAAACAATGACAGGACTGAATGTATAGTCATAATTTAATTAATCTAAACGCTAAACAGGGAAGAAAAAACAAATAAGTTATGCTTTAGAAATAAAAAAAAACTTCTCCCACATACCTGGTAGCTTTTGTTATTTACCAGAGAGTTTAATTAAGTAGGCATAAAAAATATTTAAGTAGCACTTGAAAGACATTTACATTAGGTCAAAAATTAAACGTAGGTATAGGTTATAGCATGCAAGCTATATATATTATCTAAATTGGCAATGCCATCTTTTAACGATAATTCAGGACTATTACATCATGACTTACTATTTTTAAATAGCATAATCTGTTCTCTATTCATCAGTTGTCATAAAATTAATTTTGTGTCAAATTAATTTTATTACAACTTCGTAAACATTTGCACATTTTTATTGTTATTGTATTTATATATTTATTATATACTGAATGGTTTTATATACTACAATTGATTTTTTGTTGATTGTGGACAGTTTTATTGTTATTCTTGCTTTGAAGGCCTGAGGAAGGAACCATACGGCTCGAAAGCTTGGCAAACACATAAAGAGATATAAGTTGCCTGTTGATCCAAACCCGCAAAACCACATATAATTACTACTTTTTATGGCTTTGGTTAGTCTTTATTTTGCTTAATTGTTTAATAAAAATGAATGCAATGTCGACATACTTTCCGGTACAATCAACCAAATGATTCTTCAGGAGAGATAACGTTCTCAGCAAGCACATGAACAACGGTATAATTACTTCCACATACAACAAATGGGCAGTACTGTATCGCGAAAAATGATTTCAAAATTTTTTATTTGCTCAATCGTTATAAAATGGTCAAAAATGTAAAAAAATAGCAAAAAAATTCTTGTCTGTGTTGTGTGTCTGTGGTTTTGTTTGTGGACACGATAACTTTCGAAAGACTTAACATATTAACTGGAAATTTGGCAAATATATTAATCCCAACTATCCAAAGCGGCTTCTTGTTTTTGGGGTAAGTAGGGTATCGGGAAGGGGGTGAAATTGAGCAGTAACTACCCTTTTTGCAAATTTTTATTTTTTTACCTTTTTTCGTTATAGTGTGTGATTAGTAGTATAACTGCGAGTATTATTAGCTCTTATAAAGTTTCAGTACAGCAAACTGTTTAGAAGATATTAGGAAAAAAGCGTCAATTAAAAAACTGTGTTTCCTAAATATCTCCGAAAATACTTAATGTATTCAAGAAATGAAAATACCATCACATAGGAAATAAAATTTCTCACCATAATTGTTTTAATAAATTTTTCCAAAATTTTGACATATTCGAAATATTTCCAAAAAAAAACGTATTTTCGACCCTCCCCATAGGATTTTCTTAAAATTTTAGTATTATATAGAAAATCAAATTTCTAATCGGAAGGCGCTCCTGCAATTTTTTTGTTAAGTTAATAATTTTCGATTTTAAAAATTAATATATTTTTGCTAATATCACGACAGCAGTTTTTCTTTAAAAAAATGTGTAGAGAGAAAAAATGCTCAAAACCTGATTACTAATCGTATAGAGTAAGAAATAAAAACGTAAATGTCATTTTGACAATTGGATGTGGAAGTATTGATTCAATTAGCAGCGGTTTTTTGATTATACTGGCAATATCGTTTCTATCAAGTATTTTCATATATATATTTTGTGTTATTAGTCGTATGTTTTTACGAAGGGAATCTTATTTAGACTTTAGTTCGATATTACAGAATAATTTCCACTCGTCACATAAATTATCTGTTAACTGTCAACTCTATTTTTTAGTTCTGCTTACGTTTGCCAAAAAGTAAATTTTTACTCTTTTATTAAATATTTACGATATGTACATTGTTGAAATTTAGGTTCTTCCGGCTTAGGATCGTCAGTTTTTGGGAAAAAGGGTCAATGTTTCGTCCGCTTTTATGAAGGTTAACTGTCTCTCGTCTACTACACTAAAGAATTAGAAAGAGTAGTAGTTGTGGTTAGAGAAGGGGTTTTGCGCTCTATTGCGTTGGTAAATATGCTTTGCACAGTATTTTCTTTTTTATTTTCAAAGCAAACAGAATATATGAAAGAAAGATGGATGACAACCAACAGAAGAACCTAAAAAAAGGCTCTGGTACACGGTGCTTTTAAAAATAAGGAGAATCATGATAATTAATTTTCCAAAAACTGTATTTTGACTATAATACATTTGAAGCTGACGGCTTGTGTGAATTTGTGATTTTCAACCGAGTGATTGGTTCTTAGGAACCACGAAAGATAAGGTAGGTGAAGAAGACAGACCAAGCATTTATGAAATATCAAATATATTATTCCACTGAAAATTTGGTGAGGTTAAATCCAGCCAGACATTGCAAGAAGTCGCTTGCATTAACTTCTACTGAAGAATAAAAATGGCAGCCTAGCTGTAGAAATACGTATTTAGACTTTTCTAAATTATTTTGGTTAGAGCTTTCCATATGTAATTTCTTTGACACTATCGATGAATCTCAGAAATTTCATCAAGAGCACTGCCGTAGGGCTTGACGCATCCTTGCGGTACTTCATTAAGAATTCTTCCGCGCTTTCAAATATAACGTGAATTCCGGGGACCCCGAGCAAATCCCCTTCAAGAAATAATTCCAAGAAATAAATTAACCTTCCACCTTACAGCCGTACAAGCGACACATGCAATACAAATACGCGAATCACACGCATAGCCGTCGACGTGGGTCGTCGCCGTCGGTCTCAGGCGTCGCGGTGACGTCGCCTGCTGGTGGCCGACTGCACCAGGTAAGTGTCGAGGGGCAAGAGTGACATAAATTACGCACGTTCGCTCGCACGCAGCGCTTCCGAAAGAGCGGAGCGTATGTGGGTGCAGCTCACGCCCCCTGGTGGTGGATGTGCCGGCTGACACACTTGCTGTTTAATTGTTTCTCTGATTTATCGGGCTTTCCTCGTTAATTTGGTGCTTGTTTTTCGAGCTGGGGGATGGGAAGTTGTTGGGTACACGAGAAAGTATGTGAGTTTCGATTTATACCTACATTTTTAAAACTAGGGAAACGAATATCTGTAAATCTGTCGATTTCTAGCTCACACCTTTTCGAGTAAATGAGTTGTTAAAATAAAATCGATGACGTCCTAGCTATAAACAAAACAAGAACAAAAGGTGTCAAATCCGTAAGAAATAGTAACGCATTAAAGATTTTACGCGAAACACTTTAAAACGATAAAATTTTAATATGCAGTGCTAACTGAATCGGTTCATCAAGGTATTATTTTTTTATGTTAAATTTGACGATAATACAACTTTAAAGCAGATTTAATCTCAATCCTCTACATGCTTTGCAACATTCTCAACAATAAGAGCGCTTGTCAGCTGCATTTGGCACAGCAGTACCATCATGTTCCAGTAAGTAGAATGTGACGTGAACACTTTGGGGGTAATAATATGAAAATCGGTAATGAGCAACCTGGCGGTGGTTTTACGAACTAGGACTTAGGTTGCCGCGGTCGGTAAGTATAGAGACCTACATTGCCGATTGCCCAGTCAGTCACCTGACTGACTTTACAAACTGCATCTGCACCGTAAGTTGTTGCGATCGGTGAGCACAGGACCACATTGTTGATTGCATAATAAGAGTTTAATTAATTTCTGTTTCATTCGTTTTAGCTCAAGTTGGACTAACTCCTCTATCAAGATGGACGTATCCAAGTTAAATTTGCGGTTGCTTCACAGATAGAGCCACCAGTGATTTCTTATTCTAAACTCTGTGAAATTATTGCATTGTGACGATCACCTATTAAGCTTATTATTAACTATTGATATAGTTTGACAATTTTGATGAATGCACCTCTGTAGCTATGAATATGATGGAAATATAGTATAATTAATTTGTTTATAACGATCCCTTTTCATTATTTAGTATTTTTTGGTTTCGACGAACGAAMGTTAAGTTAAATTAGGTTAGTTCTTGTAATGGGCACGTTATTGCCTTTTAAAATAAAGTACTGATACTTTTATTAAACGTATATGTAGCGGAAAATATGTTATTTTATTCAACGTGTTCCTGCGTCTTGATATGCATTTAATGCAGTCAGTCTAAGCCATTTTAAAAATTATTTAACTTTATAAATTCCCAGTTACTTCAGTAAGAAAGTATAAAAATGAACAATAGGTATTTTACGTTCCGTTGTGTCTTATTCCATCTGCTTATAACGCTACATACGACATAGCTAAACTTGGAATCAAATTAATCATTATTATAGGCTCGTACAACGCTAGAGCGTACATTCCTAGTGTACCGCAAGGGTGCGTTATGGGCTATCCCAGTTATTCATGCAGCATGAATGCATGTATTGCGGTATTTAGGGTAATTTTAAAGCTATATTATATTAAAGGTATGACATACTAATAGTGATAAAAAGTACTATATGTAAACTAGTCAAGTAATCCATAAAATACGTAGGTTTTGGAAAATCTTAACTTACCAGTTAGTCTAGTGCTGCTATCTGAAACAAAAAGAGACAACATATAGTCTTCCAGTTCTTTCTTTGGGTAAAAATCAACCGCCCCACAATATGTTTACTGGAGGCCTGTGGCCTTGCCATAAGTCGTTCCAATACCGCATTGTATATTATCATTCTGTGTGGACGAGAAAATACGGTGCCATTTAGAAGAGTTTTAGATATGAATATAAATAATATTCCTGTACACTTGTTTGCTTTATAAAGCAACCTGTATAGTACCTGCTCATCAGGATTTACCCAAAATTTATTATAAGGCCCCTTGAATATCGGTATATGTATAGCAGAGACATTCTTGACAGTGGTGATAGTAACTTAGGATAAATAATCTTAAAGTCAAGAAGTTTAACTTAATATGTGGACAATTATAATTACTGTGTGCTACGTGTATATAAAATACATTGCTATGGCCAAATAGACTGAATATAGTCCTGAAGCAATAGCCTGGACCCTACAATCGGGAGTGATTTATGAGCTGTTTGTGGGGATTTTCTGAAGTGGTAAGTAATCCCTCATTATTGGAGATAAAATATTTTACTGTGGCAAATTACCTTACAAGACAGAGAACTATATACTACACTTTGGATGCTATGTTATGAGATCCTGTATTGAAACGTTCAACTTCATTATAATCATGGATAACGAAGTATACCTTACTGATACTGAGTGATTTTTTTAACTGCGACTTAACCATACAAAATTTTCTTTCTTTAGAAATTAGCTGCGTATCATATAGGTGATGACTATTATGCGAGATAGGAGCGACGATAGGTAATGGAAGGGATTATTTAACGACTGATCTATAGTTATAGATTATAGATTACGGTTTTTCTTAACATATTATTATTATTATTATTATTATTATTATTATTATTATTATTATTATTATTATTATTATTATGTGCACCAGTAAATAGGGCATTGTTAATACACATAATTTAAACCTGGCCTACCTTCTTATTTATATGATATTAAGATACTTTTTGTAATTTGACTAGCTATTGTATAAATAGCATGAAACGGTACGAGTAGTAATGTACATACTTTACCAGTTGGAAGCACAATTCGGTTTCTACAGAAAGAACTGGTAATTGCAGCTCGCAGGCATATCTGTTTCGGTTCATTAAGACTTATCAGTACAGCCTGGCCCCGCCTGTACGACTACAGCATACACTGCGATGGAACACGAAATTGCTATATTTAAGAAGAAGATTGAATTTCGTTGTTGCTACAAACTTAGTTAATTTCTGCGTGTTGTAGAAGAATCTCATAAAAGTTTACTGTTTTCTGCTCCCGTGTACATCTCCTCTAACACCATCAGATCTGATATTCGTCAAACAAAGAGAGTTATCGATTCCGTTGGATGTCTCGAGCTGTGGGGGAAATAAATTAATAATAACGTAAAACGTCCTAAAATACAACAGATTACGGTAATAAAATTCGAGGCGACCCCACAAATTATGCATATTTAGTGCGGTGTGCCTCCCGTCGAGAATTAAATTAAAGCGTATCTGCTGAGTATCAAAAATAATGTATCTGCGTACATTTTGCATGCGTACAACAACCCCAGAGGCCATGTGTGCCTGCCGCGAAAATTACGTGTGACAGACGTTCCGCAATAAGGGAAAATTGCACGAAATTAACGCAAAGGAGTCTCACGTGGGGCTGTGTAAGAAGGGTTAATGAACAACAGGTAAACAGACGGTTATCTTAGATATACGCAGCAGGGGTGAGCCCACCAACGAGCTCGATACAGAAAACGTAGGGCGTTTTAAAAATTCTAGTTTGTCACCATTTTTTTAAATGCTTTATACTTACTTAGAAGTGGTATGAAAATCTTCAACTTCAATATTTAAGTACTAGCAAATTTTTTTGGATACCTATACGGTGTAAGTGGACGCCCTATATTTTCTTTATTTTGATAGATAAGAAAAACAAACGGTATATATTTGTAAATGGTACCAAAAATTTTACTAGATGATGGGTAAAAGAGTACCGTGAACTTTTATACGATTTTAAAGGTATATTTAATTTTTCCATCGGCTGTGCAAAAATAGGCACTTGGGCAACAAAAATATTTAAAGGAGCAATAAAACAGGTTAAGCCAATTACTTGTGGAACATGAATAGCACCCTTGGAAACAAGCTAATTCTGACAAGTCTCGTCAAATTAATTCAGTATTATGTTTAATGATTATTCCATCTTTTTAGTCGTATTTCATTAGGTTTATATTTAATCAGATCAAATATTTGCAAATATGTCAATGAAGAGAAACTAAATATGACATTAATTTATGTAAGTGCTGAAAGAATGCAAAGGCCTCTAAACGCTTATATCAACATCGCTCCCTGGTCTCCGCCAATTTTTTTTTTAATTTTGTTTGTATGAAAAGGAAAGCACTGCTTTAAATTCAGCAACAGCACGTATCAGTGTAGATCCCCATATTTGAGTTAATCAGATAATGGAGGGGGTACATATTTCCTATTAATCAATACAACGAATTTTGAAATGCAATAAATTGTACCCATATAAAACACAATATACACCAATATTTAGTTGTCGTTGTCTAAATTTCGTAGTATGGTTAGCAGTGTAGCCTACCTGTTTTACAAAACATCGCGTGGTCAGATAAATATCGATTTCATGATAATGGAATAGTTGACAGACATAACTGCCACTACTGGTCACAAGATAATCTCCAGTGAGAAGAGAAACACACTTTTAAAGTATCTGGGGAACCAACGAGACTTTTAACGGTCATATAGTTTTACCAAAATTTTACGCGAGACAAATATCTAGATTGAGTGAGGTATGAACTAGCGGATTACCTAGAGTAAAAGCCCCTGAACATTAGGCACAACTTGATATTTTAGAAGAATACCCTGCTAGAACTCCAAATTTTACACGGCTAAGTTTTTTCCTTTGGATTTTTTCTTAAAGAGAAGATTTAACAATTACCGCTACATCTAATCAATATGGAAGATCCTAAAAAACATTAAACGATGAACTCTTCAAAATGTGCTCTCAAGGTGGTAAGAAGGGAGGAGTTTTGTGTGGAAAAGAACACGAGTCACATTGAACTCATAGTAGATTAACCAACTTTGATATAGATCATCATACAATTAAGTTAAGGTCATCATCTAGTAGGGTTTTTTGTGCCATTTCTACTTGGAGTAAAGAATATAGTACTGAACCCCTCCAATCTTAAAGATCGGTGTTGCTTGTGCTTAGTTTATGATAGACTCTATAAAATAGTACTCTAATATTTTCCGATTTTAGTTTATAATAAATTCATCCAACTTGGTAAGAAAGAAGTTGAATATTATAGGGCCTACTGACCAAATAGTATTTAAAGATAGACGAATAATATAATTTTATGAATCTTTCATGACGCTGAAAGTACAGTACTTCATGTAAAACATGGAGAGTTCAAAAAAAATTGAGCTGAGAAACAATCATCATTTTTTGCGTTGTACTGTAAGAGGGCTAACCTTTCATAATTTTACTGGCAACAAAACACTAGAGCCCTCTATAACTGTAAATGCATACCTAATAAAGGATTCCCTTACAAAACTTTTACTTTCTAATTTCAAAAGTCATGGCAGCTCAGACTGAGTTGCAAGTGGGTACATTAAATTTTTGTTGGATGGAATTAAGTCAACGCAATACAGGACTTTGTCATAAGACTCCAGACAAGTGAAAGCCGCATTGTAACAATCAGGTAGCTTTGGCTTATCAAAATCTATATTATAACAATCACATTGCCTGACAGTTGTCAAACTGAAGAAAAAGTAAGAAAAAACTTAGGAACGAATAACAAAAAAAAACAGCGAGTGCTATCTTAAAACTTACCTTACCTTAGGTCTCTGAAGCCTTACTATCTAAAGGCTTGCGGCATATCAACAGTAAGAGCTATCTTCAGAATGAATTTCCGGCGTCCCGGAAAATAATAAATTAACTATTAGTCAATAACAGAACCCTTTAACAGAGGTGAGTGTTTTTTTGTGGAATACTAACTGTTTTCTAATATACGAATATATCTTAGGGTTCTTTATTACACTCTGGTTCTTTCGACACTGGTTCTTTCTACCTTGTGTATTGTATCGCTACCTACCTACCGCTACCTATCCTGAGACCCACGGACTATTACTAGAACCGTACCTTTCGCAAAGGTCTAAAAAGGACAAAGGTCTCGAATCAGAAAGAAGTACGTACGCTGCCAGTGGCCGCATAACCCGAAGGATTGCCTAAGACAAGGCCAGATTTTCAATTTATCTAATTTATATTTAACTCAAAATTGGAAGTGCGTAGACTTCCTTAACTCACACATAGTAATACTTGTAAACGTAGTAGTACTACTGCGGGGCTGCAAATTTATATCTTTCACCTATATTTGTCAAAATTTGTCATAACCTGTCAAACCTAATCTTGTTTAATAATTATTAGTTATTAGCGTTCTAAATCGTTTTATTTCAAATTTGACTTCGCAGTCCCTTTGTTAAACTGCGTGGCGCCCAGGTGCTCCAACGCTTAATTCACGACCCAAACTGCCGGCGGAGAGCTGCCCTACGTTTTTGCACTCAGTAGCAAAAGCTGTTATAGCATTTAATCAAGTTAACCGTAAACAAATCGTGCAGAAGTTCAATTGACAACCCGCATATTCCACCATTATTATACGCATAGTTTACGGTTAGAAAGCCTGTTCATTCATTCTTTATTCAAGGCAAAAAAAGGCGGTGAAAGACAGGCACGGCTAGTGTTTACTTGCTTTTTGCGCAAAAAATTGAACGGTCAAAAAGAAACCGAGTGTTTATTGAAATGTAAGCTTCTTCTAGCAGCTATTGACTTTACACGGCGTATCTATTTGCAATTCCGCACGCTACGTGACCAAAAGTAAATGGTTGAGTAAAAGTGACATATCGCTTGCACGGATCGAATAGCATAAGCGTGAGCGCCTTTTAAAATGCTCGTTTAAGCCTATGATTTCTGTTCCCACGTGGATAAAAGGATCAGTAATGACCAAATTTGTTTCAATGAAGAGCTTGAGATGAGAAACTCCGGTTTAATCATCCAAGCAAAGTAAACTGTGCACTTTTTATGGGATTCCCATCCATAGAAATTCCACCGATACAAATTTTCGAACAGCTTCCTTCCAATGGGAACGGAAATCGGAGCGTCTTTTTGTTCAAATCAAAGCGTCATGAACCACCACGCACGCAGGTGTAAGAAAAAACCGTTCCGGTTTACATCGCCTGACAGATACTCGTATGTTTGTAACGAGTCGTGCTTTGTTCAGGACAGTGACGGCTCGTTGGAACAACAAAAGCCAGAAATGGGACTTACTAAATTTTAGTTCCGAATGCGAGAATGAAAATGCAAAAGCGAATTCAGTTATTACTGGTTAACAAATTTGTATCATATTAACATATTTTTATCATTATGTCTTTACGATACTTTAGTAATATGAAAGTTTATCCATTCACAGTCGTTAAAAGTAAGCCCCGTGTCCAGTTAGCGCATGCTTGATCCCAGCCTGCCAACAGTTCATTGTTTATGACTGGAGTGCTGCACGGTAGACGACCTACCAGTTAAAGTCAAGATTTTTTTTTAAAAATGTCTTAGTCTCTATCAATCATGCTTTTCTTTACTGGCCGGGTTCTTCGAACTTACGTCCTGTCTTGAAGTATCTTTGAATGAAATCATTATCTGTTAGTATGCCCACCTCTGCCTCCAGACTGAAACTGATTCAGCAGTTTCCTATTCCATGTAAAATAATACACTTGTTTTTCTCAGGTATAGCGTCACAAACCTCTAAATTGTCATGTCACAACCTCCTCTATTAGCCGATATTTTATACAGTACTACTTTTTCCACTGCAACTATTTTTGATGAATTTATCGTTTTACCAGATTGTCGTAAGCATGCTAAATCCCGTAAGTCAGAATATATTATTCAATGTAGTTTATTTGTAGTGTTGTCGATCATATCTTCCAATCTTTCACTCACATAACACGTCTAAGATATTATGGGTAGAAGATTGCAAAATTTACCCCATCCATCACAAACTCTAGCAGCAAATCGTGGTGCTGCACAAGTGGCCTGGGATGTCTTATATTGGAATCTGTCATTTGACTGACTCGCTGATCAGACATGTCAATTAGTACACACTCCTATTATTAAAACCAAACAACTATTAGTAGGTGCTTTTATTTCTATATCAGTCAGTATACTTTCTTAGTTGTATGTATACCGATTGCCAAAGCTCCGAAGCCTTGGGTTTTTTAAACTTTTGACGAGAATTAATAAAGTACTAAACGTAGAGAACAGGAAAGGCAACACAACCACAATGAGATATAGCATTGTGTCCAAAGATAGTTTGAATTTAAGTAAGAATTTAGATGGCACTGCCATCTGTCAGCATTACACTGACATGGTGACAAAGCCACCTAGCTGCCTTAACGGGTACTACTTCCTAAAGGAAATGACCTGTAGTCTGACAAACTGGCATGCACCTGCATACTTCAATTTGAAAATATTTAAAAATAGAAAATACTTATTTATTTTGCCAAATCAATTCCGCCGCATTGAAAGTAATCCCCACCCGATACAATGCACTTGTGTTAACGTTTTTTTCTAACTCTCGACACAGTCTAAAACTTTTCCGGTACAGTCTTCAATGCTTCCATCGATTCGGTTTTTCCTTCCTCGATCGAGTCGAAACGGTGTCTACGGAGTGATCTTTTGAATTTCGGGAATACGCAGAAACCACTTGGTGTTAAATCAGCCAACACGATGGTTGTCGAACGATATGAATTCTTACCGAATGCCGTGCAATGATAATAAAACCAAGAGCAGTCTGTCCATAATTTCGGCCCTTAGCGGCGAAGAGCATCAGGCAAATGACATGTAATACTCAAACAACATTCCTAGTTAACGGTTTGGCCGGTTAGAACTATCAACATTATCTTGATTTTTTAGTGAGTTTGACGTGTTTCTTTCGGTCATGGGTCACTTTTTGCATGATATTCACTCGATGGGTCGGCTGTTTCCGAGTCACAGCCGCAGGTCCAAGTGTCACCTTCAACAATGATGCGTTTGATGATGTCTTGGTAGTCAGAAATCGTTGTTTCATCAGTGTGGGGTTAAGAGATATCGCGAGATATTTTACGTTTAGGGTTGTTTTGTAGGTACTTATCAGTGACTTTTGATAAGCAAATTGTTGTATACCATTCAGCATTTATGACACCTCGAATCTCTGAAGGAACTGTGGCAACAGGACCCGATTTGGCTACTAAACTTGCAATCATTTGTTTGGAAGTGCTTGTCGATTTAACAAGTTTTCATTCTGAAATACTGAAACTGGTGATTGTTGCTTGGTTTCAGGTTCATAAGAATATAACCAGGATTCATCGCCTGTAATAATGTCTTGGATATATTTAGAAGATCCCTTAATAAAAACATTTTCTTAAAATTTCTTTGTACCGTTTGACTCGATCTTCGTTTTGGACCGTCATCAGATTCTAAAGTATACAAGTAGAACAAAGCTTCTCACGGCTAATTGCGCATGAAAAATGGAATATATTGGGAAACTAAGAATATGCAAGCTTGTCCGAATTTGGTCGTATGTCACATGAAAATTTTCTTCAATTACTCGATGTACAACTTCAACGTTTTCCGCTACAAAAGATGTTGTGGGGTGAGCAAAACACGTCCATATTTAATTCTTGATACCATCGACTCATCGTTTCATGAACTGTTGTTAAGCCCAACCACGCCAAAAGTTCTAATAAATCATGGTGCGATCATTTGCTCGTGTTAGCTCATTTTTTCAAAATTTTGTCCAAACAATTGGGAAAAAACACCAAACCTCTGACAGATTACACCTTAAACAAGAAAAAAGGACACCGCATGTAATAAGCCAGAGTGTTACCAAATGGCACCAATCGGCAGTGGCGTACTAGCATGCATCTGGATATCTAGCTAGCAAAAATAATAAAAAATGAACTACGCTACTGAAAGCATGTCGTGAATGGATTCTATTTCTTAATTGCGGAAGCTGATTTTTTTCACTTCGACTTTTACATCTACAAGCTACGCACAAAGCCTTGCTGCACCATTGTGTTTATAAAAAAGCTATATGTTGCGGAATGTGGGGCAAAATCTGCGGTGCTGAACAAGTCAGGCGGCGATAAAATGTCGGCCATTCATTTTCGGTAACACTTCCGGAATATAAGCTAATGCTTAGTTAAGTATCTCTATCATCTAAGATTATCAGTGTCAATACGTATAGGTATTCGTTGGTTAGTAGCACCATCCGGGATACTAGATTCCTGAATTTTTTTGACTGCTCTATGTACTTCTATGAGATTTATTGTATTTTCTTTAATAATTATGGAAGAAATTAAATAGTTAATTTTCATATTTGCTGAAAAGGCAAGCACGAAATTTATCTGATACTGTTAAAAAAGAGAAAGAAGTGTACGCGATAGACTACTGTATAGATAGGGTATGTAAGGGAACATTAAACAGCTATACTATACTATACATCTCGAATTCAAAAAGGGCACCTTTACGATGTAAATAGGGAGTTTTTACAAACGTTTTGAGGTGATCCAACTAATTCCAAAAAATACTACTTTTATTTAGTTGCTGGCATTTCACTCAAATTAGAACAAATGTATATTGTATGTGCTGTATAAGTTATCAGTGACGTCGCTTTCTGCTTCTTGTTTTGTTTACTTTTATTTATTTATTAGGTACCTTTATAGTGATTGGCGTATTACGTGCAAGTTAATTCCTGTAAAGACTGATTATATATTTAAAGGATACGCACGTCCGCACGTCTTAATGTTTGCATGATTTTTCGATCACACGTGATGAGCCGCCACTGTGCTAGCCATCATTTTTACGCGACATAATTTATATACTGGCCTTTTTGTCGTGTTTATTCATGTCCATTATTTTCGAGCGAAAACCTTGTAATTGTTTTCTCTGATCGGTTCGGGCGCTTTTTTTACCATCCCACATCAATGAGTTGGCAGAACTGAATTAAACAGTGTTTTAACACGTCTGGATATTTCGCCCGGCCGTGCGACATGCATTTCGAGTTTCCGAGCGTGAAAATCAACCCGGCTTTCTCACCACGACCCGCAGGAAAAAACGATACGCACGCTGCAGCGGCGGCTCGTTGCCCAACATACTGTGTGAACCTCGACTTTTTGCTGTGACTTATGTAACGTCCCGGGAGGAAGAAGCTGCTAATCGGCGATGCGAATTTATCAGGCGATTAACGGCGATGGGCATGGATCCTGCTTTCATGGCTGCGTTTTTCCCATGTTCGTATGATGTTTTTGCGTGGTCATGTGTCTCCTTAGGAATAATGCGAGAACAATTCGGGTATTATTGTTCCTGGCACAAAATTCTCTTTACTTATAATATCACATTAATATCGTTGATATAGGTATGTTATTGCGTTATTATAAGTGAAGAGTTCCATAACATAGCTCGTCTCATCCACATTCTGTGAAATCTGAGTTCCAAACCTTAAGTATCAATCTGTAAGAAGGGCATGTATAAAATTACAATAGATTGTGTTGTTACTGAAGTTTGACGATTAATTAACTAGAGAAAACGAAAAAGAGCACTAGAAAAGCGAACCAGGTAAGATATTGCTTAAATAGGCAAGTCTAGATAGATCTCTATTGTATTTTACAGACGTAGGCCAAAAGTTTGCTGCTTTCCAATTTGTTGCTAGCTTATGAATAGACATCTTTCTGCTTAGATATTTGCCTGGCTCAAAACCCAAAAGTAAAAGGAATATCAAGGAACATGGCAGTAGGAAGGGTGCAACTGTTCAGTATTTTATTGAGCTTCCGAAAAATATTTGCCACAAATCTGCTAAATGGCATTACTAGGCATTTCAAACGTGCGTGACTTCACAGGAATCCAAAAAACGATATCTTAATGTTCTTCCTGGAGAATACAAATGTGGAAATACAAAAACATCAAAATATAAAAGTCGGGCAAGTCCAGTAATTGATGCTTGCTCGAAGTGTTTAGAACTTCACGTTGAAAAAAAAAATATATGTGCTATTAATTGCAGAAAAGCGCATTCACAAATTCGTGACAACGCATTTTCCTCTAAAATATAAGAGGAAAAACCTAGGATACTCACCGTATCATTTGAATGCCAGAAGAATTTGGTGAATACAAAAGCACCAGATCAGACAACCTTTTACAGTCGTCGACTATATAATAATTTCACTATTACTAAAAGCTAATTCAAGTTAAAGTTAAATACTGGGGGAGAACCGTAATGTGCAGTCACTTTTTCAAAATATTGCTTCCCCTAATATAACATACGTTAAGTTGATTTGTCCTGTTCCATATATGCACGAAGTAACCAGGTTTTGAATTTAGATATTTAAAGATATCAAAGCAATGTTTCTTGAAATGCAAAATCCTTCAAGGATATTTTTTTAGTCTCCACAACAATCAACATATGTTGTAAAATATTTCTGGCTTTGAATTTGCTTTGAATGCAAAATTAAAGTCAACACAGGATAAAAGAACTTTCATTTCGGGGCATCCTTTCTAATCGTCTGACCGTGTATTCGGAAGGATAGAAACTGTTAAAAGGAAGAACCTAGCATTGTTGATTCCCAAAGATACCTTCGTATATTTAAAATGCATGATACTGAGTTCTTTAACTGTATTGTCTTGGTATTTGAAATAGATTTATAATTTCCAGGCACAGGTTCTTCCAATTCAGTTCTTAAAAGGGGCAAACATCTTTAAAATTTACCACAAGGATACTAAAGATAGTTTTCTTGAAACTAAAAAAAAATCAACATCAAGATCCTGCCGTTAAAACATTTTGACAAGGAATTCGAAGACATGGCATTTTGTAAAATATTTTTTGATTCCAATACTGCTGCTAATGATGAAGCTGTCAGTGACGCTAATGGCAGTAGTAAAAAAATAAGCTTTTCTGTTTATTCCATTATCGTTACGTAAGTCTTGTGCATTAGGAAAACTTAAATCTAAAAATACACGCAAAGCCAATAACATATCAATATCTTTATTACTTAGGTCAACAAACGTTTATTTTTCAGGTTCTAAACAATTTGTCATAGTGGATAAGACAAACTGTGGTTTGGAACGCCTCTAGTTAGAAGCAATTTTTGTCCGTTTTTACCGAACAGCTACCAAATATCTCTGGAAAAAATGTTTGTCATCGCAAGAATTCACATGAATATGGTATAAGATGTATGATATGCTAATGCATATCAGGTGGTGAATAACTGGACCGCGAGTTTTAAACTTGATATTACCATTGTAATTGCTAGACGCCAGGAGAATTATGTTTGAAAGGGCATCATTGATTTGGTCC
The DNA here is from genome assembly GCA_025024175.1 of Rhyzopertha dominica. Taxonomy (NCBI): domain Eukaryota; kingdom Metazoa; phylum Arthropoda; class Insecta; order Coleoptera; family Bostrichidae; genus Rhyzopertha; species Rhyzopertha dominica. The sequence continues at coordinate 18,039,811 of QCXZ01000053.1, read as the reverse complement.
GTGCTATAATTTTGCAAGATAAGGGAAACACTGATGTGAAATTCATACTTCTAGCTTTGTAGTAGGTAGCATTGAATCCCTTTTGCAAGAAGAATTAGGTACTTCTTACTACATCACACGGCAATATTATGCACTCAGATGTGAATATTGTCAATAGAACTGTGTTTAGTTTTTCGTAGAACATAATATGAGTAAAGAAGGCTTCGAACTTCTCAAACAACTGCCACATTTTTCAGATTTAGTCCCAAGTGACCAACATTAATTTGTTCTCCAAAGTGGAAAGGCTGTTTCGCGGGATCGCCTTTCGAGAAAATAATGTGGAAAAGTGCTTTGAAGCTCCAGGCAAAACACCACCGTTGTACCGAGTATGTTAACGCCTTTTCAAACTAAGTAAAAAAACTCTGTAACAGGGGCAATAATAACTGACCGGTTTTCGCACTTACACAAGGGTGTACAAACAAGTTAGATTTTTAAGAAAGTGATTTTTTGCAACTGAAACTGAGTTGCTGATCAGGGGCTCACTGGATATGTCAACTTTAAAGAAAATCCCCTGTCATTTTGAAGATTTCCATATATTTAGAATGGTTTGTTCCTATCGTCGAAAAGTAGGTATGCCAATCTGAGCTTAAAGTAAGTCAAATGCTTAAGCTTTCTGGAACAATAAGAAAGTTGTGATAAATTAGTTAGAGCAGAGTAGAGGTATCACAGACACACGTTACACTTAGCTGAAAACAAAATCGCATTAGAAAAGTTTGCAGAACTTTCAGGAATCTTGCGGACAAAAAATTGATGAAGCTGATTTTGTAACGTTTGAGAACAGCTTATGTTCTCCAGATTTAGCTCCGACAGACTATACCAAAGCTTAGAAAGGTAACAGATTTTCGACAAATAATCACGCCACACGTGTTGTTAAACAATTGCATTATAAGTCAACTTGGTTGGAACTGTTCTGCCTAGTATTGCGCTGAAACAACACGAGATCTAATTTGGCATAATCTTGATTTTGACTAGAAAACTGCGTATACCTTCATATATGCGGCCACAAGATACAAAATATCCCTAACCACAAGTATAAATTGTCAGTCTTCACTATAAGGATTAATTTGGCTACAAACCCTTTGTCAAWSTCCTAGAAGGCCGAATCATGTAGGTGTAAGAGTATTTTACTCAATATAAAAATTAATTAATTAATTAATTAATTAAAAAAACTAGGCTTAACCAAAAAAATATTTGGAAATAACTGCAACATTAAATATAGCGTTTGCTATGAATATTTTCATACTAAGTAAAGGACAGCTTATGGCAGCGCTTTGATTGTCAACTGCTATTTTAGCATATTTTCATAGGAATATTGTTGTGGCACAAAAAGGTATTCAAATGATGGTTWACTTATATTAAATGTTGAAGGAGATTTGGAGTACGTAATGCTCGCAATAATTAAATACCTTATTACCTAAGGTGTTTATGATGGAAAACGATTGCGGTGTCAAAGTTGCATCAAATACTTCTTAACGTAACCTTTCATTCTAGATACTTTCTGTAGATTGCAATAGTTTATCAATTTCTGGTACGTGCTGCACGAGAAAGTGTTAGGAACTGTTGCAAAGGATAATCGAGTGATTGAGCACTATGCGGGACATCTAATTACCATCTTTGCTCCATTGTGTGCGGTACGTAAAAAATCCCGATGCCCGCATGAACTTTGCTTCCAACACCTAAACAAGTGAGTATACATGTAATATCCAAACACCCACAAATGCAGAATACCACATAAGTCACAAACAAGGCTAGAAACAATAATAGCCGACCAACACCTTGCACAATGTAAAGTTCACGTCACTTACTCATATCCAAGTAGGTTTCAAATAATTAATTACGTCTGTACTTATATTGCGCATATGCATTTGTTCGAGAGACCCTATCTATGATAAATGAAGTCATTGCGTTGTAGTTTTACAGTTGGAATGGACTGTGTACGTTTCATTATGCTTAGACGCTAGCTACGGGAGATTTATTTCCTGCTGGGAGGGAACATTTTTATTACACGAATTCACGGTATTCCTAAAAGGCATATTTTTTGAAAATTATTATTTTTGTTTGCGATAAAAGAAAATAACCTGGGTGAAAATAATTAAGTAGATATTAGTTTTAAAGCTCTAAAGAATCACAAATTCCACCTTTATAAGGTTTAGCGTCGTCAAGAGATGATTCCGTGTATAAGAATACAATTTTGTGTAACGATGTCTAGTTAACAGCCGAGCTTCAGTTGTTAAAAATATATATTTGTTTTTCCGGCAGAAGCGTTTCTTTCTCAAACAGTAGGAACATTATTCCATATTGGAGTGTGACAGTCTACTTTCATAGAATTCCCTCAAAAGTTAAATATTTGGGCTGACATATTGGGAGATGCCACAATTGAACCACTATTCATTAGTGTCAATTTAAATGATTTGCGTTATAAGGAAACGTAGGACGATGAGACCATATAATACTGGATAGGTCATAAACTGGAAAATAAAACTGATGGGAATGATAAGAAGGTACTGAATAAGATCTACTAAATCAGTGAAGACCCCTGGAAAACTTAGTCCGCCAGATCTATCACCAAATCGTTTCAATCACTCAGGTAATTTGAATAACAAGATTTGACACATGAAGAACTGGATCTGAGAGTTATCAGGAATGTGGGAATACTGATGGCTGGATTTTTGGGGTAAATTATTAAAATAAACTTTGCTGACGTGTGTTTGAGACACGATTGGTTAGCTTTTAGTTTTCCAACAAAGCATTGTAGGTAGGGTGTTCAAAAAACTAAAGTTAGGGTTGTTGGACCAGAGAGATGGCTAAGATTAAAGTACCTCGTTTGGTTCAAAAGTTATAGAGAATGATTGCTTTGAAATTCTTACTATGTGTCATAACTAAATACGAAAAGACTTCATCAAAATTTGGCACCTTAGTTGTTCTGTACCACCCGCATCCGAAATATTCATACCTAAAGTGAATGATCAGATGACACCATTAACATGAGAGAGGTTGACTAAAATCCCTAAGACAACTTACTTATGTATAATGTAGAATGCAATGTATTTGTTGAAGCTTAGTTATCAAATGTTATCCCCAAAATTATTATATTATACGAGTATAATAGCCGTCTAAATCGGCATTAAGTTGGTTAGGTAATTGAGGATTTTTTAGAGAGATATTCCGCATTTAGGCCTCTATTTTAAGTACAATTAACATAAAACAAATCTTGCCGATCAAATTTGTTAAACTTGCCAAACAAATTGAAGATAACAGCACCGTTACTCGCAGGCTTTACACTTTAATTTTTAATTAATTGATTGGTTGAACAAGCGTACGGTCAGCATTTCTGCCACTCCCGGATATACCGTTTTGTCGGCGGTCTCAACTGTGTTGGAGGGATGCATCCTGATTGCTAGAAGAGCGACTGCCCGGCACATATTAAGGATATATGAGGACTGGGGTGGGAAGGTTATACAGGAACATGTATAATCTTTTGAATGTTTTCTTAATGTTGTTGACAGCATTGTTCCATTTCAGAGTCGCGTATTTCTTGTATGTCGTATAACCTGGGGGATTTTGCCACTTCTAACCATTGTTCTTCATTCTTCCCTGATTTCTGGCTTATCCTTTCTATATCTGTTTTCCGTGTATAGCACAGTCTACCTTTTCTAGTTTGTTTCCGCTTAGCTTCCAAATCTTACTTAATATGTGGTCTACTTCTCTCCTTTGGACGTGTCATGACTGGCATAGTGATTGCTTTATATAGAATCTTTATCAACTTCCGGTTTTGATTTGTATTTCTCTATAAATAGTAGTGTCGCCCTGGTTACCCTGTGTGCAGTTTTGATCCGTTTTCTAACCATCTCTATGCGCTTACGATGGCTTGTTAGCTGTATGTACCTAAATTCACTTTTTGTTAGTTGTTCTGGCTTGCCTGTCCTGTATTTTGTGCTTGTTTCTAGGATTGTCCCACTTAAAGGACTTCTTATCATGATGTTGCTTGAAGTAGTTTATGGTTAGTCCATTTTTGTGGAGTTTGCGTTCTGTCTTTTCTAAGAATACTACTAACTTCCTTTCGGTCTCCGTCATTACTATCAGGTCATGTGCTTATTCAAAGACTACAGGTAGTACTATTTCATTCTCCTGCTTGTTAAGGTTTTACATGTTTATTGTGGTGTTTTGTAGAGCTTCATCTAGTATGGTGGAAATTGATTAAATACTAAGGGACTCCTTTGTAGCTGGGGATTTGTAGCACCATCTCATGATTTACCGTATCAAAAGCTTTCCATAGATATATGGAACAGTTGCTGATCTAACATATGCAAATGCTGCTTGATACTGCGGTATGTTATATGTACGTAATACTTGTATCCAGCACAACATAGAGTTATTCTTCGTTAATCTTCAGCGCTTTGCGGTGTTTTAATTTTGGGAATCGGTACCTGTACTGTAGTATTCCACTCATCTGGTATTTCATTGGTTAACCACGCTGCTAGTAATGTCTTTTGTACATTTTGTTTAGCCTTATTGGTCCATATTTTATCAATTCGTTGTTKATCTTGTCTAGCCTTGATGTTTTGTTACATTTCATGTTATGAATTATTTCGATTGTCCTTTCTTCAGAGGGTGGTTCTCTGATGGACCAGTAGACCATTTTCTGCAATTAGGTTTTCTTTAAGTGCCCTGATTTCCTCTTCTACCTTCTTCAGCCATAGGTATATATTTTCTGGAGTTGGCAGCATTATTTTTTCTGCATTTCTTTAGATTTTTGAAGGTGTAGTTAGAGCGTTTGCTAGTATGTAGGCATATTTGTAAATAACTTTTATATAGGATTTTTTATAAGGTAATGAAAATAAAATTTCCTAAACCTAAAGGATCCTACAATTAACCAACTATTTTCCCATATAAATGAATAACAACTGACGTTTGCTTTTTAATACCTCTTAGCGCACGGGCAGAAGTGGTCTTCGTACCAAGAGACCTTAATAAACGCAAGAGAACTCGTTTCCCATAAACTCGCACGCACTGGCTGCCCTCGTACGTCACGTTGTTCGAATCTTTTCATCCAGATTTCATTTTATAGTTGCCTGCCCGCGAAAATAACTCAGGCCTGCCCGCCTCGACGAATCATTCTTGTTGCATCGGCCCTGGGATTAATAGGGAATTAGCCATCAAAGGCCAATAAATTTATGCATGCGTTCTACATTATGCCCGCGCCGGAGGGCCTGCAATCATTAAAAGGTCGACAAATTTACGGACTCATTAATAAGGTGTATGGCACTTCATTACGCCGGCCTGCCGTGCGTATATTCGGTTATGTGGTTGTGTATTGTTTGCAGAAATGGGATAGAAATTCGCAGATTTAGAAGCATAGCCGACGGAAGGACGCAATAAAGGTTTTCTTTTCCATAGAAATTAAATCTGCCGTGTACAAGCATCACTTGGTTTATTTATTCACTTTAACTAATATATAAGGTATCTAAGGTAAACGTGTGTCTATGCAATAAGTTCTGATATATTATGACAAAAATTTTGAAAAATACATAGTTACGCTTAATCAATTCTATGTCTTCTAGTTTTTAATGTATTGGGCTAAGAGTGTATGCGAGCGATGTTAATGGGTATCAAAATATTATTTATTTAATTATATTACCAATTGTGTCAAATGACTTCCTTGTTTTAAGCAGAATACCTTGTTTTATGTAAGAATGTAGGTAAGCTTTGCGCCCAGAGTTGGTTGTTCTCGGACGTGGTTCTTGATCCTGATGATGCCCTTACAAAAGCGGGCGAAACATGCACCCCTATTTCCAAAACCAACGTAATATAACTCAAAAGCACCAACCTTTTGCAATGTGTTTTATTTCCATTTACCTTTTAATTATTTTTCGATCGGTATTAATATTTTCTATAAAATTTCTACCGGTTTTAAAAAACTAGGACATTATTGATGGGGCAAAAAATAATTCGACGTTTAACTACAGGTTAGCTGCAAAACAAAACATCTAAATACTATTTAGTTGGTGACATTGGTGTTAAGTGAATATGGCAATTTAGTTTTATAATGGATTTCTCCATTTACACAAAGGACGACTTTTTAGATTTATTTGTTATTTAAGGCAGGTGTATTGGAATTGTTAATCAAATATTACGGTTGAAATTAATAAACGAATATAAATGAAACCTTTTAGAAGGATCATTTCACTGAATTCTGAAGGAGCATAAGTGGAAACTATTATATTTGTGCTTCTGCTTCAGCATTAAATTGTATACCTTTGTAATTTTTTCCTTAAGCTTTCATTGAGTTTTTAATGATTTGCTATAATAATTAAATATAGCAACACACATACATGCACGTTTTACAATTAGTTTTCTTATTCTTCTTATGACTGTTATTAATTAAGCTGAACTGGGTCAAATAACTAATTCGATTCGTGTCTTGAAGTACTGGGTACTTAAATATCCTACAACAAACGATAATAGCAATAAATAACTTTTATCCAAATGAATTTGCTAAAGTTTGCTGTCATCAAGATGGATTTTAATTTCACAAGTCGAGGATCGTAAGCGGCCTTATTGGTGTGACCTTTTGAGGACATAAGGATAGTTAACAATGGTCCCTCTCGTTAAACTTAGCTCTACTAGCTTCTAGTATCTGGTGGTGGATTAGATGCAAAAAAAAGTTTGTCAAGAACATCGGGTGACTCTAATTCAATTGAAGAGCGGTATATTTCCCGTACTAATGGTACCAACAAAATTAAGGGGCTAGAAAAATGCTCTTCAAAATTGAATTCTCTTGTCATATAGAAATTTTCGCGGCGACCAAACGTTTTTTTTTCAATAATTTCACTAGTTGATTAATGTTGAATCTTAATTCATAGCAAATACCTAATTGAAACAAATATAAACCTTATTAAAAAAGATGTGCAAAGTTTTTATTGGTGCTTATGTAAAAATCTTACACGTTACAACAATAACCATTGTCATCATTCTTATACGCTCCTCCTGTACTGCGTTCGTTGTCGAAGACAATATCTACCTTAAAATAAGCTTTATCTGAAAAATTAGTTATTTTGACCAGGCACCAACGTTATGTGGTAATTATCACTACCACACTGAAACTGAACTCGAAGATTTATTGAGGTTTATATTAACTTCATGATTGGGTATACTGACTATATTACTAATACCTACTGAACCGCCCACAAATAATTATTGACTGTTTGTCTTCCATGTTTAGTTACACGATTTTGTTTAAGATTACTAAAGGTTATAGATTACAAGCAAGCTACCCTTCTTAAGTATATGTATAATATGCTTTTGTCATCGCCTGGAACAAAACATTTTCCAGTTGAATGTTTTGGTGCATTTATTTATACATGAAAGAATGTTTGTTCCTTTAATATCCTAAGTTCCCAACCAAGAATAACTCTGAGTTGCATAGGGCTTTAACAACAAACCATAATGAACAAACAGTACATGAACGGGTTCTAGTGAATTGGTGACCTCCAGGTAGGAGTGCAAGTGAAATCGATCCCGAACTACCTGAAGCATCAATATTATTGTAAAGTTGGGTTCTCCTTAGTACTATAGTTGATCGTTAACAACAATTAAAATCAGAAGTAAGATCTATATAGAAACCAGATAGGAAACCCTAAACAAAACCTAGAACTGCCTTATCTAGAAAGCATTTTAACTGAAGAAATCAATTTAATGGCATAACGGATCCTCAAAATAACGTCTCAAAAACTACTTCAAATTTTTTTAATAAGGTATATTTTTAGAATATTCTTGGAAGTAAAAGTATAGCTTTTCTTTTATGCTATATTTCCCCATTTTTTGCTTTTCGTCTTTCATAAAAGTAAGTCTGCAAAAATATTTGTACAGCAAGGTATAGAAGTAAAAGCAGTAGACCCAGATATATTACACTAACTTTTGCACTACTCAATTTCAGAAGATAAATTACAAAACCCGACAAAATAATATCCTTCAGACTTTTCTTCAAGACCAACGCTTTTTGTTAGCGGCATTATAATTTTACTTGAAGCCCGAATATGCCCGAAACAATAGGTACAGCAAGACAAAAGAACTGATGAGGACAAAAACGTGTCCGGAGTACAAAATGGGAACCAGGACTCTAACAAAAAGGAAAATCGGCTATCTACGTATATTCGTAGAGAGAGACGAATAAATACTTCACAGAGTAACCGGGGCGTATTGCTCTTGTAGAAAACAGCAATATTGGAAGCTACTAAATACTTTATTTTATAATTTTACATGCAGCAATCGTCGTGCTTCGCATGACGTGTGGAGTAACCGGAGACAATGAGAAGCGATACTTATTCCTTCACATTCTAACTCCGCACCACTTCTGCAATCATCGAAATTTGTATCACTGGTTAGTTTCTACCGAAGTGCACCATGTTGCAAAATTGCAACCGCTTCCAACGGAACGTGAAGCTCCCTCGATTAAGAATTATTATGCTTTAAATTGAGTTAGCCCACTTTTTACCCCTGCTATGTCCGCAAACGGAATCCTTGTAATTACATAATGATGAATACAAAATCTAGCCGGAATGCTAAAGAGGAATTTCAACGTGATTTTATTAAACCGTAAAACCGTTTAGGTACGAAATGTGCAGAATTATCTGGCGCTCCTTGTTTATTGCTTTTCAAGTGGCACACTTAAATCTCATCTCCATCGAGATGGAATGTAGGGATCATATCTAGATATACATCGGGCGGACTAGTTAAATAGTATTAATTTTGTATTTATTACATGAAAATGCGGCAGATCTTGCTCGATTTGTCGAAACCCAAAACTGCAACAGCAAACGCATTCTACCTCCACCCATTTCTGGTCTGGAGGCGCGTTTTTGCCCAGTTTATCCGGGCCGAGCAAGTGTTCATCCATCAAGAGCCATCTGAGATGCATTAAGGAACTGAGTGTGCCATGTATGAGTACCGGGCGATTAAGACAATAGCGGCGGTAGCGCGTCATTAGCCTAATAGAGGACCTCCATTGTCTCACCTGCCCAATCTACGCCATCATCTCTCTCACACGGTGCACGAGGTACAAACACACACGCTCGTGAATTATGTGGGAAGATTTAATGAACCCGCAGGTCCCAAAATTACCGACGAATTTCAGTGGGAGGTTTTAATTCTATTGACAGGTCGCCGTTAACGCACTGTCATCGTGTTTTTTCAAATCACACCGGAACACGAGTGGACCAAATTGCACGTTTGTCTCTAAAACTTTATAGCTTTCAAGAACTGAAAACAAAGTAACACATTTTTCGTACACCATATTTTACACATGCATTCGTTCAAGCTTCATTCATAGGTAGTTTTCTTATTTAGGTCAACTTTCAGTTTTTTGGTAGTTTTGCTTTTTTTTGGTAGACAGTTCTTTCTAGCATGTGCAGCATCATCACTATCGTATTATATCATATTAGCATAAAGACATTTGACTAGTAGGTTAAATCGCTATCTTAATGAACCCAAGAGATCCAGATCTTTGTGGAATATTTTTGATAAAATTTATTTAGCTTCTCGATTATAACTCAGTGCTCCATGTTGTACAGTCGGCTTCAGGGATAACGAGATGGCTTGATCTAGGTGCGCGTTGTTTGCCTCTCATTATCTGTAAAGCCGACTGTACATGTCTCAATAAATTGTAATTGTAATGTGCAAAATATCATTAATGATCAAATCTATTGCACTCTTAAATAGAAGAATTTTTTGTGTATCTAGCTAACTAAAATTTTATTTTCTAATACTTATGTAAAATGTAAGGGCTCTAGAGGGAACACAAAACTAAACTAACTATTGTCTTCTTTTGTACGTCTATAAACTCATTTGAAGCTATGGTTCTCTTCACAACGACCTAGCGTAACGAATCAATCTTGACAAATATTAATATATCTTTCAAAATTAAAAAAACTGACAGCTAATAATATGAAATCTGGATAGTACGAGTTTTTTAATTTTGAAAGATAATTAATATTTGTTTGTGATTATTAATAGTTAGCAAAATTTAAAATTACCTACAAGTATTAGAGTTATATATATATGAAGTTAAGACTGCTGTTCAACTTAGACTAATTCCGTTTCTATTGTAAGTATTTTCATGTGGTTTGTTGTTCTCTATTTGTAGTTATTTAATAAAATATTACAGGCCCAGAAGAAGGAGACAAATGATCTCCGAAAGCTTGGCATAAGATAAAAGGAGTTTTATTTAGAAGACCGAAACCTAATATATTTAAATAACATCTAAGATCAACGGTCAATAACAATACAATTCTTTTCCATTATTGTTTACTGTTGACATTTTGAATACCAAAATTGCATAAGCAATACGACGAACAATACTGTCTCCATAATAACAATCGTACCGCATTAAATTTAATATAATATGAATATATAATAATTACTGCCAGTACGATTTTCAGAAGGAGAGTAATTTATTTTAATTCCTAGCTCATTTTTTTATTATAATTCAGAAAGGATATTCGAGCACAGTGCGCTTGCAGTGTCAGCCTATCAGCTTTTAGAGCTAAACCTTTAACTAAATCATCATGAGTTTGAACAGCCCGAAAATAAAGACGACAAAGTCAAACCAGAAAACTGGAAATATGTGTTATTATGTTACCTAGGATAATGGATCTTAACGCCGCAGTGTAGGTATTTGGGATTAAATGATAAGGAGATTATAATGATGTATATATTATTCTTATTCCTTTATCTGGCAACTACAAGTAACTGTGTCTTTCTTCCACATCAAATCGGATTTTGCTAGAGGTGTTCAATGATATCTCACTAAAGCATTTGGTCACGAAAACGTTGAAAATATCGATTAATTGGTTAAACTGAGCCAAAGCGTCTACGACAAGCCCATTTTTGTAAAAGCAACGGAACGTGGTATCTTGTAATAAACACGCTCGTTATTAACAACAAAGTTTATCTCGCAAATCGATCACATCCGGGGGATCTCGAATGATATTAAAAGTTTAAGGAGTCAGCCGCCCATAACTGTAGTTATAAATATATTTTTTGCCGGATAGTGCGGAATTAAGGCATGGATAGTCACAGTGTAACTTCTTAATGACTTAATGGTTCTTAGACCAACTCGAGTTTTATAACTCGGCGATGAAAAAAGGTTCTCACTCGAACACTGTCGTCCTTGCAGCGCCCCCTAAAAAATTAAATTTAACGTTGGAACTTTGTGGTTGGAGCAATTAAAAATCTTATTTCTAGAGTTATTGGCTATAACATTATTTAATATTGGCCTTGTTTATTATAATTAAGATATTGTAATTACCGTAAAGCGGCCACAAAAGCAAAAAGCATCGTCAAGTACGTGGATGTTGTGGAAGCAGCTACATGCGTTTTGTGGTGCAATCCGTCCAGCATTGCCTGCGACAATTTCACAGTCATTTAGTTTTCTCATAATTAATCGATTAAGTCGTGGAAGGACGAACGCTCACAACAATGGAGGCAGCCATAAGGCTTCTAATTTTCATTTGTTTATGTCAAAAGCATTATTTCAAATTGCGGGCAACACAATGACACATTAAACAGTAGGAATTAATGATATCAATCTTAAAAAAGAACTGGATTGTGCAAATTTCGCTACTGGGGAAAACTTAGCGTGCTACTACTTCAAAATGTTAGCTATTTGTTAGAATTACAAGTTGAAATTGTTTTGAAAGCTTCGACATAAAACCCTTTTAAAATTGTGATATAGAATATCTAAAAATAAAGTAAATAATTTTCCAAACAAGGTTGTGGCGTGAGTTGATTACTGAAAGACGTACAAAGGAAGAAAATGGGTACGTATCCTTTTTTCCAGTCATCTTTCTATGACGGTCGTAGAAGATTGTTGATCTTCTTAAACCTGGGATGTCATCTAGAACGCAATATATCTATTTTACTGACCTGGAAATCTTGGACTTGCTTTATACACTACCAGACGAAATTGGATTATGGAATAAGAGTCATTAATGTTTAGTGACGAGACGGCATCAAATTTAGTATGCTGTGAAATAGTGGAACGGCATGTGCACAACACATTGGCATTATTGTAAGAGGTGCAACCTCTTACGGTAGTTGGTCAACCCTGATGGCAACATAGCAGTGCGGTACATACAAGAGACAGTGAAACAAGTTTTTATACAAGGGTTTCTCTTTCAGCAAGATAAGTTAGCCTGGGGTTGTCCTAGACGCAGTGGGCGTGTTTAATTTTAACCTCCTGAGGTCAAAGGTTGAGTACTTTTGCAATTTTTTTGAAATTTGAAGAGCCCGTACCGTATATCTGAACTGTACCTCAATATGAGATTGATAATCTCATCAATTCGATGCCCAGGCGCATAGAAGGGCGTATCAAAAATCGAGGAGCTCAAACACACAAATCCTATTTATTGGCAACTGTCATAACTTCTCTACTACTTTGCATAATAAAAGTATTGCAATAATTTCCATAGGTTTTAATTGTTTTTAACCATACCATCCATTTTGTATCACATTATACCGAGTGGCCATAAAACCTAATTATGTGTTACAAATTTATTGTAAATACAGTTGAATTTTATAGGTGCAGCAACAAAGGGTACGTAAACTCAAACAATTTTTTGTCAGCAGCAATGTACTTCCAGGTAATATTAAAGTTTACGCGATAAGATTGTAGTAAGACTTTTAACATACGCGTATACTTAACACTTAACACCCAGCCATTTCTCTAAATGTGGCTTTCTGATAAATGTGTTGAAAACTGGAGGAGAAAATACCTTAGGAGTCCCTTTATTCTGTAACATGGTCATATTGCCAGCAACTGTTACAATCTTTTCACAACAAGTTGATAGAGCTTAGCGTGATCTCCATTTTGCTTAGTATTACTTAGAGCATCAGTTTTTTTTTTGCCATTAAAAATACGGTATAAGTTAAAAGATATTAAAATAAAGAAAAAAGTTCACATAAGTTATTATTGGTAGTAGGTGATGTTTTAGAATAGATTTTGCAGCGCGAAGCAAGTTAAGTTGGCAGAAAACTACATAGCTACTACTACAGTCAACTATTTAAATATTGCTAGAAACAGTAGTTATTTAAACAACTTTCTTGCTGGTTACATGGTATGGTATATAATGGTTGACTTTTTGAAGAACAATAGTTACTTAGATGAAAAGTACAGCAATACTAGTTTCAGAAAATTAAAATCTGGCTCTCAGCATGGGTTTCTGGAACGGGGAACGATTGAAATGGCAATGTTCCAAGTTATCGAAAAAATAACAGACTTCATTGAAGATAAAAAATTGTGATGGGCGTATTCCTGGATTTCTCAAAAGTATTCGCTTGCTTGGACCCTATAATATGTTGTACGAATTTGACCAACCATTAAATAACTTAGGTGCACCTCAAGGTAGCATACTTGGACCTTTATTATTTGTTATTCACACAAACGAGCTGTTCAACATTCTCAGAAATCCGGGATTGGAATTCATTACAAACTATGCTGACGACACATGCGATTTTGTGAGCGGCAACACGGTAAGTGAGGTTATAACAGAAGCTAGTAGTTTAAAACTAAACATAACCCTGTCCTTATTCCAACCAACTAAATAGATAAGCTTACTTATTAATCGCGAAGCAAAATTTCTAGGAGTAAAAAATGACAAAAACTTGAGTTAGATAAGCCATGTGATAGAACTTTCTAGAAGATTAAGCTTAGTACTGTATACACCAAAATACCTTACGCCAGATCTATATTGAAAATTCCCAGTGTCTGTTTTAAGCTGTGGTCATATATTTACAGAATAGTAACATTCTGGCTTGACAGCTTCAACAGTTTTGAACACCTTATAGAGAAAAGGACATTCGTACAAACAATTCGTTCACCCGAAACACAAATTGTTATTTACTGAAAGGGTCGGTTATTACTCAGTAACAAAATTTTACAATAGTTTGACGAATTACGTGCTATAATCGTATTTTAACCCAAAACAAGTAACGAAATAAAACAAAAATAAATAATATATAGTTTTGCTTGAACCTTTCTGCTTAGATGATTCTGCTCATCTAGCTACACAAATTTGAATATTCTATCATCTGTGATCTGATATCTGTGACTTGTCTGTGATATCGAACTGATAACATTACGTAATTTACATTGACTATGCTGTGATACCTTTTGTTTTCTACAACGAAATAAAGTATTAATGTATTAGGATACAAGCCCGATTTTCCCAGAAAGGTTCAGCTTAGTTCAAGCTTAAAAATTGAAATTATAAATAACGTATATAACTTGTGTTTTCTTGTTTTCATACTAGTCATGTGTTGGGAAATAGTAAAGTAGTATCGTATTTGTGGAGATAAAAGCTACTATATCAAACCAAACTACGCACTATAATGCTTGCGAATAGCGAGATAATAATTATTTTAGGTATTATTTCATTTCTATGTCTAAATAGAACTCAAAATATAGATACATAAGCAAATATATTATTGCTGGACGTATCACCACTTGAGGTAGTACCACAGTAGGTATGCATATCAATTATCTGCACTATGTGGCGGAAATGTAAAGAGTGAGATGCTTATTACTAAAAAAATATAATACTAGTATTAGACATATTTCACATAATCTAAACAACAGCGCGAAGGAATAAAACTAATTAAAAAGTAAGAGCATGTAAAATATACAGAACATCCACCACGGGCTTACCCGCCGTAATTATAGTAAAAAAGTGTATGTATTACTTCCATTCTTATCTGTTGTTATGTAGATATCAACGAACTGTTTGCTAACACTTGATCTTGTTTTTTGTAAAAAATAAATACTCATAGAAGCATCTACTGAAGACCTCATAATCTCTGCTCGTTGACCTGTTGCGCCATCTTCAGTAACGACCAGCCCTGACCTACAAACTCCTCGTTCAATCTCAGCATCAAATGCCGTAATTCGAGATTTACACGCGCAGATTAAAAAATCATTACAATGTGTCACAAAGTACCCACACGAACAATTACCAACAAGCGACACATATCGTGGGAAATTGCTGAAACAAAAGGTAAACGACCAAAGAGGATTAAACAGTGAGGGCTTGAAAAGAGGAGCAGGACCCACTTAATTATTATTAAGCATATATCTCCTATGTATTAGATCATCCAGTTTTATGGATTGAAGGGGTAGTTGCTAATGTGTGACTGAAAATACTGTTTTTTTTTGACATAAGAAAAAGAATACACCACAAACGAGAGTAATCGAATAATGATAAATTTGCACTCTGTAAGATCTCCAACTTTGCCCAGTTTTGAAAAAAAAAATGCTGAAACGGCGTAATAAATTTAATCTTCGTTCCAAAGTTATTTCTGCACCCATCTGGTGCATAGAGCAAACCCTTTAAAAACTTTAAATAACAAGATGAAATGAGCGATACGTCATTTTAATGTCTATGTAACCAACTTTTCTTAATATTAAAGTTGTCATTTTTATATAATTTTTACTTGGTCCACTAAATTATTGCCGTTCAATAATTAATCTAAGAATAAAAACTCATAATTTAAAAATGGTTTGTGGTACTGAACAAAGATTTGAACTAGTAAAACTTGAATTTCTTTGACACCTTTTTTTATTTTTATTAAATTCCAGATGTATGGTGCATTCCTTCCAGACCAGCCTGTGTAAGCACTTTAGAAATATAAATTGAATTTTACAAATCAAAGTAACCTAAAAACTGACAAATTTTGGGACACATTTCAATTAATTTTCTATTATCTAATGATCCCAGCTTGGAAGTTGTTTAGTAGGCTACGACTTTAGAGTTATAAAGAAGTAAGTCGCAAGAAATTTCTTTTGATTCTACATACTTAAATATGTTATAAAACATTTCACGTCCCCTGATATAATTTAAACATTTTGACACACAGAAATTTACCGAATCTGCTTTTACATAGGCCTTGCGAAGCACCCCCTTTAGAAATTTATTGCCCTCCCATATAAACCAAGTGAAATGCACGCCGCCTCTGGGGATGCAATAAAATTTGCGAAATTCTGCAACCTTCCCATGAACAGGATTGTAAAGTTCGCAATGCGCTCAAACGGAACCGTCAAAGAACACACTTTATTGCACACACATTTGACAGCGGGTGGTGCAGTCTATCGTGTTTTACGACAACCTAATGCACAATATATTCAGTATTTAACTACTTTAGCATTTGTCCGCGCAGTACGGTGGCTAGTTTTTCTTGTGTATTGCAATTTCGAAGGAGAAGTGAATGCGGATAAACATATGTCCTTATAAACAGAGTTGAAAGTAATTTTACCATGTTTCTTATATATTTAATAATAATAATATGCTTTTTCTTCTGCAATTTTAAAATAATGCTCACAATCTGCTCATAGGCAATAAACGCACGTTGTAATAATTTTGAAGAACTGTAGTTAGGTATCTACATTAGGAAACATTAGGAACATATTGTACAGCAATAGCTAAACTTACTATTACATTATAAGGTATAATTTCTTTAATTTAATTCAAAAATTTAATAGTTTTGAATCATACATGCTAAAGCTCACGTCAAATATACCGGTGTTTACTATCTATTTTGCTTTTATGTCAATTTCTTCTTATTTTAAACATTGAAAAAGTGTACATATTTTAAACATCTCATAGACGCAGCCACAAAAGTGGTGCGAATAATGTAACCACACGCGTGCGCACTAAACATCCGGTGGAACCAAGATTTTCATTGTTGTCAGTTTTCAAAAACAAACATGGAACTGCTACGACAGTGAGAGAAAAGATGCTAATAGTAAACCCTTCATTTTGTTTATCATTTTGTCTGTATTTATTAACATTAATATACAATAAAATGATACAAAATAAACATAAAATTCAGGAAATCCTATAATTTTCAACCACTCAAGGTGGCGATTTTTGCCTCAGGGACTGTGAAAAATAATTTTTAACATTATTAAGGCTAGTATTAACACAACGCAGAACAACACTTTTTACGTAAGACATTTTACGCAAAAACAACAATAACACTAAACATGAACACCACTCGTCTGCAGAAATAGTTAAAGAACACGTGGTTATGCCAAAACACAACACAAAGCAGGCGCTACCGTGAACTACGACTACCACACTAGGAGTGTAAACCGTAAAGAATACCCTAATAATGCAGACTGTTAAAGTCAACTCGCCAACGCCGGGTTCAGCCGTCTCGAAAAAATAAGATTATTTGTTTACGTCACAGTTAAACCACGCACATAACTTGCGCGGCGACATATCGTAGCGTTTAAAACTGATCTTAAAAATTGGGCAAACAATTATTACAATTACAGTAATTGAACAAAAATTAGAAAAAAGTCGGTTTTGTGGTTCACTTGTCATGTAGATTTGATAATAAAAAAAGTCGCGGACGACCCTATTATAGGTAACTTTGTTAAACGCTAGCTAAATAATTTGGATGCACCTCAAAACGAGACAAGAATTATAGACTTACATTTATTGCTACTTCACCCGTAGATGGCATTTTTAAGTCGCAGTGTATTATAACACTTGTTAGGAAGCATGACGCATTCATGAATGAAATCTTTGTATGATGGGCAACACGACCCTAATTACGGGCTTACAAATCAAAATGATCTGTGTCATCATCCAGTAAATTGGAAAGTACTTATTTCCTAGCATTAAGTTTGCATATGTGGAAGATATGTTGAATGGGCCAAAGAAATTTTCTTATTATTATTATTATTATTATTATTATTATTTTAATTATTATTATTATCATTATTGCCAGTTATGAAGAACATTTTGAATGCATCTGGACAGTCTAATATTATGGTCTATTTTTTATAGGAAGTAACATTTTGTAAGGTGTTTTCAGATAGGTGTCCACCACTTTTTTCACAATTTGTCATTTTACCCCCTAAATGTTGAGCAAATGTGCCTGCACCCTGTCATATTTAGCTCACTCTTCGTTAGACTTTTTGATTGTAGAAAAGCTTATAAAGGGCAGTTTTCAATTTGCTTGTACCTTTTTGTGGCTTCAATTGATGAAACTGATTCAAATTGGTGAAAATATTAGTTATTTTAGAACAACTGGCTATATGCCGGGGTAAATAAATCTTGATAAATTAGTACTCATCTGACCGTTAGTATGGTTCAAAACCTAATCGAATGTTTGTTTCGAATTTCATTGATTGTCTTATCGCATGAGTGCAAAACGCGCTGTGATGTCTCAAAACGCTATTGCTGTCTCTCTCTCATTACTCAACAACTGACTTAGATGCACGGTTGCCAGTACTACTATTAAGGCAATAAATCTACTACTTTTTTGCTCATCAATTTTCAGCAAGAATCTATTACCTATACCTTCAAAGGTACCACAATAACTAAAAGTATAGTATACCTCTATTAGCATGTGTAATTTGTAATTTGAGTAAGTTTAATCCTACTTATGGTCTACGGTGTACATACAGTGGAGACTGCACATTGCCCTGATGCTGATCTTACCCAGATTCGTTATTGTTTTTTCCGTTTTGTCTTTATAGAAGGGTTTATTGTCAGTTGAAAATCCTTGTTTATGTCAGCTTAATGAAGTTTTTTACTCTACTAGTGGTTTAGTGCATCTTAATCTAATGTCAGTGGTAAAATATAAATAAATTACTTTTTGAATAAATCAATTAACTTTCGTATATAGTTAGGGAACATTAGTGAGGGGTGGGTAAGTATTTGATTCATACACCATATGAGATCTAGGTGTCATCATAAATAAGCTAGAAAACAAATCTAGTTGTTCCTCTACAGCTTGTAGTTTGAATCGGAATTAAATTAACAACACAGTAATCGACCTGRTTAGKTACTTTCTTAATACATAATGGCCAATGTATACTCTACCAGTTAGAAGGTGATTGTAATTGTTTTATCTGTGTATTTTGCTATGTCACAGCCTCTTTGAAATATCAACATTGAGTGTGTTGAGTATTGTAAAGAATTCAGTAAATTGTTCTTCCTGTAATATTTGGATTAGGTGCACACTAAATTGCAACAGTAATTAGTCCTTGCTAGTCTTTAATAACTATTCTCATGGCTTGAATGTGGTATATTTGATATTTACTGTAACTGCACTGCATAATTTTAATATTACGGCATTCACACCATGAGCGTTACCTCTAGTTTGAATGGGGTAATATAAAGAATAATTTGGTACTCTTAAATAATTTTTACCTTTAAAGTATGTTTCAGATGTTAGGAAAGAGATTATACAATATTTAAAGAGGTGATAGTACGGGTCAAAATGAACAGAACAATTTTAATAAACTTCGGAGATTTTTTCGAAACCTTTATGTGTATTTATTTATTACTGATTTACTATGTACATATAAACAAATAAGAGAAGCTTCTAGTAAAAACAAAGAATAAGATTACGTAAGATGACCAAACATTTTATGAACCATGTTTATCATGACTTTTTTCTTTATTTGGGTCCATGCTTTTAACTCTTTAAATATTTTACACCCCTTTTACAAAACCCCGTATATCAACATTTGAAGTATAATAAGATTTTTAAATTTTAGAATAAGTAGGTCCAGCTAATTGGCATCCTAAATATCAACTGTAAATGTGTGAGAAAATATGCTCGTTTTTCTAGGTGCTTGATTATATGATTTTCCAGTTTAGAATTTTTTCAGCTAAATTCCTCGATTTAAAATAATGTTTTTTTTTAGCTCGGCGGTTTTCAGTGCTAGTTTTTGGGCGCAGTAATATTTTGTTATAAAAGAATATCTGTCGTGATGTAATGTGCATATGTGAACAACAAATACGAGGACTTTACAGTATTTATTGTTCCTAGCATATAGATTAGTTTGTTATATTTTTATTACTTTGCACAGACACCTTCTTTTAAATGTTAGGGAGCTTGCCAGAAGAGTTGTCGAAATGTCGTCATAATATCATCGTCACTTTCAAGTCTAGTTCCTGAAATACTTTGTTTCTGGTTAGGAAATGCGCAAAAATCTATAATTGGTTAGTCAAATGAATACAATGGTTATATCATTAATTCGATACATTGCGAATTCTGTTCAAGCAAATAACGTTTAATGCACTGGGCATTATCCTGATAAAACCGAAGACAGTTTCTGAAAGCAAGCATGCACAGAGGTGTAAAATTTGCAGAAGTTTAACTTTTTTCCAACCACTTACACATATTACATTTTATTACAACTTCAGCAATAAGGGTCAGTGTGCAACAATCTTACAGTAAGTAGCGAAATATTTTGTCAAAATCCTCGCAAACAAGAACAAACATGCTCACTAGTGATGCACTCCTGATTTTACTGTGCGCCTGTAGTGAACGGAAATGTACCTACAAACGCGTAGCACACCTTTCTTACGCTTTCAGCCGCAAACATCCTGCATCCCATGTCATGATGAGAACTCACCGGCTGCTTGCATTATTTATTTGTATCGCGCTTAATAACAAAATTAATAATACCCGCTTAATGACCTTTGGGTGAAATCCTTAGCATTTCCACCGCATACATGCTCTTTGCCGCCAGCTGAGTGAATGCATCGACGTAATTATGGTAACATTAAAAATCAGCAATACCTCGCCATAGTTCGAATCATTTCCTGCGTGCTATTACGGGCCGGCGTTATTGTGCCAGCTAAAGTGCGAGAAATTTTTCATTCTCCACGGTATTCTTTTTTTTCTGCAATACAGAAGTGAAATTTTTCTGTTGACGAAAGATCCTTCGTTCTAATGCCATCTGTTAGGTAAACAATAGGGTGTAAAACATACCGATAATTATTTCCTAATAAAGAACTCGTAACGCTTAAAAGAAGTTTATCAGTTGAATCACACGGCGTGCAAGTTATAAATAAATTAAATTAGCTTTTGTTGGTAGTAAAGGCCAAATCGTACGGCAGACAGTTATTTGAACTCTGCCGTTCGTCACACTATTCAATGGGCGAGAAAATTAGGCACGATAACTACAAGAAGCAATGACAGTTTGACAAGACCAAAACGCTCACTGAAGGAGAGAACTCGCTTGAATGGTGTAATTGTTTCTATTTTTAATTGTGACAAGTGTTATAGTCATCTGTTCATTTGGTATCTTCATATTGGCCGCGAAAGCATTATCTTATATCCTTCCGCGTCCCACTGCTCGGCCAATAATTTGTACGGTGCAGCGGAGTGGACCGTTTCCAAAAATTTTGTTAGAATTTTTTTTGCGTACACATAAATCAATGAGCGTTATTTTGTATTATTATTGGAACGTGATGCAACCTTTAGATAAAACGGCAAAACTGATTGAAACTCCATGATCAACCATCTAAAGAATTGTTAAATCCGGGCCTTAAAAGGGAAAGATAAGAACCGACAAGGGCAGTTTTAAAAAATTTACTGCAACTCACGCGGATCTTATTAGAAGAAACATTTATGAAATGTACAAGAATAATGTTATTCCAACAATCGCCGTGTTATATAAAAATTGAAAAAATGATAATATTATTGACTGTTCCGAGCATACCATTGGCCTTTTAATGAAAAAGGTGGAGAAGAAGCAGTGCTTGATGAAAAGTCAGGTAATAAGAAAGTGAAGATACGATTAATTAAAATCTATAAAAATGTATAAGCAGGAAAATCGTCAGATATTTTTCCTCGATGAAACATGGTACGATACCCATGATACAATAAAAAAAAGGATGGGTTGATGACTCAGGGAAGTGCAACGTCAATATTTCGGCGTCAAAAGGAAAAAGAATAATGATTCTGCACGCAGGAGGTGAAAATGGTTTCGTTCCTGAAGCCCTGTATCTTGGATGTAAAAACTTAAAAGAAGCAAGCGTCTGATATGAATGCGGAAGTGTTTTTGGTTCAAAAACATTTTATTGCCCAAATTGCCACCGAACAGCGTCATAGTAATGGACAACGCTAGTTACTATTCGGAGCAACTGGATAAAATTTTAAATTCAACAACTAATAAGGCAACTATTTAAGAGTTTTTAAGAAAAGAAAATTTATATTTCGAAGAGGACTACACAAAAAATAATTGTTGGAAGTGCTTGGCACAAAAAGATTGCCATTAATCCCAATAGTTGCCGACCATAAGGTTGTAAAAACCTTCATTTACAATACAATAGTTTACGACGGCCGACCATGAAGCTGTGCTAAGTCAGTCTCATAGATCGTTGCTTGATACTTTACTTAGGTACGTACGTGTATACCATCCATTCAAGGAAATATCTCCTTTTTTGGAAAGGCAACTCCGAGTACTACTAGGTATCTCAGGCTCCATAAGGCGGTAGAGAAGGCAAAGACAAACAAACATCCAAGATAAGTGCTAAAATTGAAAATGGGTACGTTTTTGATGAACAACCAGGACCATTACTCGTAAAATATTTTCATATATGTTGAAGTTCATGTTATTTGTTTTTTATTAATCTAGAGTTCCAAACTTTAAACTTATAATAATTTGCGAGATCTGAGTAATGCTTTGCGAGCGTTATTTAAAACACTGTTGTTACCCGTGTATAAGATACCGCAGGATGATATATTTAAGCATATTATACACTCAGTTTTTGCAAACTGGTTTTGTTATTTTAGGATAGTTGGTTTGTGACAGATAAAATTTCAATTGGGTGTTATACCTCACAAGGGCTATAATGTATGCCACGTCTTCAAGAAGTTTTACAACGGGTAAAGAAAACTTCAGACCCATTCATATCTTTACAGTCTCTGAGATGATACAATTTAGAAATAGGTAACTTAGTGGTCTAAATCTTCAGTTTAGAAGCATTTAACAATAGCAGGAAAAAGATACGGGACATTTTTTTGGAATTCGATCTATTACGACGAGTTCCCTTACTCCCCCGTACCAATAAAATTAAAAAAAAACTCGCTCTCATCCAAATCAGACTTTCGGCGTCGATTCGCGCCCGGGACGTGTTCAGGTGGTCGGAGGTGTCGGCACTTCATCAGCGGACCCGTCGGCCACGCTGCAGCGGCTCTACTCGAGAATCCCACTATTTTTCCTCGCTGGCGACCGACGCTAAACGCCTGTCCCACTGTTGACAGGACCCCGCCCACTATTGTGTGAAATGCCATTAAAAATTTCACACAGCACTTGGTCTTTGTTGGCCAGTGGCATTTAAAGTGGGGATCCCCCGCGTCCACGGGGCTGAAGTTCCCCGCGGGACTGGGAAATCGGACAAATTGCTGACCTGTGTGCACGATGATATTCCTTGGACAAATATCACGTTATTTATTAAAAGCAATCGTAACCAATGGTGGGGTTTGAGATAATCTCTCAGTGTACTTACTTAATGGGGTTATAAACACATTCTAATTGATAATATGATTCAAATGTCAAAAATTTAGCGGTTCTTACAAGGGCCAATGCACTATAAAGCTCAAACTTCCCGTTCGAATTCCACAATTGAATGGAGAAGGTATTAGTAAAGCAATATCCAATTACCTCGCAAAATTTTTATCTGACCGTAACATCGATGTCTTACTACACTAAGAAACCTATACTAACTATAAAGAATATAAGACTGAAGTATTAGGTGTCACATATAGTCAGCTGTATGGAACTGCAATCCCCTACATTTGCAGAGATATCGACAACAGCATCCACACAGTAGCTGTGTCCTACCAGCTACAAATCATCCAACCCTCTATGATGTAGACTTTAATAATTATAATGAACTGTGAAAATATGCAGATACAGATGATAACAAACGCTTTAACTGATTAAGCCGAAGAATATAAACTTTACCGGATTTTTGATGCCAAAGGTATGGTTACCTTCAGGCCTGCTGGAGAACAGACTACAATGCAGATATCGGTTTCGTAACCTGCTATCTCAGTGGCACACCACTTCCTACACAGGACATTCCTCATAGTCAGTATAGGTAAGTAATCTTAGAGATTGGCTTGTCCATACCACTAGTTAGATCCATTCCCCGGCCAAAATGAAATTTTTGGAAGGCTAACTGAAAATATTCCATTGAACTGCATTCGCTCCATACCTACCCCTAAACCTGAAAACTATAGTGGTTTCGTCAATACCACAATGTTAGTAGCAAAAGAGTACATCCCAAGGGGCTATAGAAAAACTTAGATCCCAGGCTGGAACGAACATTATGGACTTTACAGGAAACGGCGATCACGAGATAGCGGATGATCTTCTCCGTAGGCGCGGTGCTGCGAGTCGAAATCGACGGACAGAAACTATCGAATTTTAAACTTTCGCCATTCAAGCAGGAAGGCCTGAAGTACATAACAAAGAAATAACGCATCCGACCCTAAAATCTCACGAGATCAAATCGCAAATCGAATTATGGAAACCTCAAGGTCTACACAAGAGATTGGGACCACACCATTGAAATAAAACAGAAAAAATATTACTCCGATCTTGAAATACTCTCAGCCCTTTACAATCGGTGAAGTTGTGACTTCTGTGAACGATATCAAACCTGGCAAAGCGCCTGGATAAGATAATATGCACCCAGATTTTGTAATTTTATGCTGAAAGAAAGCTCTCAAGTAGCTCTGTGGGTTCATTGCAAACATATTATCAGCTTCCCTTCCCAAGGAATTTAAGAAGTCTAAAACAATAGCTGGGCTTAAACTAAGCGTTAGTACACAGAATGTACATAATAATGACCTTCAACAGTGCACCACACCTGTTTTTCTACGGTTCATCTTATATATTCCTGATTTTCCTGAGGCCAATTGAAGAAAATTTTGCTATTTGAATGACATAGCTATAGCCACTGGAAATGAACTGTTGTGCCATGCTGAGGAAACCCTGACAATTGACCTTGCATCTCTAATTTAAAAAAGTGGCACCTTTAGCCAAGCCCATATGAAGCGTTCGATTTGACAACACCACACTGACCTGACTGGACTCTTTCGTTCCGAAAACATCGGGAAAATTTAATTGAAAAGATCGGGGCATAAAACAACATTATCAAGCGCTCTGTAGCACTTTTTGGGGCGCAGGACCGATGACACTTCGAATCTACTCTCCAGCACTAATCTTTCCTGAGGCTGAGTATTGTGCGTCGTTGTGGTTAAACACACACATATCGTTGACAGACAATTGAACAAAACTATGTGGTCGATATTGGGAACCATTCGACCGACTTCATGTTCCTCTCCCCCTCTCCTGAGCGACATCCTTCCTCCAAATCTGTGCTAGAATGAGGCTGCCTTAGTGAGCATGATAAAATCTTGATGAATCTCATATTCAAACGAGTCTTCATTCTCTGCACCTAGAGAACCGAAACCTTTCCCTTCACACAGCTGAAAGGTTGAGAAATGACAACTTCAACTCTCATAACAATGGTGGAATGTAAAGACACGTGGTCATCTTGATGCTGATTTCCAGAACCAGCATCGTCAAATGCCAGGGTTTCGATCTGAGCCGAAGAAAGTTGACAGCGCCGTTGGCTCTCCTTCTCAGACGATCCAGCACCTACCAAGAGAATGTAGCATTTATGCATATACAGGAAACTTGACAGACTTCTTAGAAGCATCTCCACCGGCAGTTAAATGGATTAGACAACTAGATGTTAACACTAGTTGTTCTTTGTCATTCTCTCTTCTTGTGTTTAGATTTCTACAAATATTCAAATCCTTGGTATATTTATGACTTTATTTGTTTAAATCTTACTTTTAGATAGATAACAGAATACTCAGAAGAAAACGCATAAACATTAAAACGGACATCTTTTTAGTTTCGTGACTATTTTCCAGAAACTTTCGTTTTTATACCTACCAAATGGTTTTCGAAGTTAAATAAATGGCAACTAGCGTAATTACAAAAATACTTATTTAGTTAACAATCGATCGTTTTTTCTATCAGTTACGATATTTTTTAGCCAGTTCAGAAGTTGACAGGCTTCCTCCATGGGAAAATGTACTTAGAAGTATGCATTAATTCCATGGGAGAATGCACAGCGACTGCGGAAGAAGGAGAAAAAGAACAGGTGAGCCAACCAGTAAGTAATTTCTTCATTAATGGATTTATATTTTATATTATAATTTATAAGGTCACTATAACATTTGGAAATTGGAGTACTGCATCTGTACATAGAGTAGTACACACGTAACAACAATCGACACCATGATACTCTGATAGACTTAAAGACGATGCTGGTATGTCCTTGACCAAAATAAATTGTGAAGTGGCCTTTGAAGAGGTATGAACAACAGGGTTGGGTGCCGACGCGTCGACTTCCGTTGTCGACAAAACGTCGCCAATGTCAACAATGGATGTTACAATTCAAAAGTTAGGCTATGTCTCTGTAGTTGGATCTTTGCTAGCTGTGAGACTGTAAAGTGTGTTACATGTGACGGGTAAGGAATACAACAAGAACTTTAAGCAATTGAAATCTGAATGAGTTAAAATGAACGGCAAACATGCAGAAAAAAATAGTTTTTGCGGAAGTGTAGTAAAGAACACTGGCTCAACGAGGCTACAAAGCCATAGGTAACAACATATAATTTTCAAATAAAAGCCTTTATACTGGTTTATTGTTTAGTCATTGTTACGTTGTCGACATAGTTGACATCATTGAATTAGTCGACGTGACATTGTTGACATCGCCCTAATCCAATGAACAAGAATTTTGTGAAAGGTAGAAGTGGAGGGAAATATAAAAAGGACGCCTGTTTTGTCAATTCTCCTTTTTGGCAGTTGCCAAAACTAAACTTTAATAATTTAATTGTTAGTCAAGACATGTTGATCAACACGAAGCTGAAAAATTATCTTTCTAAAGACTGGAATGGAATACTTGCCTTGAGACAGATATTAACTGACTAGATTCTAAGTAACCTATAAGCGGGGAGGGTAGTTATTGAAATAACAACAAACTATAGCGTTGGGTAATTCAGACAATTCTTTTAAAATTAAACAGATTAAAGTTGTTATTAAAAGTGGCAATTCAATATATCGTGAAAATAGCATTGTGCACTGTGCTGCACCTCTGTAAACCGAGCAGCGCTTAGCTGCCTATAACAATATTTCCTGGCATACCAACGTGTACCCTCGTTGCCCAAGTCTTCGAAACAAGAACAAAATTAAAAGCTAATTTAAAAACAACTGCTTGACGACACGGTAGCGCTATATCAACGCGTATGCGGAGCAAAAAAGTCCTCCGCAACAGGCTGACTTGAATGAACCTCGCTCGCTCTAGTGTCTATGTCCATTCATGCGTGTTCGCGCTGCAGTCCTTTGCATGCATGGCTCGGTCGGTCCGGCGAAACACATGTACAAATTTTTCTTTTTGCCGCAGGAAATGACACCGACCGCAGGCGTGCGCAAAAAGCTCGGGAAAAAGGAGCAGAAATGCATAATTGCCGGGTGAGCGCTATCGCCTTGCACTTTCTATCCATTCAGGAGCTCGAATCACACTTTTGGCAAGTAATAAATTATCCCGATGGAAAAAGTCGAGTTATGTAAAGTATGAAATTGAATGCTGATACGACGGGTGTGCTGGGAAGCCAGAAGAAATGTTAATACGTTTGTAGCGAGGGCGCACGAAAAAGCTGCTTTGCGTTCTCAGGATGCAGTTAAGTTCTTTTGGAAGACTGCATATTTCTTGGAATAAACTGTATTCCTAKCTTATTAGCGGTACTGGTGTACTAGGAGATTTCTGGTTTGTTAAGGATATACAGTCCAAACGTTGTTTGTCTTGTTGATATATTGCAACTTCAAGGATTAAGATAAAATGTTTGACTAAAATTGCGCTTTCAACCATCACAAAACAGTTACATATAATCGTAGTGGAGAAGACTTCAAAACTTATACCTTACGCAGTTGAATCCAAAACAGAGATAAGCAGGTTTAATCAAGATTTTCATAGCATCTGAGAAGAATACAACTTAACATGAACACCCCAAATGCTGTCAATACCATTTAAGCTTTTTCGATTACTTAATATGAATTTCATTTTGGTTGTACGTTCACTTGAAATTTGGATTTAACAAACGAGGGCAATACACGTATATAATGGATAAACAACAAACGGATTACTGTGGTGCACGGAATAAATCTAAATTTACAATATGCATTTTTGATTTGTGCAATGGATTTGTCTGACCACATAATTAGGTTTTTGGTTGAATATGAAGTTAATCTTGGAATTAAAAGAAATTTTTGTATGTCGGCATTTATCGAACCATTCTTGATGAAACTTTCGGTGATCAAAACCTTTCTGAAATATATCGCAGAACTATCTGTACTTACGTATTTTTTGTATTCACGGTAACTGGCATGCATTTGGTTTTGCCACATGATTTTGAGCTTAACATTGTGTGCCACCAATTTATTATGTAAATTACCTAAAATTGTTTGGCCATGTTGATGTTAAAGCTTCTACCTATTGGTTGGAAGTGGTAAAGTAACTTGTCAGATTGGAATAATCATATTTAGTTTAATTGGATTTTTAAGAAAATTTTGATAAATTTAAGAGTTGTTGCCTTTCGAAATTAGCATCAACAAGGGAACAAGGCATTAATTTTGTGTTTTTGGACACTTTAAGTATGTTCAGTGCAGTGCCGTACTGTTAAATTACATTGGTCGCTGTAAATACACAATCGTGTAGTAGCTTTAGATAAGCTTCTTGGGTAATTTTTAAGACAATATTTCAGAATGTTCGTACTGATGTAGTCATTTTTTTTCAAAAGGAATGCTTCGATCAAAAGACACTAATATGATCTCGTCGAGGTCATTCAAATGCGCGTTGGTCCACCCTTTCAGTCTATGCTACGATACTTAGACGCAGCGTCGCCTGTTAGCAACAATGTTGGCATTTGGACACTATAACAGCATTGGGGCTCAAACATATATCACAAAATTGAAAAACAGTAGATACAGCACTTAGACCCACTGTAGTATTCATTTATTTTACCAGTTTCTTATTCTTTTCTTACCAGTAATAACATGAACGATACGTAACCATCAATTTTATGTTTTTGATTTATCACTGGCTGTTATGTTCTCAAAGGTAACAGCACAATAGTCGCGTATGCGTTTTTCCTTTTTGACACTCCTTATCGGTTCACAGTACTATAAGTTCGATGAAAAGATTCCACCCTACTATAGTTAGAGTAATAGCCTATCCACAAACAGTTTTCTAAAAAGCCCTACGAACATGTAAAAATTCATAGTTCTCTGTTTTGTAGGTAAATGTTAATACATAATGTGGAACTACGGCGTTGCTCTAACGCCGTAGATCACATTCTTGACGATATTGGATGGGAAAATTTACCAGCTTTCCTCCATTGCAATAATTGATCCATGTTTACGTGCGCATGGGATTACTTGTTGAAGTGATATCCAATCAATCCTAAATTACGTTTTCTTTTGTATCTTCTGTATCTCGCTTTCCGGCGTGCGTGAGTATGTTATTTTATCCGGTCTGATAATGAAATGAGGTTGAGCCTACAATACTCATTCGTACCAAAACGGATAAATGCATTGCAAAGGAATGGTCGCACTGGAATTTTGCATAAATATCATCCCTAATGAACGTTGAAATACGTCTATCCTTTAAGTTGTCTGTTAGAGTCTGCACCTCTAATTGATCACTGTGTCTAGTGTGCCAGATGTTTCAAAAAATAAGACATGCTCTCGTTAAAAATCACACTTCCATACTAATCTATAATATGGTTCGAGTCTTTTTTGAAGTGGCGTTTGTTATTTGCATAAAATTCCAAGCACGTATCAGTTCGCAACGCCCCGTTTTATTATCAAGCCGGACAAAGTCAGAAAAAATACAATAATAGTCTTTGCGAAAAAGCCTGATGGCTCCATCAATATGATAGGTTACTTCTGCCATTTTAGTGAGTTGAGTGTGGTTTCCTCGTCCATTAAACTTATGCTATCTCTTCATATACCATATTTTGATTGTAGTGTTTTTAGCTCAACCCACCGAAGGTGGAAGCGCTTATACGTTCGTTTTTCCACCCATGCGTCTGTCTTTGGATAGTGATGTTTCGGCTACTAAGCATCGGATTGACCTTACGTTTTCGCTAGATGGTAGCTTATGGTACTTATGCGTCTTAGAATATGATTATTGATGTTAAGTTTATGGTGCGTGTCATATTTTGATTACTGTTTTGGTGAACACGCACCATACGTATCAAAGCCGTAGACATTGGATTTTACTCCATGGGTGTGATTTAACCTGATTCTTGAAGCTAAGTATAATGGTGCATGTTATATTTGTAATAAAACTAACAAAAAAAGTTATGCTACTATCGGTTAGATATGAATTGTGTTGGCAATACCTATTCATATGGATTTTTGATATTTTTTCTCTAGGACCACCACTTCCCCTCAAAAGTTTTATATTTAATAACTGATTTTTGAGAATGATAAGGATAATAATGCTAAAAAACTTTTGTGGTAATTGAAAAAGAATATATGGACATATGGTGTATGGAGAATGATATCCATTATAGCTGTATCCACACTGCGAATATTTAAACACCAATACTTATCTTCGGGACCAAGCATAGCATATTATTGATTATTGATATCAATATTCTGCGGGATAAAGCAGTAAAATTACACTGGCCAGTAATAACTGAAAAGTTATTTAGAAACCTGAGCATCTGTCCGTTTTTTGTCTTTTGCACAGTTAGTTTCGCAGCACATATGTTAACTGTCCAACCGGCAATATGTTTTCGCATTGTATTCCATTAATGTCCGTCATGCCCCTCTTATTTACGGTTACACTCTCCAGCCAGTACGAGTGCCTTTGTATACAATTGTAATTTGTATGAAAAAAATTAAGTAACACAGAAGATACGGATCTAAATTTAAAAATAATTAGAGATTATATTTATTCATGACGGGCCGTCAATTACCGCTGGTGCGTATGAAAAGACAAAATAATGCATGTGTTACATTCCCATAATGCATTGTGCCTCGAGACGGATCGTTTATAATATCCGTATGAAAGAGTCGGAATTAATACAGCGCGTTGAGTTGTGTGCGTACGTCTCAATTAGGGAATGGATTTATCACTTCGTCGTATAAGAATGGAGGCGGTGGCATTCATAAGCCGAACTAGTAGCCGACGTTAATTCGTTATGCGCTTTTTACTTTTCAAAATCGTTACGAGCCGAAGAATTTTAATTGGGGAGGATATGTGAGCCTGCCTTCGAGACGGCTCTTTGGCGTTACATTGTTGCGTCATGTCTACGTTGCACACGCGGTTGGCCACCAAAAGTTTTTTGTGAAGAGTTGATCCTCCATCTATCAACCCTTATACCATCTTTTATTCAGGATTCATCCAACTCTTCAAAACAGGCATTAGTTCCGGCAATCACTTCAACATCTGACCTATATTCCTTGACAGCTAGGGACTTTTTCAGATTTGAAAGCAAACTGCATTCAGTAGGAGCTATATCTGGTGAACGGGTTGCACTCAGTAGCACCTAAAAGCACGATTGATTGACTGATGAGATAAGGGTTTCTTCGTTAAAGCTATCCATTTTCCAAAAAGGTTCGATTCTCCTTTTCGGAAGGCTGTGCTTTAGAAAAGTATTTTTGCTTCTCAAGAAGCATCCGCCACAACTTCACCGGTTGACGACACACTCTTGGAAAGAATTCATGCCCACGGTCGTGACTACTCTTTGGTATCGGGTTTATAATGACAGATCATCCATACAGTTGTGAAGCAAGGTTGAAAATCTGCCTTATTCTTCAAAAATACATCCAAACGTTGGCGCAAAATGTCAGCAAGGTTCAGTTTTCAAGAATTTCGACCAGCCTTAACCTTCGATCATCCAATAAAATTTTATGTATATTTTATCACACCTTTAGTAGCCTGATCGTCGTTGCTTGTGTAATCAAACAAACAGCGAGAGTGTGCAGCTGTCAATTGGCAGTACACACGGGTATGACTATTAAGTTACATATTTATGTAAGAAAAAAAGAGTATTGCTTTTTTCTGCTGAATATCTTTTATGCCGCACAAGAGAGATGTTGACATCCTGTACAAATAGTTACTGTCAAGAAAAGATGACATCCTAAAAACAAAGATTGTACTTGTATGTGCGAATTAAAGTGATTATTTAAATAAAATAAATATCTTCATATTAAAACAGCTTGATGCAGTTCTTAGTTTACAGTTATTTCTCACTTTAAGGCTTATTAGGTAAAACAAATATTGAACGTAATCCCTAAATAGGGAATATAGCCGTGCTGATGATGCTCAATAAGCTGAAGCAGCTGTCCATGGATTGTTCTTATGTAGAAAACATGGCATACGCATTACGTCCAACAGGCAGCAGAGCGCTCTTCGTAGGAAATCGCTATTGGAGACATCTATCGGTCCTTTAGACGTAAACGCCCGCTATAGAGCGGGATACCTATAGAGATTAAGTCTCTGCTAAAGGCAAGGGAGCGGCAAAGCCTATAGATGGCAGTTGCCCACATGAATTCTTACTCTCCCAAACTAAATATTTTCATGTTAACGAGAATTTTAGCTTTGTTTATTATCCTTCCTAGTCTATACTGCCGTTTTCCAAACTTGTTAAATTAGGTACTAATTATTGGTTTGGTTATAAAAGGAATGCAATACAATAAATAAATAAAAACAATCGTTCATAACGGAAAGTAAAAAATGGCAATCCCTTATCAAGAATATTTGTTTCTGCTACGTTAGGTTAAATGGATGTTTTGAAAATCCGATTAATACATCAAGCACTTTTCATAAAATGTATAATCTCTCCAATATTCAGCCCAGATTACAATAAGTGGTTATAATATGCTCCAAAATTATGTCCACCCAGAAGTATATATTGGAGATAAATCTAAAGATTCTTTTGTTGAAATTTATCATAACTGTCGTTAAGTTCACGATACTCCTTCGCCATAGTGGAAGGTTACAGTGGAAATTACTCTGAAKAAAACKGTAGTGCGTGGCGGAGGATCTATAGTCCATTACATGTTTATAGTTTTAAAAACCTGACATATATAAGAATAACACCAACGACTTCAACTGCTGTAATACTGAGTTKGCACCAAATATTTTTAAATTTAGTTAAATTTAATTAGGAAACGCCGTTTTACTTCCCTTAAGACGAGCTGGACAAGATAGTTTAGAATGACATAATGTGTCAGTTGGAAAGGAAATATGAATATGACGTTGCTTACCTATTACCACCTACTAAAATAGTATATTATCCGCGCTTTATAGTTACTTACATGTATTAGCATAACTCCAAGTTCGACTGGTTCTTCATCCGCAGCTTTTTGTAATGGACCACCTGTAAGACGACCAAGCTCTTACAAAAAAATTCAGAACTACTATAACAAGTAATAATACTACAATACACAAATTATCACCAGTACTACTAATAAACTTTGCGTGCAGAAACTTAGGTTTTTGATCCGTATTTAAGGAATGCCAGAAAAGGAATATGTATTAAGTGTTAGACTACATACGCAGTACAATCACTGTCAAATGCTACAGTAACTTCATAATTATTGAAAAACAAAAATATCCAACGAATTGGAATTTAATTTTGCATCTATTGACGTGAAAATAATGATTTGATTGAATTTGATTAGATAGTAAACGTCATATTTTTTTACAAATAGCAGATTACCTCAAAACGGCTCGAGATAGACCTCATAATACTTACGCGGCCAATAGAGTTACATTAGAAACCAGTAAGGAATTAAAAAATGCTTAATATGCAGTATGTTTGATTTAAAATAACTAAATTGCTGTTCAGCGATAAGTGATTTCGGGTTAGATGGCCGTTGTCGTTACGATTTCTTTCTCGGTGAGTTCGCCCGCTGCTGCGGTGAGCATTTTCAGAGCTGAGTTCAACGCCTACGTAGTTGTCTTCGCGCGAACACAAACTTGAAATCGCGGGCTTTGAAAGTCCCAATCACAATTAAATCACAAATACGTTGGTATGGCACATCTTGTATGGCAATGATACCTACAAATATTTAAGCAGGCTTAGAGTCTGGTCACTTTGCGTCTGTATTTGTTACCGATCGTCCTAATTTGTATAACTGAGAAGTACCCGTAAAAATTGATATCGAGGTACATAGTGTTCTTGTAGCAACAATCCTGGACAATTATAATATTTCTATTAAACTTCTTAGACCAAGTGCGAGAAGAACTACTACAAGTTGCATTAAACACTGTATTGATACTGCAAAGAAATACTTTCGGAAATATACGAATAGAGAAGATGTAAAAACCACAAGAAGAAAAACGTTTTTTGGACATAAAATGTTCGGAAAACATGTGGAGAAAGTCACGAAATGCAAAGGGAGTTGAAATCTAGATAAGATCTTTTTGGTTTGAAGGCTTCCGTGGTTGTTGTCGATGACATGTTGTTTTCCGGGTAACAACGCCCACGCGTCAGTGACCCGGACGAGTATAAATACCCGAGCAGGCTAGGACACGTCAGTTTCAGAGCTACTTCTGAGGAAGACACCGACATGAGTGTCGAAACGTCAAGGTCTAATAACCAACGTGGGAACCAGCCCGGAAAACAACATGTCAAGATCTTTTTGCTGGCAAAATTTGAAGTGCATATTTTACAGATCAAGAAAAAAGAAAACTTGAAACGTTTCTTAACCATATCCGGTCTTCCTTATTTTAACGTAATGTTTAAATCTAAAGAAGAGCTACTTCTCTGCCGGGAAAAGTGCAGTAACATAGTATCTCCACCTCGGGTCTAAATTGCGCTAACATGTTCTAGTAACAGCGAAATGGAGTTGCCCAGATTTGATTCATTTGTAAGCAGTATAACACAGACATGCGTTTAGACGCTTTGAATCGCTGCATTTTTTTATACAATTCCATGCACTCCAGTCTATTCACTTACATCTGTATCGAAACGAGCAGAACGAAAAATTAACAATCACGGCGTAAATTAATCCGCAATTAAACGCGTCCGCTAATTATATTTTAAACATAACATAATCAAAGGGTAATTAATTAGGGAAACATGTACGCAACGCACTCGGCAGTATACCTGCCAGCCGGTAGCGGCGTGGAGAATCCGAAATGAATTTAATTTGTCGGTATTTCTTTTACAGCAATTAGCCGCACACCTAATATATTTTTACAATCTTGATGGCGGACGTGTGAAACGCTGCCATCTGCATAAAATAGCGCTGAATTATTTACGAGCCGCACTTAATATGTGTTAACAGTGTGGAGTTAAATTAACGAGCAATTTGTAATTTGTGTACTTATTATAATAAAGATGAATACATGTACGCGGACTAATTTGTATTATTTCATTTACAAATGATTTATTTCGCGCTCCGCTGAACCTGTCCGTTTTTGATTTATAACGGTCATGCATATGCATTGTGCTCTCAAAATTACCTCCGAGTCGTGTTCCACTTCGGATTTTGTAAATGTCCGAGGCTCAAAACCGACTTGATGATAAAAGTACGGTCTTTCACCTTATTGCAACTATTAGAATGGCGATAGAATTGCAGTAGCTGCCAACTATTGTAATACTTTGCAACGGGTAAACAACGACTTCATTCAGTGGTTGCACACAGGCAGCACTAAGCTGAACAAAGTCGCTGCTGTTCCATAGTTTTCAATTTTCATGGGGAAAAGCTACTGCTATTACCTCTTTGCATTGTTTGTTAGGAATTCTATTTGTATACTCGAAATAAGCCTACGTTTACATTGCCTTCCAGTACTAGTTACATTGTAGAGTATAATTGCACAACAAACCTGTTAAAACTTCATCTTATAAGGACTAAGAAATATTCTTTATTTATTAAATATATTCACTAATAATGAAATAGTTATATATTGCAGCAAAAACTCCTTTTTCTTTAACCTTCTTTTGACCTGCTGCCTAATAATGTTTTAAAACAGACCGTGTTTCCCTAAGATGTTAGTGGTGCCTTGCGCGCTCTTAGACGTGCTTAGGATCTTTATTTCATCCTAAGGACAGTACCTGGGCTTCGTTTCCGTCTCTAACCTCGGGTGGGTGTCAATCTGACAAGTTAGAAGTTTCAGCAATTTAAATCCAAAATTATCTGTACTTGTGCCCCCAGTAAGAGGGTGAATCATCTTGCGGGTGCTAGTAGACTAACCTCCTTATGGTGCACCTGGGCAATATGGTATCACGCCTAAAGAGTATACAATTTGGCCGCTGAACCTCTTTCAGGATATCCCAGCACACAAAGCCTACAGAATTGGAAGCGAAGACCATTTTAGTGTACTTATTTAGTTGCATAATCTGTCGATTGCCATACGATAAATAAATAAATAACCACGGGTAGGTGGCGCAGATGATGTTATTTGCGAAGCACCCTAAGCTTATCCCCTTTGTTACTACTATTTACCATTTTTTTCTTCTGTTGGTATTCTACATACATCCCTTCTTTCCCGACATGCGTTTCTTACGTATGTTATTGGTTAGTAAAGACCCATTCCACTAAAAGAAGCTAAAAACTGCGAAACTAATCCACACTACACACTACACTAAAACACTAAATTTGTCATTCCCGGTGGTCTCCTAGGTTCCAGAAAACAAACTATAGTTGCCAATAGTAGCCTCCGGTTCTGGACACCACCTCGCCGGTATTGTCTTTCTCATGTTCTGGGGATGGTACTGGCTGACAGTACTCATCCTTTCCAGAACGTTTCCTTCTTCCTATCTGCCTCGCCTGTTATTATATTTCTCTTGCTTTGTTATGGATACCATGTCCGCCAGTGTTCCGAGAAATTCCGCCCTTTCCGGGTCGCGGAGTATCTCTGCCCTGTCAGCACTTTCCAGTTCTTGCCTCAGCATCAACGTCTCTCTATTTGCCAAGCGACACAGGTATATCATGTGCTCAGGGGTTCCACGTTCCCCGCATTCGCACACTGCCAAAAACGGTGCAGACTTTCAGGGTACGGCCCGCGTCCCCTCAGAGGGCTCCAAGTAGTCCATGTTCTTTCTGTGTGTGACGGTTGGGAAAAAGGACCTTACTCTCCCTCTCTTGTCTCCCTGCCGCCACTCTTTTTCCCATTCTTCTCTTATAGCATTTGCTATCTCGCTTTTACTATCTGCCTGGACACCACCATACAATTAAACTATCAAACCCATCGGTTAGAATACAGCTACGTTTCAATCCCAAAGCTAATTGGTTGCAACAGTGAACGGCACAGTTGCCGACGTGTGCAGGCTTTCCCCAGGCCATAGAATTCATTTGTTGATGGCTGCTTCTGTTTTTCTAACTTTCAAATTCTCACGGAGGTTTCGTTGAATTTGGCAAACTGCGCTTTTAATGCTAGTTGCCGAACCTTCGGTGCACGGCCTTTGCTCCAAAACTAATTGTACAGCTAGATAGATGGCATTTGGGCGTGTGCTGAGCCGTTCATGTACCGACCGGATCACTTCATCATTATTTTGAATTTTTCCATCTAATGCTTCTTTTAGTTTACTAAAAAAACGATAATCGCTTGTAGCGAGGTAAGGGGAGTATCGAGGATGTGGTATACACTCAAATCGGGGCGTTGTCGTGTTGTAAAAGAAAACGTTTACTTTGTCTTGAAAGTGTTCTTCAAGAGTTCTGGGTGACAACTGTAGCAGTGACCGTAGTAGACAATTTGGTCCTCGAAGATTACCCCCATCTGCGTCCCAAAGAAGAATCGGTATAGAAATTACAAGAATCATTTAAAAGAGTAAAATTTTGTTCGCTAACAATTTTATAGATTTCTAAAATTTACAAAAAATTTAATTTTGAGGATTTACTATACCAATGTAACAAATTTAAATTGTCTAGCGTGGCAGTGTGTTTATTCAACAATAGGTGGTTAGCTAACGAAAAATTTGTTGTTACAATATCTGTATTCTTATACTTATTGAATTGTTTTAGACGTTCTTTACTTCTAATTAAAAAAGATCTTCCCGTTTGTCCAACATAAACTGAGTTGCAATCATTGCATGAAAAACTATAAACGCCTGAATGATTTAAAACTGGAATTTGGTCTTTATTGCGTAGAAGACGGGAAAACACACTGCCTACGGTAGCAAAAGCAATATTTATTCCATGAGAACAAAATAATTTAGACAGGGTAACTGAGACTTGATCAGCAAACTTAAGAGGAAAGCAAACTATAACTTTTTCATCAAAATAAGTTGTACAGAAAGAATACTTTAATTTTGTCAAATTCTAAAAATAGAGTTTCTCTATTAAATAATTTGAGAAATTGTTGTTTGACTGCTACTAGATGCCCAGTCTATTTCTGGTTTCTGGTAATCATTTAAGAGGAAAAAATATCTGCAGATCCGCAAGGAAGATCAGGGAGAAGGAGTAAAAATATACTACCCTATCAGAAACACACACATCACGGTTAAGCTCAACAATGTCGTAATTGAAAAGACTGAGCATATCTAACATTTAGAAACAAATCAGACGAATAGGAAAAAATACGATCAAAAACTATAATTTAAATAATATATATAATAAATAACCTGTTGACACTGCAAGAATAATAAAAAACACTACAAACATTGTTTCTCAGTATAACTTGATATTTGAAATCATTTAAATTGTATTATTTTATATACGGTACAGTAACAAAATCTCCACTGCTCGATTACACTCTTCTGTAAAATGAGCTAATACAACAAATCTGTTGCTGTATTTTTGTGTAATTATACAGACTATCTGATAAGGTTTACTGTTTATCTGCTTACACTATTTAGATATAAAAAATGGTAAGCCCTTAGCAGTGATTCCTATAGAAGTATAACAAAAAGTAGTAATTTAGTAGTAAGGTGAAAAAAATGAACGTTCTTTGTTGAATAAATGTGACATAACCTGTTGGCCAAACGCAGTTGTTCCATAAGATCGCGTTGTGTAATCGAGTCTCTTCCGACTGTTCCATTTAATTGCACCTTTCGTATGCAAAACAGTCGTACGCATTTTACAATAGCGCCTCTATAACTTATAATAAATGAATAACGATACTTAAGCTAGATGCAAATCACACCTACACCACTGGAAACCATCTCGCGGCCGATACGTTATTATTATGTGCGTTTATCTATATTATTACTGGAACAAGTACATATGTTAGGTACCACTCCTTTCGAGAGGCTTGCTTTATTTGTTTCATAGACCGTATCACTTCTGATCACAATAGGCAGGGAAAGCATTGTCTGACTTCTTACATGAAAGGGGTTTTTTCTCTCGTTTTCTACCTCGGGGCTAGTTGCACTGAGATGATGTGGGATGTCAGTGTGCCACGAATTTCTAAACTATCTTTCATCGTCGTGTCAAAATGTTATTGGTTCCGCCCTTGCCGATTACGACAGAGACAACCACTTTACGGCGCCCGAGTCCTGGGTTGCTGCTAATACTTCGATGCATTTTGGGTATTATGATCTCTCGACAAAACTAATGTTTCTTTATTGCAAAGGTCAACCACAATTCAATTAATAAAACTTATGAATGGCTTTGTGAGTTTTTACTGTTTTAAGGAATATGCAAAGCATATGTTTTTGACGACTCTTCGGAAATATTGAAGATGTATATATTACTATAAAATAATTATGATTTAGGAAGAGTTGAAGGCTTTGAGGATTCTGTAACTGTTCTTTGCATTTTGTAAAAATGTATTTCAAGGTCTTAACTACAGACCTGCACAAAAGTATCTAACATCGGAATATCAGGAATTAGTAGAGCAAAAAACTATATTTTCTTAAAATGCATGTCTATGCTGTGCTGTCTACACCTCAACCAACTGCAGATAGTACTATTTCGCTGTCATTACAGCTCATTAGTGCAGTTTAGGTCTAGTGGAGACAGCACGGCATAGAGCTGGTTTTGCTAGGTGGCTTTGTCATCATATCAGTGTAATGCTGACAGATGGCATTGCTATCCTAAACTCTTACTTACTATGTTATCTTCATATAATAAGACATATTTCATCTCGTTAGATGTGTATTTGAATCCGGTTAATTATGCAAGAAATGAAGTGATTTGAGAATTGCTAGATCTGGTTTTTATGCCATCGTGGCAAGAAGAATGAACGATTCTTACGGAAAAAGATGTATTTAACGTCTTGTTTAAGATCAAGCTTTGGTGAACACTAATTTAGTCATCAAAAAACATGAGCACTACGTCAGTGTTTGTTAAGTTTGTAATGTAGTTTATGATGCTACTCGAATATTTAAAACTTCACAAAAAATACGAAGGGGTAAGATTTTGGGGTGCTAACAGCACATGAACATTGAGGATTTGAAAATGTGTTAAAATGAACATGAGAATGCTGCCACTGGCATGAAATTATGTATACAATGTCATATTTTTCGAAGGTAGTCCCTTATAACCTTAAAGCTATTGTTGTATTCGTGTTCTCTTAGCCTGTCTGAAACCTTCTTAAATAATCTTTCTACA
The DNA here is from genome assembly GCA_025024175.1 of Rhyzopertha dominica. Taxonomy (NCBI): domain Eukaryota; kingdom Metazoa; phylum Arthropoda; class Insecta; order Coleoptera; family Bostrichidae; genus Rhyzopertha; species Rhyzopertha dominica. Next base: position 17,999,364 of record QCXZ01000053.1, on the reverse strand, counting down.
GTCACTACGAGGTTGTAATAAAAACGGAAAGAACTTCAAGCCTCATAGTAATCTATTTTATGGTTATCAACGGAAAAACCTTGATTCATAATGCTACCCAAAAGACGCATATTAGGTTTCTAAGTTGAATACTTTTTCTTATTAATGTCTGCAGCCATCAAAGCACTCGTGAAGCATGTGTCCTTAAGCCAGCTAGCGTGCCAAAAATACTCAATTCTGCTCTTATGTACTGAAAAATCGTTCGTCTTCCATTAAAAATTATGTAAGTGGACGAAATTTTTATTTTCCATCATCTGATCCTCTATTGAGACCATACATTCAGGGTGTTTTAGTGCTCCATGCTAAACACTGTTAAACTTCCTGATGACCCCGGAATCTATCGCCAAATTTAAATTTGGATTGGTTCGGCACCGTTTTATTTAAACACGCAAATGACTGATTAAAACTATTCGTTTGAGTATTGTCATTATAAGTATTATGTTTGAGGACGATGACTGTCAATATGGTAGATTTACGAAGCCGTCTTCAAGTCCTCTTGCCCCCTAGGCAAAGATCATAACTGAGTAATTATTAATAAAAACGTTACAAGAAACAACAACGAAAAGATGAAAGAGACTTTATTTTGTAACAATTAGGCAGGCTCCCACACATTCGACAACATAAAAGAAATCAACTAAAAACTTATTAAACGATAAATTAAGCTCATACAACAGTTCGTTTTCTTGACTCTTCATGCGCAAAGTCGTTCACAACTTTTTTAATGTTAGTATTTGAAGAATATCGTTTTCTATGCACATTAGAAACAAGTTGTTCAGTGTCATTAAATGTTTATTTGCTAGAAGCATCGACGTTCAGGTTTCAAAATTATAATGATAATTACGAATAGAAAGCATACACATAATATACAATATCTTTAAAAGTGTAGCCTTCGTCGACTCTTACGATCTCAAAGCGTCTGAGGTGGTCATTGTAAAGAGATTACTTCTAAATGTTGCAGTATAGATTTGTACTGTTTACCTATTAAATATGAAGCATACACGCAACTAACTGTTGACAAATTATCAATAGATAGTATCAATAGAAAGAAGTCTACAGATTCCACCATCCACCATATATATTCTTAATATTTCAGTATCACTTGTCTATCGATACCACTCGACGTTTTTGTTATCTTAATTCTAGGTATTCACCAAGTGCTTACTGCTGTCAGACGAACAAAGTACCATAGTCATGTGGGTCGATTAAGTGTCTCAAATTGTAAACTGACTGATCACACTTTAAACATTTGCTTGCCTACTTCCCCATGTATCTCTTTTGAATGTAATTTTATGCACGTGTTCAATAACCCTTTTTCTAACTGTGCCAGTCTGATTGTTTTTATGCCAAATGACATCATGGTTGATTTCCTTAGATATAGAATATATAGAATAGAAATGCATATCTTTATATGCATAAAAGATAATGACGTCATATCTTTCTCATGGTAACAGGCTCATCTGTCTTAAACATATGAAAATAAATATCTTTTTAAATCTTACGTTCTGTTTTTCAAATTTATGCAAATAGCCTTACTTTAAATGTCCTCCGTTACCTTATTATATATACTAAGAAAACCTGGATCTTTAAATGTGTATATATACATTTAAAGTTTAATTTTTTATACCGTAGAAGTAAATTCATTTTTTTAATTATGAGTGTACATACAATATTATGTTTGTTGTATTTAACTACATTTTTGTGACTTTTGTGAAATATAGTGCAATGCATTTTGATGCCCTCCTTTTGTTAAGGAAACAGTAACCTTTTGCTTCATTTGCTGAAATAATTTAACAAGCGTTAAAGAAAAAATATTGTACCATCAATTGATTAAATGAGAGGCACATAACGAAATACTCAGACTGAAATGATACGATATCAGTATATTGGGCTAACGCCTGAAAACTGCAGCATATCTGAAAAACGAACGGAAATGAATCCGTTTCTGGATCTTGGAGTGCGGTGTATCGTTTGTTCTGGATACGTGGACACACCACCACCTGTTGCATAAAAATGCTAATTTCGACATTTATTGGCTTACTTTTGCACAAAATCCGATTGTATCGCCTTTCTAACGGTTTTGTTCATTGTCTTCGTGGTTTTCTGTGTTTCTTAGCGATCAGCATTTCACACTTTTTTCGCGCGACTGCAATCGATTTTCTATTCCAATGTACGTACCTAGTTTGAATAAAATGTGTGTCACTCGCGGTAGAGATGTTTTTGTTGCTCTCCATGTTCGAGTGGACGAACTTTATTACACAACCGAGTTGGGACACAGCCTGAAATTATAATTTCAGGTCTCGTTACAAGTTTTTGGGCATATCTTGTTAACGCGACGCAGTTGATGCGGCCGAGCAGATACGAGCGGTGAAATTTCATACACCTGTTGATTAAATTTGAAGCAACACGTCAGCTATGATGTAAGGTATATGTAGCGATTTGAATATATACAAGAATTCAGAATGGTCTAATTTTAAAGGTGCAACAGTTTCGTTTTTACAGTATAATCATTTCATAATAGCACCTGTCGATGGTGCCACTAGATCTTTTAAATTATGTATGTCAAATATAATCGCAAGGAGATAAGTATCAATCTGCGTATTAGTGTTCCAACCAATTAACTATGATTCAAATCATTTGTTGACTGGCAGCCTTGTGACAAGTACGCACAGCGGCTTCAACTGTGGTTACTAGTTATTCTGATGGCTTTCTTACAACCAGGGCCGATTTACAACTTTTCCTCACCTAGGCAGAAAAAAAATTTGCCGCCTTTCTTAAATATTGAATTGTTAGGGCTTTTGCCGTAGAAAAAAAATCGAATAATTGTGATAACAAATACCGCACACTAACTTTTCTATAACATTATGCAGAGTCTGAGAAGATCTTAAATGTTTTTGGAATCTGACATTATTTGATGCCTCTACCTTGCCAAAGTTGAGCTCATTTTATCTGGAGTTATAAATAGTATGAGCAAGACTTCTCGTCTAAATTGGGATTTATTATATCTTTAGTTTAGTATCGCGGAACCTTTGAAAAACTGTTCGCAAATTATTAATAGGTTCTTGTAAAGTTACATTAATAATTATGTCATTAAGATGGAAGTGACATTTTTCACCCTGGATTCGTCTTAAAATAAAACAGCGCTGGAACATTTTTAAGGCCAAAGGGCATGCGAAAGAATTCATAATTTCTAAATTTAGTTAAAAATGCAACTTTTGTTCATTCATATTTGATGAAAAATGGTATCCAGGTCTAGAGTAGTGAAATGTTTACAATGACCTAATTTATCAAGGTCATTCAGCATATCGTACTTATCATCGATAGCCTATTCGTTTAAAGACCGATAATCAATTTCTGGTTGCCTGTGGAGTAAAGTTTTTTTGTTTTCTTTGGAATCACCCACAAAAAACTACTAAGTTTGCAGTAGTACAATACACTACCTTGTCATACCCTTATTTCGGAAAAGTCGCGAGAAATTTCATTTTGATTATTTTTAAAAATAGTAGCAGAGCGAAGAAACTATAATGCTTTCCGGAATTCTACAACTGAGCAATTTTGAGTGAGAAATTATTATTTCATCATTTCGTATGAAGTCCTAACTTTTGTTATACGTTTTCGACTCTGGGTTCACAAGTAACTACACTGATTTGATTTTTACATGATACTGTAAATTTTTGCATTAAATAACCATTTTCGAAATCCAATTTAGCTTTAAACATTTTGAGGTTGTCTAAACCAAGTATCTCTGGTAACTTGATACCCTATATAATATGAGAAGTTTCGAAGATAAATTTGAAAAGGCCGAACTATAGAATTGTGAAATTGCAATAGCATTACAGAGAAATTAAAATTATATCCGAATAGCCTACACCAATCTGAATTCTTTCTTTTTAAACATTCATTTGCCATTATTCTGAAAATTGATATGTTACATAAAGTTAGAAAATTAAAAGAAACTTCAAAACGGAGAAAAATACCGATTGTATTGCTAAAAAAATATGTCTGCACCCGTAGTAGTCCAAGACAGACATAGTCTTGTTTCCTAATCCCCAGAATGGAAACTAATATGTTAAATGGGATTTTACGTGTGAAAATATTATAACATGTAGTGTTAGAATGGGCCCAATACCCTTAAATTGGGTTACCAAACACTTCATTTTGGAATTTATTTTATTTGTGTGTCCAGTGATTTCTGCTGAATTATGTCCGTCACAATTTCCTTTTATCAGACCCTGAAACTTTTGTTTATTTAAGAATACCCTATTGTTATTTGTCCAATTTTTAATTTTATCTATATCACTCTTCACCATGTTCAAATGTTCTTTTTCCTCTCCCGCATAGAATGCAACAAACAGTAGTGGTCCTAAAATGGATCCTTGCGGCACACCTTCGATTTTGAGTTATAATACACTGCCTTCGATTCCGGAGATAACTTTTTAGCAATGTGTGGAATTTACTTACGATTCCATTTTTCCTAGTTTACATAGCGGTATCTCATGATTCACTGCGTCAAAGGCCTTACAAAAATCCAGGAACAGTCCGTTTATTTTTTTTTTCATAAACGTACTAATGGTTAATCTTGTATAATCAAAATGGTTCTAGAACTCAATATTGAAGAACGACACGCAAATAAAAACCATCGCGTTTTACGATCATAATAAAATATGGCAATATAGAACGATTTCGGATGGTCTATATCTCTCTGTATGCACACACAATATTTTCCGCCCTAAGCTTTTGCCTATACAGCTTATGCCTACATCCAGCCTTCCTTCTAACAGAAACAAAATCATCTACACCCTTCTCTTTCACGCGAACCATCTCTGCAGTTTGCTGGAATTGCTCAAGTCCGCGCTGGACGTAATTAACGAAATAATATAACTGTTAAATCGGCGTCGATTATGCCATAACTTTTTAACTGTACAACACGTTCTTGCGATGGGTTTTCTGTGCATAATCTGTCCGTCAAGCGGAAAGCTAGTGGTCTGAATTTTTGCGCGGACACCATTTGGCAATAGCATCGTATGCAAAGTGAGCTAACTAAAAACCATGCGTTACAATAGCCGAATGTTATAATGCTGCAAAAACGGTGGTTCTTCCGAGAAGCAACCGCAATATACCTCTCGGAAAGGCCGGTTTTTTTCTTTACAGATATTCACTATACTAGAGCCAGTACACCCAGAAAGGAAAACGACCTGATACTTTTGGTATTAATTTTGCGTGTAGTTTTTATGTCTCAACAAACAGTTGAACTTTCGTTCAAGTTAAGTAAGAAGTAGTAACAGAAATTTAGTAACTTATTGCTCCGTCGCAACCGACGATTAAAGTTGCTGATTCCTTCTGCTGGCAAGCGGTCCTTGAGCACATATTTGTTAATGGTCTAAAGGTCTAATAGTGTCAGATCCGGCTGCGAGATTATTACTTTCATCTAGTTTTTACCTGTATAATATAATTTTCTTTTACATAAGTAACCGATGTTTTATTTTTCACACATACTCACTCTTTGTTGTAATTTTATAAAGGGAAGAAAAGTATATTATATATTTAAGAATAAATGTTTCGTAACGTTATGTAATTTTAAAAACGACTAAACAAAAATTTCTTAATTATAAATTTTTGAAGTATTTATGAAGCCGTTCTTACTACTATTTGCGCTATGTTTTTTTCGTCGATAAGTCAAAGGAGCTTACAGGGTGAGCCAAAAGCTCTACGCCAGCATTTTGTAGTGGCCCATGCTTTGATGGACCATAGGCATCGTTTGTATACTTTTACTCGGTTCTGCAGTGTGTGTATAATTCTAGATGTACCTAGAACTTATATTACCCTGTCAGTTTGCCCTTTATAACTTGTATAGCATGCTTTAAGTTTTACATTTACAAACTTTTAGTTTTGTAGGTTCCTTATGACTTTAGCTTTGGCTCTGGTGCATACTTGTTAAAGGTTAGTATTATTGGTTCCGCTTTTGTCGTTTATCATTTATTTGTGTTTATTTTTTTTTGTATTTGTATAATTTCTCAGCTGACCGAACACGTAAACTTATTATATTTTTCTCAAAGTCCAAATTGCGACACAGTCACTACCAACTACCAACCAAATTTTAAAGCAACTGTGTTCGTTTTCCACAACATGAGTTATGAGCATTTTGGCGCTTTGGAGTAACATTTACAGCAAAAGAAGCAACTGAACTGAACTTGTTTAGAATTAGTCTGTCCAATTGAAGGTATCAATTGTCTAGATCGATCATTCCGACTGATATATTGTTCTTTAAGCTGTTTTTTGATTACCCTATAGTTACAATGTTGCTGTTTCCGCTTGTCCTTTATTTTTTTCATATGTATCTTCTTAAGTCAGTTTAATATCACTCCCACATAACTCGCCTCACTACGGTTTGATAGGTGTAACAAAAAAAAACAGCATCTAAGCACAATATAGTAATTGACTGATTTCCTCGATTGAATGATGGATTAACGCAATTAAGTTTGAGAAATGCGCGCATAGTGCGCTTTAATCAAGGTCACTTGTTATTGCCTCATTGGTCGTGAATTTGATTCCGAAGTAATTTCAGACTGAAAAGTTCATAAATACGAGGATGGAGTGCTTTGAGTTAGTACTTACTGCAGTGCCAACTTGCGTTGTTTTGCGAACAACATAGCAATATTTTTTTAACGACTTAGCCGAATTTTATCCAGAGCTTTTGGATGTGCACTCTACGCGTCTATCATTTTGTAGAACACAAACGAGTTAAAAATCTACTATATTCAAGATTATCAATTAACAAAACAAAGTTGAAATACAGTTTAGTTAATATATTGGATAGTATTTGTAAGTGATATACCAACATTCATCATAGTTTAACAGAACTTAACACAATCCATTACAATTTAACTTTCCTTTTTGTAAATCTATTTTTGATTTTTGGTACTTTGATATCAATCGTTCAATTGCATTGTTGTACAGACGTTTCGGCCGTTCGTTTTAGACTTTATCATTGATTTGTTTGGACAATGTTGTGAACAAATCAAATATATGTATGACGAGAAAGCCTAATCAGAAACAATAACATCTGTGCCGATATATGCAACTATTATTTGGCCCAAATAAAACTATGAAAGAATCTGAAACGAATGGCCAAATCGTCGATGTTACCAAAAATTGAAATTTGGCATCACGGAACCAAAAATTCTGCAATAAAATTACTAAATACTAGGCAACATTTTCACTGTTAAAACCACAGGAAAATTGCCTAATACTTAACTCCTTTCATTTTCATTGTACCTTCTCCAAAGAAATAATGTAGTTCGCTAAATATGAGGGCTGACAAGGTTGTTATAGACCCGCAGATATATTTGCGTTTATGCAGATATAGGTTAAAACCAGAAATAAATTTTACACGAGCATTCATTACAATGGGTTGCAACTAAAAAGAGACTGAAGATACGAACTACTTTTGCGTGTTGTCCTGAAAATTAAAAAATTCTTTTGTTTCTTACACGAACAGACCGGGCACCCTAAACAATGTAACATCAAAATAAAGCGGCCACCTGTGTGAAACAAAGCATTCGGATGTCGAACTTTGTTATTATTTGTTTCCTCTTTATCAATCTCGTACACGCTGTGTGCATGTAATTTGGCATGCGTGAGAATCTCCTAAGTTGTTATTAAACGTTGTCAGTCCCGAACCCACCCATGCAAGTGAGATAAAAGGAGGCTGTAGGCTGTGGGGAATTGTTCAGCGGTTAGGCAGTTTGGTTTACGTGTCAGGAGTTGGTTAGTTGATTACAATCAACAGTGCAGGTACTTTTACGAGCGAATCGAATTCTGGTTTTTGTATTTCGTGTTTATGCAGTTCTATGCTTATTTTTTTGTGTGGAAATATAACTCCTTCATAGAGTGGATTTTTTTATGTTTTCAATTTTTCATTTCTGAAGCATCACGTTCTTTGTAAACGCCGTTCTCATCGGTAAGAGGCGCACTCTTTGTGCAGCAGGAAGTAGGCAAACTGGTCAGTCAGATTATAATTAATCGATTATAATAATTTTCAAAATTAATCATAAGATTAATTGCCCACACAGGTAATTGATTTTGTGGATGGGATGCCGCTTGCGCGATATCGCTGTAACAATTTATCCCATGGGCAACGTGTTCTAATTCACATACGGTGTGAACAGTTCGGTTGAATKTATAATKTATCGCTGTTGGCAGCCTCTGGTTGCGTAATCTCGGTCGCTTTGGCAAACTAGCGTATAGCATAGATTTGTTATTATGGATCCATATGTTTCCTCTGTAAGATATGTGGAAGATCACTGAATACTAATTTCCACTTATACGATTAGGTATACCGGTATACGATTTTCTCAAAATTCAAGATTGCAACACAATCGCTACTAACTTAAAAATCTTAATCTGAAAACGTCTATGTCTCACACTTATAACTCTGATTGCTGGCCCCAGTATCCAGTGGGTAGTATATCTGCCTTTGGATTCTTCCGAGGTTTCGGGTTCGAGTCCCGTCTAGGGCATGCATGTCAGTTTATATACATACATAAATAAATACACTAACGAGCTGGCTAATTGACACACTAGCAGCCAATAAAAGAATAACCCTGGTTATCCGATTTCAATTTACTAAATGCAGTTATGTACAAGTGGTTGCCACAAGTTTGGTGTATCCCGCTTTCTTCTCGATTGCAGAAAGGTCTAAATGATATATGAAAAACCCTTGCCACCCTAATTTTGGAAAACTTAATACGTATTTTAACAGTTAAGCTGTCATCTTCAGCACAAGTAAGCGACTGGATTTAACCGGAGGATGTTCTCCTCTCCAATTCGATGTTATTTGCTGCTTTCACTTGATTTATAGCTTTCGACCTATGTGTGCTTTGTTAGTGATTTCAATATCCCTAAAAAGCGATTAAAGTCGCAAGCAAAAACCATGGTTTTGAAACTTCTACAATACTTCTAATTTGAAAACTGCATTGTGGTCTTTTACAGCCCCATTCATGATTGTAACACTAAGCAATAATGTTGTACACTACTGCAGAAAATAATAATTACAAAATATAAATTACAGGGAAACCAATGACAGTGCAATCTTTAAAGAATTAAATAAAACTGAAGCGAGTGTTAGTGACAACAGTTTGGACATACTTTTGCATGACAATGGCTAAGAATTAAAATAGCAACAATAGGTGTGTATTGCAGCATTTAGACAGTACCTATTGGTAGTATGCGATGCCAGTTCGTCAGATAGAATATGCAAAATCTACAAAGCAGCAGGTTAACGAATATTGTTTTTTTTGATAACACGCGGGTATTTTCAAAAATGGTGCTGGAAAAGATGCGTACTGTGACTAATTACCTCCCTATACATATTCAATTGATAAAGATGCAATAACAATTATTTCAACATCAATTTCGCAACGCTTCACTTTCATATCCGATCCATATGTTTGTTACACACGTATTCGGCGAGATTTACTTGCAGGTACTCGTCCTAAATTTAGCAAGCAGCGAATTAGATCCACGCCCGAGATAGCAGTCTAGCCGAAGATCATTAAGCACAGTGTGCTTCCTTTGTACGAAATTTGGAAAGTTAACGGTACACTTGCCGCCGTTGTACGCGCTCGTGTTTTCGTGAATGCCATATTTTAAAATTGGATATCCTGTCAAACTGGTGTAAATTACTGATGATATAACTGTAAACTGTTTACCGAAATTACGTTGTTGATATTCGTGAGGCAGTTTGGTAACAGTTACTCGTGATTGGTAAATTATTGTCAAGCGCAGAAGCACTTGTTTATTACCTTCATTAAGGTCTCGACTGTAAACCCTTTAGCAGGTTCTTTTATTGGAAAGATTTCGTTTAAGAAAGAAAACTGGTACGGACAAAGATGTTCTGATTTCTCACTTATTCTAGTAAGTAAAGTCAGAATTATCAAGCTTGCTAGTATAATAAAGATTTTTGACGCGGTTTTATAGGGAATTATGTCTATTAAATGGAAAAAAGGATACCGTCCTCCTAGACGTGTAGACTTTGAATTTTAATATCGCAGCACTCTATTTTATAGAGAAGAAATCGCTGAGGAGTTTGTACTTGGACTCACTATTGGAAAGAATGATGAACGATAGATTATGCTTATAATAATGGTGTGAGAAGTATACAGCAAGTATTTTAATTATTATGTCTTCGTTATCCTCTGAATAATTTCAAGTAAGAAGCCCCGATTAGAAAACATAGTATTTTATTCAAGTCTCAGAAGAGTTTAGCTGTATGGATGTAAAACAACGGAAGGTGAAAATGACTGAAAGGAAAACTACGATAATGCACTCTTCACACAGCTTTTCAATACAAACGTCAAAATGAAAGAAAAAGCTAAGAAGTGGGGTTGTTTCAGATGCGAGCTTCGTAAGCCCAACACTGCTATTAAATCACATTCTTAATACAAAGCACAAACGTGGAGAAATGAATGAGCTAGACAAAGCTCTAACACAAAACAGAATTTGATGAGCGAGCTCTCATTAAAAAATATACTTCAAATAAAGGCATCTGATTATTATTAATGAGTCTACGAGCAGGTCTAGGTTTATTTGGTTGATTAATCGATTGAACTAGCGTACGGTAGGCATTTCTGCCACTCTCGGACATATTGCTAGGCCGGTCGTTTATGCTGGGTTGGAGGGGTGACACTCTTGTTGCTAGTGGACCGCATCATAGGGCATGCTATCGGAAACTGAGGAAACTGACAGGATGGTCTAGGTTTATATAACTTTGTATGTGCTAATACATTCTATCCTTTGTACTAAAATTACTCTTTTAAAAAATTATACAGGCAAGTATCGTAGGATTATCACCCCAGATCAATCCTCCGGAGTTGCATTTAATGCACTAAGCGAGTTACTTACATTGCTATATCCTTGTTATTAAACTGCGATATGCGGCGACTTTAATATTACAACAATAACAGATCCAGAGATCTAACAAATTCTTTCCTAGTGGTTACTAAATTATTAATTATATACAAACAATTCGAAGTGTAATTAGAATTGTGATGTTCCGCGTAAAATCTTCTTTATTAGTATTCGAGGTTTGTGAGTTGTATGGTCATGCTTTCAGTAATGAGACAAATTGACACAGTATAGTTACGGAACAATTAATAACGACGTTTAGGCAGCATATTTCTCTGTCTTCCTCAAGTTAATTTCATTTGGTTAGTGTGAAAGGAAAAGTTATAATTGCGGGAGATTTCAATAGTAGAGTAGGTATAAAAGATAAAACCACAGCAAGCGTATTAGGGATACATGGTGAAGAAACAAGAAGCAATAATGGGAAGAAAATGATTGAATTTTGTATACTAAATAATATGATAATAACTAACACTTTCTATCAACATAAGGAAAAACATAAATATACACGTGTAGCTCCCACTAGACAAGAAAAGTCGATCATAGATTACATTTTAGTAGAAAAGAAGAACAGAAGAGACGTCAGAGATGTGAGAGTAAAAAGAGGATTAGAAATAAATAGTGATCACTACGCGTTAGTAGCAGTAATGAATAGAGAAAAAGAACAGACAAGAAGAGACAACATAACAAACCCACAACATATAACAGTCAAAACGTACAAACTGCGTGAAAAAGAAACGGCAAACAAGTATAAACAAATAGAAGAAGAACTAATAGCAGAGGCAGTACAAACAGTACAATATCAAAACATAGAACAAACATGGGAGACATTCAAAAACATATTGCTAACAGCAACAAAGTTAGCATGCGGAACAAACAGCATAAACAAAAATAGAAAGCAAACAAGATGGTGGAACAAAGAAATAAAAGAACAGGTTAAAATAAAAAAAAGCAAGTGGTTAGCATATTTAAGTAAGAAGGATGACGTTACATACAGGGAATATAAGGAACRTAGGACAACAGTCAAAAAAATAGTTAAACAATCTAAAATGAAAAGKTGGGAGGAGTTTGGCAATAGAATGGAAAGAAACCACAAAGAACACCAAAAACTGTTTTATAAAGTGTTGAAGAGCCTCAGAGTAGGAAGAGATGCAGAACTTATGCAAATGAAGGATGTAAATGGAAAGTTACTGACAGAAAATTGTAAAATTATGCAGAGATGGAGAGAATACTTCCAAGAACTACTGGGGACAAGTACGACAAACATTATCGAAGAGGAGGAAGAAGAGCATCAGACTGGACAAACAGAAAACAATGATGGAAATACGGAGGGAAAAATCACAGAAGAGGAACTACAGGAAGCAGTGCGTAAAATGAAGAATGGAAAAGCTCCAGGGCATGATCAAATTTCAGCAGAAATGGTTAAATTAATGGGTCCTGTAGGGAGGAAGATGTTACTGCAATTGATAAATGAAATATGGAAACAAGATAGAATACCAAAAGATTGGGAATTGGGAATAATAATGCCCGTGCATAAGGCTGGAGACAAAATGAAATGTGAGAATTACAGAGGAATTACATTAATGTGCACGGTAGCTAAGATTTACGAAAGAATATTGGAAAAAAGACTGAGCAATAAAATACAAGGAGAACTTATTGAATCGCAAAGTGGTTTTAGACGAGGACATAGCGTACAAGATCACATTTTTACGTTAAAGCAAATTACAGAAAAAATTAAAATACAAAACCGGGATGCATTCTTCTGCTTCATAGACTTGGAAAAGGCTTTCGACCGTGTACAAAGACAACAAATATGGGAAAGCATGAAAAACCGAGGAGTAGATTCAAAATTAATAAAAGCCATAAAAAGCACGTACGTTAACACCAGAAATTATGTAAGAACCAGAAATAGCCAATCTGAGGAGTTTGTCACACACGAAGGACTGAAGCAAGGAGGTGTTTTGAGTCCCACATTGTTTAACATTATCATGGACGAAATATTAAAAATGTATAGAACGAAAGCAAAGAGATTACAAGTGGGATATAGAAACATGCGGCAAGTTACAATCACGGAGTGTGCGTTTGCGGATGATGTTATAATATGTGCCGGTAGTGAGGAAGATATGAACACAAATTTGAAATGGTGGGCAGAGATAATAAATAAATTCAACATGAAAATGAATGTCAAGAAAACGAAGATGATGCATATTGGAAGAGAGGCAAAATATGACCACATACAAATAGATGGAACAACAATAGAGATGGTGGAAAGTTTTAAATATCTGGGGGTAGMAATAGACAGAAGCGGAATGTACAACACAGAAGTCACAAACAGAATAACAGCAGCAATGAAGTTGTACCATGCTATAAGAACAACATTTATCAATAAAAAAGAAATAACAAGGAAAACAAAGATGTCTGTGTATAAATCAATTTTCATACCTATTCTTTTGTATGGAAGTGAATCATGGGTGCTCACTACTAGCATGAAGAGCTCGATACAAGCCACGGAAATGAAATACATGTGAAGAGTGATGGGGATTACAAGGATGGATAGAGTAAGGAATCAGGATATACAAGATGAACTTAAAGTGGACTCAGTGTTGAAAGAAATAGAGAAGAATCAGCTGAAGTGGTTTGGTCATCTGTGCAGGATGGGGGATGAAGCACAGGTAAAGTGCATCTGGGAAGCTAAAGTGACACCAAGGAGACAGCGAGGAAGACCTAGGCAAACATGGGACAGCACGGTGCAGAAGATACTGCATGAAAAATACAAGAAATGGAAAGAAGCACGGCGAATGACCATCGACCGGAAACAGTGGGCTAAGTTTGTTAGTGCCTGAAATAAAAAGACAATAAGTACTCTTACACTTTACGGTAGATAGGGGGTTTATTCGACCTTAGTTTGGTTTAAAGAATACTCTTTTTTCCAACGTCAAGCTTTCGACTGTATTCAAGTCTTCGTCAGGACTTCTACAAGCAGTTTACAATTTTTATATACAAAATATTCTTAAATTACTAATCAACAATTATGTACTTACAGGAAATTTGAGATTAGCAATTTCTATGATATTATGTTCTATATTTATATAATCCTGGTATTCAACGAAAAAAGGAACAAAAAATGTAACATATTGTTGAAATTCAAATTCTGTCAAATTCAAATTTAAAACAATTTCAAGACTACAAAAACAATATTACCAATACATCAATATGACCAACTAGCACATCATATAAATAACTATTTTTTTTATTATATATTTTTTTTAATTAGTTAAATTTATAATTTAATGATCTATTATTTAATTTATATATATATCAGAAACAAACAGACTGCAATTTTGAATATACTAAATATGTTAAGTTAGTGATAGCAAATATGTATATATATTACTGAGTTGTTGTGTGTCTGATTTTTTATTTATAGAATTTTTAGTCTTTTTTTAGTTGGTCATATTGATGTATTGGTAATATTGTTTTTGTAGTCTTGAAATTGTTTTTAATTTGAATTTGACAGAATTTGAATTTCAAAAATATGTTACATTTTTCGTTCCTTTTTTCGTTGAATACCAGGATTATATAAATATAGAACATAATATCATAGAAATTGCATAATCTCAAATTTCCTGTAAGTACATAATTGTTGATTAGTAATTTAAGAATATTTTGTATATAAAAATTGTAAACTGCTTGTAGAAGTCCTGACGAAGACTTGAATACAGTCGAAAGCTTGACGTTGGAAAAAAGAGTATTCTTTAAACCAAACTAAGGTCGAATAAACCCCAAAATAAATATAAATATTGATATCTACGACCGCTACTTCCTTTAATATATATATATATATATATATATATATATATATATATATATATATATATATATATATATATATATATATATATATGAAAAACTAGGTTTCCGGGATCTGCTCCGCGTTGTCAAATGTTGATCCTCCACTGGACCGTTGAACTGACGACGTTTGCCAACCCAGGAGAAACTTAACCTATACGACCAAAAGCACTGAAAAAGAACAGCTAGAACCGGAAACGACGACAAAGAAGCGAAAACGAGGCAACGCCGCCCTCGGGGTACGAACCAGGTTAAACCCCTGGGATCAGCAACGCCCTATTGCCAACAAAATCAATACATTAATTATAATTTTCTTTTTTAATTTAAAAATTTAAACACCAGTAAATAAATATTTAATAAATTATGAACAAGACCTAAACCCTTAAATTTTAAAATTAAAATTTAAATTAGATCCAAATTTATTAATAAAATCATTAACATTTTATTAAGAAATAATTTTATTAATAATAAATAAGGTTTTTTTTCCTATAATTTTTATATTTAAATAAATAATTATAATAAAATAATTTTAATTTAAAATTATAAAAAATTAATTTTTATTATAAAATTTTAATTATATAAAGGAAAAAATTATATAAAATATTTATTCATTAATTACATATTTATATATAAATAATTTATATATAAATAAAATTAATATAATTTTATTATAAATATATAATATATTTAAATATGTTATCCCGGAAACCTAGTTTTTCATATAACGCCCGCGGAAGCCTGAAGCAAAACATATATATATATATATATATATAAAGTGCTCTTCTCAAATACTCAATACTCAAAATTCACCACAATTTGAGAAGAGCACTTTTTTCTTAACAAATCGTACACAAAGTATGACTTCCAACGTTAGATATCAATTGCGGGAATCGTTCAGTTACCATAGGTACACCTCAAGGCTCCGTTATTGGCCCACTATTATTTACATTTTTTATTATTAATATTACTAATAATTAATATATTATTTGCAGATAATACACTTATGTATTGTGAATTGTTACCTTTGTTGTGGCCAATTCATGGTAAGGGGTACTGAACCGGCCGTCAATAATAGTAATAATAGTAATAAAAATGATATTTAAAGAGGGCATATTTAATCTTATTATATGCATTTGTGATATGATAACCAAAATAGGGCTCAATTTACTTTAAACACCATTAATTTAATTGTTTTAAACGAAGACTTAGCTAGAAATCCCTGTTAGCTAAAATCAAGTATATATGTAATTTTAATGCAAAACCTTGAGGAAAGCAGTCAAATACCTAAGCATCCTTCCTTCAATAATGTGATTTATATACATTTAAACAATATTCAATTGAAGTAAGATAAGTTTTTTCAAAGCAAGAAACCATACCACACACGTTGATTCCAAATAAACACAATTTAAAAAAGACAACGGTTATTCACTCCAAATAAGTATGTTTGGAGGGACCTTTATCTGTATTTATTGCATGGTAGTGAGTTGAACGAAAGCGTCTAAAGTTCTGAATTTGGAATTTAAATATGTTCAAGTGCAGTAGGTAGCGCCTTTGATCGAAAATAATATTATCTATATAAATGAAGAAGTTGTTTTTACTCTAAACATACATTAATATTACTTAAAGTAACCAGATATTTTAATTTACATATTTCTTATGATATATTAAAGAAGCAGTTTACTTGAACTAAATAAATTTCAGCAACTAATTAGTTTTCTGTTTGTGAGTATATATTTCATCATTACAATATAAAAAAGAAAGCTTTGTTTAAAGAATTTTAGGTTTTTTAGGGTGTGTCGTTCTGCTCGAAGATGTAAAAATTTTGACTTAAGTAGTTTAAAAACTAAACGGCTTTTTAATTAAGTCTATTTAATTTAGTTAGTAGTAGCAGTTAGTATTACTTTTTTAAGAAGTTTTCCATAACCCCTGTAAATTTCGGGATGGATTTAGTATGACACCTTATTCCATGCTATCGAATATAAGTTCATTACAACACTGCGGTCATGATCAGTCCAAAATAGCAGTGGTTGTATGAAGTTGTCGACTTGTCCATTAAACATTGTTGTCAGCCCATCAAAACACCATTTCTCATGCCCGTATATTTTAATAGCACGCCAAAAATGGCCACGGAAGAGAAAAACCATTCAGTTGTCCATCCGTCGGATTAACTCCGATCAGATTAGAGCATTTTCGAAAACGTCTCGTGCACGATCGTTACGTCTAACAAGACTTCAAACGTCCACTCCAACAATGCTCATGTAGGTACGTACGTTTATTAGTGCTACCCGGTAATCAAAATTCAGATACATTATAATCCATGACGGGTGCGTTAAACTCAATTAGAAAAAGAGTGTTAAACTCGGGTTGTCGCCGCTGAATGGAGGCATCGCATCACCTGTGAAAGGAACAAAAGCAGCGAGATAAGTGTAAATCATCAACAGGTTGTTAGGGTCCCTGAATGGGCGGGGCGGGCCACAAAACGCTGCTTTGTGTCATTCAATCATCAAATTAATCCATTGAGAGTGTAACTCGGCAGCCAGTGCCCGTAAACATCGAGGTGTAGCATTCCGTGGTATGTTAGATACGTTTGGATTTACAAGAGTCTACGGGTATTTATTCGTCGACAGAGTTTGAACGGATAATTTTTGTAGTTCATAAACTTGTACAACCAAACGTCAGTTACAATTTATTCATAAAAAGTTCTACAAACAAAAAGTAGGTACCTTAGCAGGCAATAAAATTACCGGGATATTTTATGGCGAGGAAAATGAAAAAGATTAACTTTTTTGCTTTTTAGATAATTATGAGGTCAGTACGAACAAAAGAAGTACCACGAAGTGACTTGTTGTCTTTCCAATTGAATGATGATAATGCCAAAATTAACCCTATTTCCCTGAAAATGGCAGAAATGTCACTCGTGTATGATGACGTCTAGGAGTCCTGTCTAGGTAGATAGGGTAACAGCGGTCTAAACTAMTTGTAAATTATATTTTAAATACTTTTCAAAGTTAAAGAGAACAAAAGCGTTTTCTAACGTTACCAGTCTTAGATGAACAGAAAAAATGCTAGACGTAGTTAATACAATATTTGAAAGCTTTACATATTTGTAGTTATGTATTAAACATTGTACGGATCCCTGCCATTTAAAATATGTATTTAGATCACTTAACTATTACACTAACAACTACTTTGATCTGACTTATCTTTTATACGAACTTTAGATCAAATAGCTTTTACCTTTTTCAACCTGCCGATGATACAAACTACTAAGCATCCTAGGTGTTTTAAATTTTTATGTTTGCTTCTTAAGCTGGTTCTGACACCTATTCTATAAGAACAATGGACGACTCAATAATTTCCACTCCATGTATTAATATTTTTTGCATCAATGCTGGCATAAAGTCCTAATTATAATTTTAAATAGGCGAAATATTAATATTTCGTAATAAGTGACTCTAGCTTATAGGGTTTCATCGTTTCTACGTGTAGTTTTTTCCCTATTCGTTAGTAGTTCAAAAACCAGGCTTAGGGATATCAACGATAATACACTTTTTCTTTATGTATGTCGATGATAATAAATAGTTTTTGTTTGCAGATTTATTAATTTTCTTCCCTAATTTGTTAGTAAGACKGCTATTTTAGAACGAGTTTTAAAAMAACCGCTGCACGTTGAATCAATACTTCCACATCCAATTGTCAAAATGACATTTACGTTTTTATTTCTTATGTTATACGATTAGTAATCAGATTTTGAGCATTTTGTCTCTCTACGCATTTTTCTAAGACAAACAGTCCTCGTTAAAATCGTTTTTTTCCAAATAACTCGAAAATTATTAACTTAACAAAAAAAATTACAAGAGTGTTTTCTGATCAGAAATTTGATTTTATATAAAACACCAAAATTTAAAAAAAATCGTACGAGCAGAGACCAAAATAGGTTTTTTGGAAATATTTCGAAAATGTCATAATTGTGAATAAATTTTCTAATATATATAATATATATAATATATACATATATATATATATATATATATATATATATATAAATTTCCTATCTGATGGCATTTTTATTTTTTGAATATATTAAGTATATTCGGAGATATTTAGGAAAAACCGTTTTCTTTAAGTGACGCTTTTTTGCTAATATCTTCTAAACAGTTTGCTGCATCGAAAATTTATAAGAATAAATAATACTCGCAGTTATACTACTAATCACATACTAAAACAAAAAAATATAAAAAAATAAAAATTTGCAGAAAGGGTAGTTACCCCCCAGTTTTGCCCCCTTCCCGATACCGTACTTACCCCACAAACAATAGGTCGCTTTGGGTAGTTGAAGTTTATACGTTTGCCAAATTTCAAGTTCATATATTAAGTCTTTCGAAAGTTACCGCGTATACACACAAAACCACAGACACACAGACACAAGACACACAGACAAGAAATTTTTTTTGCTCATATTTTGTTTTTTTGCGTTTTCGACCATTTTAAAGGGAATGAGCAAATAAAAATTTTTGAAAATTTTTTTTGCGATACAATGCTTCCTATCCGTTGGATGTGGAAGTAATATATCTGCACTAGGACTTACGGAGGTACCCATGCTACATTTTCCTTCATTTAAGCTATGACATTTATTAGAAGAAAAAAATGAGTGAGATGACAAAATGCTGTGAGCGTCTGCTGTCACTTTTGGTTGCATTGTGGCGGCTAGGTGGCATTGCCATGGTCTTAGTACTTTACTATTAGGACTTGAATTGCATTAACAAAAGCAAAGCCCTCCCATCCGTCTGCAGATGGCTGTGGTGCAGAGGTTTCCCGGAATTTCATCAGTATTTTAGGGATGATGACCTAAATAATATAAACAAAAATTGTCCCGCCTCTAATTCTCACTCAAGGGAATGGAATGAAATTATGTACCTGCATTGTTATAATTAAATTGAATATTCTAGTCGGCTATTGTTTAAATTTTTTATTTAATTGTGGATATTTCGACTTTATATAAATATAAAGCTAATAGCAATACTTACCTATTTTAAAACTATTCAAGGAGAACTATAGCATTTATATGTAACTGCGTATAATACCATAACAAAAAATGTAACGCAATAATGCTCGATGGATACTACTCATTTATGCCAACAGCTGCTCACATTATTAATACCGACTTTTTCTAACGTAACACTTCCGCCTACTATGGTGCAAAATTGGAATCGTATACTGCAAGGGTTTTGTTTTTAAGGAAAACAAAGACAACTATTATAGCCGGAGTATAGATTCAATTTACGACACATACGTAATCTCTAACTGACATGTTGAATATATCTTACTCGGAAACTGTGAGTTTGAAGATGCTTCGTGAAACTTTTACAAAAGTACTATATTTTTACGAAACTAACTAAATCAAGTTCCTATACTACAGAACTTCCCCACGTTAGAGCACAAACGTTTCTGGAAGACTAACTGTGTTTCACTGTCGGTTATCATTATCTGCTTACTATAGTTCCATTAGTAAGGAAATCATACCCTCTCAAATCCAGTCTTTAACTTGAGGGGTTCCTAAATTTTAATCATTACTTACTAAATCTTTAATAAATAGCTTAAATTCGCAGTTGCCTTATTCATCTTACAATCTATTCTTAAGTATATCTCAAAATCCTTCACCCAAACATTCTTTATATGAAGCAAAAAGTTTGTAGTATAGTTACTTTGTTCCCTGGTAGTTTTTCCATTGTTCAGTGTTCTTATTACTAATAGGCCATTGTTAATATACCGCATATGCAATTCAAACTTCTAAGCCAATTCCGCTGTTAATCCATGTTCTCAACAACTTCTCGAGTTCCTTCACTGAAGTCTTTGAGTTAGCGAGCAAGGCTGCGGACACGTTTCTTTGAAGGACTTAATTCGAAGCACCAATTAGGTTGGTGGCTGTTGTAAACACGGATAAACAGGGCGTAATGCGCTTAGACTTGATCCACCGATGTGCCGCTTGACGGGCCGTAGTTGCACACGTGGCAATTAAATGTCACGTCTATATKCCAATTATGCTACAGGTGCTGGATGTTCTTTGCTTGTTTACGTGTACTCGAATACTTCMAATCTAATTTGAGTGTGCATCTCAAAGAGCAAACAGCATCGCGGGAAAATATTCCTCAACCATTCAAGTTTAAAGCGTGGAGCAGGATGAGATTCGAAGCAGCATTTGCCAGTTTTAGGTTAACCTTTTTGTTATCGTTAAAGCTGTAATTACGAAAACTTTTCTTAAGGCAGATGAGGGTAACAAATGCTTCAAGAGAGCATTGCCGGCTATTAGGTAAGTGTATATTGATAGAACTACAAATCACCTCCTGTTTTAGTATAAGAAAGGTAAAATAACATCAGACATGCAAGCGGTATCTTTACGATTGAGCTTCAAAAACCGTTAAAGTACTGCAGTGAACTTTACTTGAAGTGGATGAAAATTCTTTCAAAGCTTGAACATGTTGCTGAGTGGATTATTTTGCTCGCAAGTATATTTTTAAATGTCTTTTCACAATCACTTTATATAGTATTACAATAAACCATGTGGAGTTTTACGTTAAAAAAACGTAGACGTTTCGCCTACTACGGTAGCAGACATCTTCAGTGGTGAGTTTGTGGTCGTTGACAAGGTCTATGCCCATTGAAGATGCCTGCCACAATAGTAGGCGAAACGTCTAAAGACAGAAGTATAAGACATCGACCACGGCCATGGAGCCCTGAAGCTTCATAGAGGATCACGAAACTGTACTAAATAAAAGTATAGAATAGCGCAATAACAGTTTAAACTGGATTATAGAAACCCGCTCACTACTCTCAACGATTTCATCTCCTCAAGTTGCATTTATAAGAGTTTTGTTAAAACGAAAATCAACCATCAGGTATTCTAATAAATTTTCCGAATTTGTGTAAAAAAGACAATGCACTTGGTGCTACTTAAGTATAATTTGTAGCATTCGGTGACTCGTGGTGTATCTCATTAAACTGTACCCAAGCTGTTGATTATTCATCATTGGGTTAAAAATATTATAGGCTCGACAGATATTGTTCGATAGTACTTAATATTACTTATCTATAAGACAACTAACGTGTAATTTTTTGTCAAAAAGATATTGTTATAATAATCTTACTGAAGGCGACTTGAAGGTACTGACCGATATTCAAATCTTCAAATTAACTAATTTGTCGTGCCTCTGCTATCTCAGGTATAAAACATGTTATAGAGACTATATATATGACAAACTATTATCACCACATGAAAGATGTTAGATGTTCTAGTTATTGCAGAATGGTACACGCTGGTTACCTGCATGGGTTGGCCTACCTCAAAATGCCGTGGCAGCGCTCTGTCCAAAACTGGCTCTCGCAGTTTGGTGCATGTTCAAAACTCAAATACTATATATCAGGGGCAGTAGGGCCAGGTTTTACTTAGTGTTTACTTCATTCAAACTAAGCAAATTTGTTCTCAGATGACTCGCAACAGACTTTCAAAGTCTCTGTAAACTATTTTGCTTGCTTAAAGAGCTCTGAAGATGCTCACCACAGAGGTGGGCGAAACGTCAGCGAAGATCATGGCCAACTAACCGGGAACCACCTAACATTTAATGGTCATGTGTAACKTGAAATGGGCTTAGCAGTAGTTAATAAAGCGGTAAGTAGTGCTGCAAGTACTGTAATAAGACTATGGACGACGTGATTGTGCATTTTTTGAAGAGACACATGCTACATCTTACACAAAGAGAAAAATACAATTAGATGCTTTGATGGTTGAACAAGAGCTGCTATTTTAAATTAATCCGATTAATTGGTCAAAGATCAGAGATTTGTTGAATTAGAACAAACCTTTCTATATAATTTATTTCTTTCGTTTCTTGCTCTTCTTTACCCCCCCTCCCTCATATGTTGTGCATTGTCCTGAACAGCCTTGTCCCGTAGGTTGAAAACTATATGCTGTGGTACTTGTGGCGCTATTTTTCAATTTTGGAAACAGTAAAGGTAGTGTTATTAATTACATCTATTCCAAGATGTATTTGGTTGATTTGTAAAATGATGTATTTACGTATATTTCAAACAAACTACAGTTTATAAAATGGCTAGCCGTGCTCCATTGTAAGCTGGAACTGGGAGAGGAAGTCTTATTCGAGTTAATATAAATGATTGGACCAACACATTTTAGTAAGGTATTCGGTTTTCAAGAAAGTCGTGCTTCAATGACCGTAAGCAATATATTACTAAACCTGAAGTGACTCAAATAAAATGGGCATCACACAACATCCGACCATGGAGAACTGGAAAGTCATTATTAATGAAACACGAAGTTTCAGGATATCAGACTATATCGTGTAATTTGGATTTGGCATGTTACGCAACAATTTAGCCATACACGAGTCAAAATTACACCAAAACGTTTTAGGTCGCGATCTGTTATGTAACCTGTAAATAAGCGATTGGTACTGCTGCATTTTTCCTGGCCGAAACAAAAGGCACACGCCTGCGCCACAGCCGTGGGATCCTCGACTTTCACGCCCGACACTTTCAGGATTACTATACTGTATCGCGACCCCCTATTTTTTTGCCGCAGCACACACGAATGGATAAATTTTGAACGGTCATGTAATTCGAGTTTTTGCGCTATGTGACGACATTATGAATGACTCCGTGTGGTGAAAAAACGACCGGCCGACTGTGAGAAACCAAGAAATCTCCCAATTTCCGAGAGCACGACAAATAGAACAAGGAAACCTCGACGATTTCAGCTGTTGTGAGTTACGTGCGCGGCGGTGTCGTTTTATTGCGGGGGGATTTTGTTTAAAGGCGAGACTGAATGTTCGATTACGTACTGCGGGCACCTACACCGTGTAATTGCCGTTGTTTTGCAAGAAAATAGTAATGAACCACTGCATACGTCGATCTACGATGTTCTCACACTGCGGCGGACGGATCTAATCGTTCGAGCAAAAACTGCAATTGCTGGTGTTTATTGTTTGCTATAGTGTTCTTATGTGTATACACGTCGACTGCTGCGAATGAGACCGTTTTATATTGAGCCTTTCAACGTATTATGAACTAATTTGATATGCATCAGGGTTAGAGAAAAATATGAGATATGAACAGCCCTAACAAAAGTTTCTTCTAGTAATTAGTTTTGACTTCAGTAGAAAAAATCGCTGCAAATTGAATCAATACTTCCACATCAAATTGTCAAAATGACATTTACGTTTTTTTTATACTATACGATTAGTAATCAGGTTTTGAGCATTTTTTCTCTCTACACTTTTTTTCTAACACAAACAATCCTTTTGATATTAGCAAACATATATAAATTATAAAATTGGTTTTTTCCAAATAACTCGAAAATTTTTAATTTAACAAAAAAATTTACAAGATGATACAATATGATTTTCTATATAATACCAAAATTAAAAGAAAATCGTACGAGCAGGGTCCAAAATAGGTTTTTTGGAAATATTTMGAAAATGTCATAATTTTGGATAAATTTTATTTCCTATCAGAAGGTATTTCATTTTTTGAATATATTAAATATATTCGGAGATATTTAGGAAAACCCGTTTTCTTTATGTGACGCTGTCTTGCCAATATCTTCTAAATAGTTTGCTGCACCGAAAATTTATAAGAACGAATAATACTCGCAGTTATACTACTAATCACATACTAAAACGAAAAAAAAATAATAAAAATTCGCTTCCTTCCACAAACAATAGGTCGCTTTGGGTAGATGAGATTTATACGTTTGCCAAATTTCAAGTTCATATATTAAGTCTTTTGAAAGTTATTGTGTCCACAAACAAAACCACAGACATAGACAATTTTTTTTTGCGTTTTCGAACATTTTAAAGCGAATGAGCAAATAAAAAGTTTTGAAATATTTTTCGCGATACAATACTTCCCATCCGTTGGATGTGGAAGTAATTAAAGGCAATGCTATCTGTCCGCATTACGCTGGCAAGATGACAAAGCCACCTAGCTGCCTAAATGGTTACTACTTCCTAAAGGAAGTGACCTGTGTTCTACAGAATATCAGGTCATTTTATAGAGATAAAAAAGAGCAATACAAATGCCGTAACAAAGCTTTTATCAAGACAACTTGCTAGAAAGCTCATACATACGGCTAAATTGGTTATTCCATATACTTCTGATAAAGAAGTACATTATTTGTACTGTCTGTCTCTACAAATCTTAATGATCTTAAAAGCAAATCCAGCAAAAACGAAAACCTATCCACAATTTAATTACTGTACCACCTAGTATTAATTTACCTTGTTCTGACAACGAAAAAAGCGAATTTTGCCATTCAACTTTAAAAGACCAAGGAGACATTTTGTTGTTTTTCTATTTTAATTAGCCGTCACGAAAAATGAACCTACCAGAAAATATGATAACTGAACCTAAATATTTTGTTCAGCTATCTTATAAAATAACTAAAGAAAAACCTCTTTCATAACAATAAATCTTATTCAGCCTATTATTGCTGTATATCACCTGCTTACACAAATGAACCTGGAAAGAGAAGTAATAAATCAATCATTAAGTATACACTACAAGGTAATTATAACCGCTAAATTCAGGACGCACGTTAGTTGTGC
This sequence comes from Rhyzopertha dominica, assembly GCA_025024175.1. Taxonomy (NCBI): domain Eukaryota; kingdom Metazoa; phylum Arthropoda; class Insecta; order Coleoptera; family Bostrichidae; genus Rhyzopertha; species Rhyzopertha dominica. Next base: position 17,973,958 of record QCXZ01000053.1, on the reverse strand, counting down.
CTTGACATAATTGAATTTTTGTTTGCTTGTTCGAGGTGGTAAGTATGTGAAAATGATAAACTGTTACACAGCACACTGGAAAAAGAAAACAGAAACCAACGTTACCATAGCTATGATTTCACCTACAATGAAACTGGTAATTTTCTGCAAATAGTACTTTACATAATGTAAAATGTATCTGACATACACATGAAGATACCGAGAATGAATAATTTTTGGTGCATATTTTTGTTTCGACTGAAATAGAAAGTGATCAGTTTTTGGCCTTAGCGAAGCCCTCTGTTGTCGGTAGGCAAAAAATACACTTTGTAACTGATTGCGGTGGCCTTTCTAAAATGTGCTTGATTTGAATGGGTAACTGAATGAATACATTCATGTCTCAGAATGGTATATTGTAGGGTCTTCGGCGGTGTTTAATTAACATAAAACTAGAGTGTCGATGTGTTTTGATAGTAAACCAGAGATTTGTAAAATATGGAATGCCTATCGAAATGCTGACTCTTTACCGCCCAGGAGAAAATTTTGTTTCTTTGCATATTATTGTCCTCATCTGGCAATGCTCTTCATAACCGAGCATCGGCGAAACCAATTGTAGTGGTATAGAAAAAACATTCGTGACTTTCTGAAAGACGGGATCTTCATTTGTACTGCATGTTGAATTAACAATATGCTGGTTTTGATTGCACAAGATTATCTATGGTAATCGTCACAGGCAACATGATGCTCGAGCCTTGTACGTCAAGAAACTGGCGGAATTCTAATCAAGTTTTTCAACAAACTACTATATGCAGCTAAAGATACTTCTCATTACTACTTTAGACAAAACTTCAATTTGTAGCCTTACTCATCAAGATCTCGCGATCTTTCACCCGTCAAATACGTCAGGGACATTATCATGGTACAAGATTACAACATTTACACTATCGTCCACAGGGTCTTACAACACCTTATAGTAGCATGGACTGAGACACCCCAGGAAGAAATCGATAATTWTTTTGAGTCATTTCTAGTCGCGTGGAAGCTTCAGTCATTATTATGTTACATAATTTGCTAAGCTAGAAAACAAAATTTTAATAATATGAGCACTCACGATCCCTATCTTTCACATCACTATTTTTGAATTGTAACTTGAGTCAGTTAACATAATGTAAAATCGACAACTGTCGTTGAGAAAATATCCTGAGCCTACATGATCTTTTGGTTTGGTTTAAAAAATTGTAAAGTCGACACACAAAAATGATGGATAAATTTGGTGAGTAAAATATTTTTTGGGTATGCTTTTAATCAATAGTGTAAAACATAAAACCCTGTTTTACTCTATGTACATAAGTACACTGTTTTGAGAAAATCTGTATTTCTTTTACTCAAAAAGTCTAACATTTATGTAAGGTTATATGCTAGGTTATCCATTATATTCCGGTTCCGGTAGTAATTGTTACAAAGTATTCAAACAGTACCTTACCTTCTTTAACACTGTTTCTGTTACCTTGTGGCGATCAAACCCACATGGACATACGTTACTCAGTGGATATTATTTTGAGATTCCTAATTTTCCATACGTATATATAACATTTGTAATTGAATACCTATATTTTACAAAAAAAAACATAGCAGTAACATCGAAATTGTTATGAATATCGAATCTCATATAAAGCAGGGAAAAGAGTCTTGTTTGATATTCACGATATCAAGTTCTTTGTTACCATTAAAAACACCATTAGCATCTATTTTCTACATACAAGTATTTTTGAGAATCTATATTTATATGTTTCTATTTTTTGCCGTAGGCATACTTACTAACAAAGTTTAAATCAATATTTTCCATTTATGTTTGTATTAGTATCCAGTTTCAATAATTTCCAGCTAATTGGGGTTGGTTTTGAACCTATCAATAGCATTGAAGGGTAACTGAACTGAACTGTGCCTAAGTAACCAAAAAAACTATGGGGTTAAATTATGATAAATAAATTATTTTAATTTTTCTTGTGCGATATTAGTGTACTATAATGTATTGCAGCGCTAATACAGGATGTTTCACGAATGATAATGACCCTGACGAAATTAAAAATGCAACCCAAAATACATTCTCACAGCCAATGTGGTTATTTTACACAATGATATTATTTAAAAAATAAATTGGAAATCCATGACGGCTATGCGCTATGGTTCCTGTCACTGTATTTATTAAAAGTCAAAATGTATTCAAATGATGAAAAAACAGATATGATTTTGATTTATGGTGAATGCAAGAAAAATGCTTCCACTGCTGCCCGTTTATATAAACAATGTTTTCCAAATAGAAGAGCTCCTGCCGATATAATTTTCAAGAGACTTGAGTTAACTTTAACTAGCCACCACTGAAAAAGTCAAGAGAAAGAACAGCAGCAGGCCCTGACAATGAAACTAGAGTATTGGAAATGATTGACGAAAATCCTCATATTAGTCAAAGGGTAGTCTCAAGAGCAACCGGCATTAGTCTGTCTTCAGTACACCGAAAATTAAAGGCAATCAATTTCATCCGTATCACTTGCAATTGGTTCAGGCCTTAAAGGAGACAGATTATCGTAAAAGACTGGCTTATTGCAACTTTTTTCGGGAACACCAAAATTTGAGTGTGAGATTTTATGATAACATTTGCTTCTCAGATAAAGCAAGATTTTCTAATAATGATGGAGTTAACAAACGTGACATGCATTATTATGCGCAAGAAAATCCACGTTGGATTCGAGAAGGACATCTTCAAACTATCTACTCGACGAATGTCTGGTGCGGAATATTGGGGAATCAAATTGTTGGGCCTTATTTTTTTCGGGATAATTTAAACGGCAATACCTATCTAAATTTTTTAAGAAACATTTTACCGGTGCTTCTCCAAAATGTAAATTTACAAGTAAGACAAGATCTATGGTTCCAACAAGATGGGGCACCTGTGCATTATCCTAGAATAGTGCGAAATCATATTGATTTGGTTTTACCTAACCGATGGATAGGAAGAGGTTCAATTAATCCTTGACCACCAAGAAGCCCGGACCTTACTCATTTGGATTTTTTCTGTGGGGAATGGTAAAAGAGCAAGTATACCAAACACGAATTGAAAGTGTAGAACATTTAGAAAATAAAATACGTGATGCTTGTAGATCCATCACTCCAGAAACATCGTTTTGTACACGAATTTAAGCTTGTGAAAACAGCGGAGGGTGACATTTTGAGCATTTATTAAATTAATGTTATTAAATAAACATTTTTCAAAAATAAAATTTGTTTTTCAATACCGAATTTACTTAAAGCAAATAATTAAAGATTTTGTCAAAACTTACGAATTTATACAGCTCTCTACGTTTTATATTTTTTAAGACGATGAAAAATTATCAATGTTACCCCTGCAAATGTATTTTGGGTTACATTTTTAATTTCGTCGGGGTCATTATCATTCGTGAAATATCCTGTATATGTAGTAAGTAAATGAAACAAAATGTAATATATTATACTTCTAAAAATATGTTTTGAGATAAATAAAAGGAAAACTAAAAATTGGCAGAGTATATAGGTTCATTTTATGGTATTATAGAGACACTAGTTATTCTAAATCTGATGAATAGTAGGTAACAGGATACCACAATATTGCTCACTCACTTTTTCTGCGCCTTCAACTTTGTATTAACCAATTACTTATCTATTAAACGGACATCGGTTCGAATCAACCCAGACACCATTAACCTAAGAATATTGTTCCCAAGTCGTTTAAGGTAATAACAGTTTCGTTGACGGGCCCATCTCGAGCACCACTATCTCCCTGTTGAACAGGTGTTGCCAACACACCGCATATCCCTATAGTGGCCGCTTGTGTTAATCCTTCCCGAGCTAGCTCAGGTGTTAAGCCTGACACAATCGCAGTTTTATCGGCGGCCGCGTAAATACAAGTCGCCGTCGCATTCTCGCACTTGACGACTTAATTTGATCTGATGGGGATCCCTCGGACATATGTCGGACAGCATAATGCCCGGGAGACTTCAACGTGACGTTAGGCCGCAAACCGGGATTCGGACTAATAATAACGAATATGGACGCTAATTGCGTTCGTGCGCTGGGACTTACGAATCGAAGGGAAATAACGCGGAGGATGATGGAAATGTTTAGACGGACTGATGTATGCGACAAAAGTAAATCATTTAGCGAAAATCGAATATTTCTCTTATGATACGAATCACATTTGTTCCGCTGATTGCCTATTACTTTACTGTTTTTTTTTGTCCTCGGATTTTGCGAATTGGAGTGCTCCAAATTAGGAAACAACGAATTAACGTAAGTTTACGAGGCGCCACATGAATTTTTTATTTGCAAAAGTCAAGCACATCACCTTGACTTTTAGTAATGGCATGAAGAAACAGGATAGGCCGTTGAGACTATTGTTCCCGGATTTCGCGTTGATGTTCATCATCAGAATGATAAGTTTATCGACTGCCAGGCATGATTTATAAGTAGTAATTTTTGTATTATCCAACTAAAGGTTATAGAAACAAGTTGCACATATCCGCACAAAACTTGACGTAGGTTTAGCATTTACTTAAAATTTTAACACGTGCGCAATACGTAGATTGTTCATTCATATTCACCCTTTGTGCGCCTACCTATGTATTGGGCGTTCATAAAAGAACGAGTCAAGCAGGCCGCGGTTTTCTCTTTTTTTGATGCATGTTTGATGTTTAGTGTATAGGCATTCCGTGTTTATTGTACTGATAAAAACGTTTACAAATCGTTATGGATAACTGCAACATCGATGTGTTAGACAAGAAAATATGCACAACGTAACCTGGCTCGTTTGACAGTCGACATAAGTGACGGTTCAGTTTGTGGCATCGACGTACGTTCACGATAACAGAAAGCATCATCAGCTTACTTGACCTGTTTTTTACGCACTCTTGTTGTTATAACAGTGACAGAGACGTAAATCAGCATATTATTAGGGTGCTCTTGATTGACAAACCTGTGATACCTATTACGTCAAATTGTCAAAATCTATTGATCCAAATATTGGTGCTAACTAGTCTTATTTTTTTAATACAAATTGTGGAAATCTTGTTCTTCTCTTTCCTGTACTATCTAATCACATTTATAGACAACCATTTACTTATAAATCTTCTTTTAGCTGTCGAATAATAGTATGAAGAAGAACTATGCTATTTAAGCGTAAAAAGCCAGTGTTAGAAAAAAGATCAACATTATTGTTATGGGACTTTTTGTACACATACTTTCTTTTTTGAAAATCCATTTAATAAAGTCCAAATTGCTTAGGTCGGGTAACCCTGTAGGGACCTAGTAGGTGAAAAAATTGTAACTAGATTTGCTATGAGCAGGCGAACCGAATTACAGCTAGTATAATTTGAAAATTTATTCTGAAGAAGTCCTGAGGATGGTTTTTTCCAAGATTATATCGTATATCAGCGGACCTAAAAACGAATTATCTCAAAAGCATGCTTTTAAAAGTGATAGATTACGAGTAAAAGTAAAACATGAAACTCAATATGCCACATCACAGATTGAAACCAAATTTACACGAAAATCCTTATTCTCTAACAATTTTGGTACTTTGTATTGTCCAATAATGTATATTATAAAACTGTATCTAGGTGACGTGGATCAGAATGTTTTCAGATTAGAAGTGAAGTTTCAACTTTGCCGACCTCTTCAGTTCTCGGTCAATATTCGGCAATGGTACTTTCACAAGTTATTTTATTGTAATGTTATAATCAATTAAAGCCTAATTGTGCACCATGCTCTCAGGGATATTAATTTCTCGATCAATTTCTCATTTAGAGTTAGAAGGATGGTTTATAAATAGTTTTTCAAAATTTCTGTTACTTCTACCATTCATCGTATGCAGTATTTCTTTCTAAGATTAGTAAAACTCCCATAGTTTTTTGCTTCACTCTTGAAATAATATGTGATGTGAGGCTGTCGAATTTCCGAAAATGAAAATATTCATACATGCATATTCTTAAAAAATCCACTTTGAAATTAGGTTTCATAATTTATTTGAGGCCATCAAAGTCATAGACAACCCAGTGGGAAATTGGAAAACGGCATTTCCTCTCGAAAATACGAAAACAAGTAGGGTTTGTCACATATCGGCAAAAAGACAAAAAAGGCTCCTTTAAAGTTTGACAAAGTTTAATTTGGCGCCCGCAAGAAATAAAAACGTTTGTCATATTTGATCGAAAATAAAGTCAAGATAATATTTTGCGATAATTTCTTGGAAGCCCCATTAAAAAAAACCAAAGCTTAAGTCTGACGTTGAAGCATTTTTATTCTTGACAAACTTACACAGTTTACACTAAAATGGATCATTAGTAACAAACACATCTTGTACCCATACTATTGGGATTAGTTCATGAATCTCTTACCCCATATCTCCATCGGATATAAATCAATAAAAATAAGACATTAAGTCCGTGGCTGACAGTGAAGCCTACTGCACAAACAAACTTTAGTTAATTCTGAATTAAGTAATAATTTGAAACAAAGTTACAATCAGAAGTCACCACTAATTTTTAATGACCACACTGGTCAATAATTATGATCGATGGAAGGTTACCTTGATTGAATTTACTTCTATAGAGTTATTGTTTGATGTTACTTTATATATCTCCTTTTTTAACTAACTGCTGTAGTCATACTTCTCTGTATGGCTGGCTTCTACAACCGTTCAGTTCCCCTTTTCTTGTTCACTGACCTTACACTTCAGTCACTGTGATTTACTTGTAATTATCCGCGTTTGTTGGTCGTTTGTCGTCACGATAGAGACGCACGCCCACACTGTTTATCCTGACAAGCATCTGTCATATTCGGACGACCACTTTGACGTACAGTGCCGGACCTTTGTTGTTGGATTTTTGTCGCCTTATCTGATACTTCGTGGTAATTCTCTCGTTTAGAATAGATGCTTGTGCCAACGGCGATTATAATTGAACTGGATGCCAGAGCAACACGTGACTATTAGGATCGAATAGAAGATCGACGATGAAGGAGGGCGATAGTACATGCGATATCTTTGGAGTAAGTATAACTTTGTTGTGTGCCTAAAAATTGAGTTTATTCTCATTGTTTTTCAAAGAATAAGCATGTAGAATTACACGTCGTCGTCATCATTTTTGTACTGCAACCCAATTTTTTTTATTTTTTAGAAAGTCCTTTGTACTGTCTAAATGATGGTGGTGTAAAAAAGTGACGCATTGATTAACTAAAATCTTATTTCCCTTGAGACTTCAGTAAATATTTTAAACTACAACTCTGGTTCATGACATCAAAAACAAATGTTTTTGAAGCATTTCTAAACCAGGCAAATATATTTATTTTACACTTAAAAGCATATTTTATAATTAAATAAAATAATTAGTTTGATGGAGATAAAACTAAAGATTCTAGTCAATTATCTGATGTGTAAACATTGAGACACAGATTTTTTGCCAAAATTGATGCAAAATGGTACGTTTATTAGAATTAGAAACAACAGAAGTTGTAATAATTTCTGGATATGGCAAAAGCTGTCGTCGCATGTTTATACAAATATAGACATAATATGAACAGCTCAGCCAAGTAGGTACACTCAGATAAACCTTCTATTACATGATCTGCAGTAAGTACTCTGATTACTAAATCAAAAGAATTTGGAACTTCATAYAGATGAAAAAGTCATATTAAATGTCTTACTCGAAGCTGAAGCCTGCAGTGAATTACCTTATTTCCACTCGCCAACTAACTCTAAATCCTAACGCGGGTCAGCTCTTTGTCGCACAATTATTAGCAAATAAAAAGTGTCACCTATACAAAGTGCAACTGTTAGAAAAGTTAAACAAACGAAGATTTGTTGTGCACAAGAGTGTCGTATTCAATGCCAGGACAAATTGAATGTGTAAGTGGGAATTGTAGGGCGGTGCATTTAAGAGCATTATTTCCTCGAAAGAAGCCTGACCACCAAGTGTTATTTAGTTTCCCTACTTTTGGAACTAGTGCCAGCATCGGCTGTCATGTTTTCTAAATCATAATGAACGTAGATCATCCGAATATTTGGTTTCAGCAGTTCTGAAATACGTTTCTTCAATTTTTAAAAACTTAACCTAATTCACCTGTGTCCTAGTGTTTGATGAATTTATTTACTAATTATATATATTATCCTGACATTGCATAAATTTAGATGTTAGTTTACTTATACCAGCAAGAACATCATTCTCCGAAAAATAAGTAAGATTTAGCAGATTTGTGCTGATACCAACAACTTTATATTCCCTATTATTAGAGGGTCCATCAAAGTCTGCAAATTTGGTTGAAAGCACAATATGCGAAGATCACATACAGGTACTCTTTTAAAAATAAATATTACTACCACTTTAGCTTTATCCCAGTTCTTCATACTTATTACTTTTACGTTCTTGATAAATTTTGAAATATGTATTTACGGTATGTTTGAAGCTAATGCAAGAAAGCACTAAATAGCTTTGCAAGTCAGTTATTTGCAAAACTAAAGTTTGATGTGCTGAAAAATAACAGAAGCTGTTTAACTAATACTCTCTTGCAATAAGTACAGTACAGCTAATCACCTGTATGATTTTCTAGTTCAACTTTACACTAACTATTTATAACCAGTTCATAGAACTGCTCTCCTTGGCACTGACATGACGTTCTATTCCTGAGAATAATTATAAATACAATTGCAATCACAAGCAATAATCGTATTAAACGCTATCTATTAATAAAATCTTATTACTCCGTGTACACGTTTACAGTAATTAGGCTCACTGGCACAAATAATTCTATTGAAATGCTAATCAATTCAAAAGAATCGAAATATTGTGAGAATAACATACGGATGCGTCCGTATATGGAAAAATTCCAGGAGGGCATTTAGAAAGTACCTAGTGAATGGGATTCGTTCAATTTATATATCTAACTATTACGAAAGTAATCACTTAGGAACGTATGAAATAGTTATACATTCCCGACAAAAGAACACTTATTCGAGTCAGCATTCTGCAATAGAAAACATCTGAAAATCCCTTGTTTCAGAGATTTTCAGTACGGACCTGTGCCTCGTATCCGACAATCTTGTACGCCTCGAGTGTAAAGTTAATTGATTGCTAATGTTGTAATTAAGGCCTAAGCGCGAATACCTCTAATTACAAGTGATTTAGTGCGTTGGCCGACGCACGCATGCGTCCTAGTACTAAAAATGCTTCTTAGGTCGCGACACATCTCTGAAGAGCTTTTACAGATCCGACGCATTGTTGATAATCCACAGTCAAAAAGTTTGTTTTATCGAACATTTGAAACTATCTATTTATTGAAAAAGTATCTAATTCCTACTACATAAAAGCGTCTAAAATTAGATGTACGCTAATATAATTCATACTTGTGGTAACAAGTAATAGAGAAGAAACACTGTTTTTATATTTTACAGAGAGCGATTTATCGGCAAGTACTTAAGGTATGCCGTGAAATACTGGACACAGGAACATTACAGATTTTGAGTGAGGTAACTTCATACAGATGAAGGCAAGTGTTTTGAAACTATTTTCGTGATCATCATCTCAAATATAAAAAGAAACTGCTGTGTGCGTATTAACTTGTAAATGCTTGTAACATGACCTAAATATAATACACATCGATTCAGTTTGAATGATGAATGTCAAACTGTTAAATTATCTACTACAGTATAAAAATAGTCCAACAGTAAAACGTAAAGTCCATAGTTCAAGTCAATTATTTGTAAAAAAAGGATGGTATCCTTGGAAAGCATTAAATTTTGCCAAATCGCGTCAAATTAATTTGGTACTGTGTTAAATGATTGTTTCATCTTTTTAGATGCGTATTTAATTAAATTTTTAATTTGACAAATTACATCAATGAAGAGAAGTTAGATATAATTATAATTTATGGGCAGTGCAGAATAATTCAAAATTAAAAAAAAACAACAAACTAAGAACACCCAGTGATAATTCTAGTACGTATCAGTGCAGATCCCCATATTTTAATTCGTCAGATAATGAAGGAGGTAGATATATCCTATCCATCGATACAACAAATTAAAAAAAAAACAATAAAATACACACACATAAGATATATACACCGATTTTTATTGGCCGAGGATTATGACAGACGTCTTCACTTCGCAGCATAGTTAACAATTGCACGAAAGATAGCCATGAATATCACAGAACAAAATGTAGTCAGACGAATGTCGACCACATATTAAACATAGTCAGTGTGTGGTGTCATCACCTTTTTGTTTCATTCACACGACAAATCTACCTAGATTTTTGAGGTACGGACTGCAAGAGGGAATCACCGCATAAAGAATTGTTACCGATTATTTAAATACAGTTCACGCTAGTAGATGGACCAAAAATCGTTGTTAGATCGTCAGATTTCACACCACTAGGCTTTCTCCTTTGGTCTTATCTTAAGAGGAACGTTTACCGTACTCCTCTAATTAATATCCAAGATTTCAAAAAAAGAATTCGTCCATAACAAAGGGCGAGTTGTGTTTGTAGCAGAACGGGGGTCACGTTAAACACAAAGTATTCATTTAATACTTCTTTAAGTTTTATTACAATAATATTCTATACAAATTGAGTAAATTTATTACCTTACATTGACCATGTTTAGCAATTTTATGGATATTTTTGCTAATTAGGTGCCTATTTTGTTTGCATAACTTAATAGAGAAGTAAGTGCACCTTAAATCGTGCTAAAAATACATCGTGTTCTATTAAAGAAGACACAGTGAACTGTCGAAATTCTGACGCACTTCACCACACAAGTAATTTAAGGTCATTATCTGGTAAAGTTTTTCATGCCATATGCAAATGCGTAGGGCTTGGTATATTTATTTGTCAAAATAAAGAGGATTAGGGTAGCGAACACCAAATTAATCATACCGTGTAACTCGCTTAGTTTTTGCAGTTTGAATGACTAATTAATTTATTAAAGATGAGTGCTTTTCTAATCACGAATTATGAAAGTGTGACTATTCCAAATAGATGAAAGCATTATTTTACGAATAAGTCGGAAAATAAGTAATTTCAAAGAAGTTATTTCTTTAGTTATTAAGATGTACTATACAGTGACATGTTAAAATTGGTCCTGCGTAGTACTAGAATATTTTGCTTAAAAATAGATCACAAAAGCATACCCACAGGTTTTCTAAAGTTTGCCAAACAGGATGACAAAGTTTATTGGATATGCTTATGCAATGATCTAGGATATTAAAGATAAACCAGAAATTGTTTTCACTGCTACTGACTAAAAAGAACCTGGAGCCAAAATTTTGCAATTCCTTTACGACTATAAATGCTTTCAACATAATATTCTTTATTGTTGATTCAGATTTTTGAGTATGCTTTTACTGACTACGTTCTGACGTTAGATGTAGGTAAGATATTTGCTAACAACGATTTGGAAACAAAAATTCTCATTTGTTTAAAATATTTTAAAATTGAATAGTGTAAACCTCTCAGCTACAATGATAATAACATTTGTAGCAGAATGTTACTGTGTTGAATGACATATTATTCTTATTAATAAAAATTCGTCCCTAGGAAATTCAATAGCGTTTATATACGAATACAAGTTGCTTCACAAGTGATCATAAGGCTGATGATATTGCAAATGCAACCCTTAATGCATTTTCAAAGCCAACGTGCTTATTTTGTTTTTGAATGCAATAAAAATTCTTCTGCTACTGAACGTTTATATAGGAAAGCTCCAGTCGACACAATTTTTAACAGACTTGAATTAACTTTAAGGAACTGGACAACACTGAAAAGTCGAGAGAAAGAACAGCAACGGGTCCTGATAATGAAATAAGGGTTTTGGAAATAATCGCTGAAAATCCAAATGGTAGTATCAAGAGCAATGGTATTAGTCGCTCTTCAGAATACCGAATAATCAAATGCAATAAATTTCATCCATATCACATGCAATTGGTTTAAACTTTAAAAGCGACGGATTATTCTAAAATACTAGGCTTTTGTAAATGTTTTCGAGAAAACTAAAATTTAAACTTGTTTCTGAGATGAAGCAACATTTTCCAATAATGGTAGAGAACATAATTATTATTGTTGGATTTAAGAAAGACGTTCTAAAACTTTTTAAGTTTTAGTATAGTAGCTGCTTATTTTTGTGATGATTTCCATTCATTTACCATTTAGATGAACACATATGCCTTAATAACTTTTATATATTAGGAAAACTTGCAGAATTTTGACGCTGATAGGTATTAATAAAACATATATGTACTCGTATTCGTCTGTCTTGGGCGCATTCTTTAGAGAAAAGTATGGTTTGTTATCTTGTATTCACAGATATTTACTCGTAAAAACACTAAGGACATGAACCCTTTAGTAAAAACGTGTTTATCGTTGAGGCTCTAGGTCGGCAGCAAGATAAGCAAAACAGTAATGATGAACTTCAGAAGACACGTTATTTTCCAGCACTTCTCCAACTTGGTATTAGTTCAAAAACTACGTTTATTGCTGATAAGTATCATCTTTCTGAACTAAAAACTGTTGGAAGTTGATGTCCACGACTTTAGTAAGAGATATACTGATAAGAATTTGATATGTTATGCATTTAACTTCGACTAGTTCTGTAATCACATTTTGTTGGGCAATAGGCAAAGCAAAGCTATCACTAAAACATTAAAACTTACCCTCAAATATAATAAAAAACGAGCACACTTCACAGAACAATCTTCACAGAAGGCTTCCCACCAAAGTCCTTATCAGTCCCTCTTCACAAAACAACCATATCACAAAATCTCTGCGGTTCTATTCACCATCAGTCACTCAACCCTCGGGACGCACTCGTGTCTTCCCGGCAGCAAAACGTAATCACGCAATTCGCGTTGAGTCTCAGGTGCGCGGTGGGCTAGAGTCACCTGAGACGCTGCACCGGCCGACTAGCTGATCCAAGTTGGCTAAGCAGCAGGTACCGCCTTCTTTCTCGCCGCCGACCACTAAGAAACCGCTTGCTCCTGCACACTCTTCGAGTGCCGCCGGTTGACCGTTCGATTCGTTGGTGATTTTTGAGTTTTGGGGTACGCAGGGAGGAGCGGCACTATTGGTTTTGAATCAATTAGCGGTAATTAAGCGCGATGGACGTGGAAGCGTTTGGGTTTCTTCAAATGGGACGCGATGTTTTGGATTCGGGAAAGGTGGAGATCAATGGCCTGGAAGCGAAGGAAGCTCTGAACTGCGATTGCTGATGTCATTCAGGAGCTCGCAGGAATTTGGTTCTACCACAGCATAGGATGCACCTACTGACGAAGAACACTTGGTAAAAAGAACAAGTTGAAGAAACTCGTCATGTTATGTATGTAACGGCGCATTTTGATAACTTTATTGATAAATTAATCGAATTCCAAGTTGTCATGGCGAAATTGAATACTGTACAAAGGTTTCTACCAAAGTTCGGCAATATAACTTTATTTATGTAGAGCCATTCAAAATAAGCTGTTTCTTTTTTGACATACCTATTAATCATGTGTAAGAACGAACCATTAAAATTTTGTACCATTCTTCTTGAAGCGGGTCAGCACACGCCTGATCACAGGATGTCAAAAGCTCATCGTCATTGGAAACAGTCCAAAATCGCAGAGAGTCTTATCAGGACCGTACAAAGGATTGTCTAAAATTTTGCAGAAATGTCTGGGTAACCCTCGCGCAACGTGTCGGTGCGTTGTCATGATGGAATAGCCAAGTATGGAGTCATGAACGTGGATGCAATATTTTAAGTTTTATAAGGATTTTTGGTAAACAAATATCGACATACCAGGAAGGGTTGACTCTACCCTGAGAAGGTCTTTGATGAAACTTCCTTATAGTAATAATGTCTTATCACCTGTTTCAATACTTATACTATATCACGAGGGTTCTAAAACGAAACCTTTCGCATTTCCCGGCATCGCTCGTTTTGCTCAGATGATTCTGTATAATTATATAAGCTGCAGGTAGAAGTATCTTCAAAATCTCCGCTATCCGTCATCCCGCTGTATAAATTATAAATAATCGTGTTCGATTAAGGCACTCTTAATTCAACACAACCTTTTTTATACCAAGACTCACATCAATGGAAAATACTTTTTCAAAGTAAGCAATGAAGGTCCGTATGATACAGTTGTGTACCACTGTTAATTAAATTATTGCGTGTTAATACTATAAATTGGTGTATAAATGGTTTGAAATTAAGTTAAATATGGTAAGCAAATTTAAAACTGCCTGGAAAACATAAAKTCTTTTTGGCTGGCAGTCTTCGTTACTAAAAGCTTTGACCTCAGTTCACTAACGAATCTTTTTGTATACTTACAGGGTTACAGGGCTACAGGTTTGTTGCACTGTATGTATGACCACTTGCGTAAACTTGTTTTGATTAGAAAGATTAAGGTTTTTTTTTAGGTGATTCCCTATTATAAAAGAAGATCCACTCTACATTTCTACAACCTTTTATAACAGCTTCTTATTATAAGATACTATCTAAGTATCCTCTTCTTTAAAATAAGGGACAAGCTGTATGGTTGATTACATAATTTCATATAACTTTTGAATATACATTCAAACGTTCGGAATATAAGATTGCAGATGTTTCACTAACAGGTTGTTTAGAAGCTAAAAAACCGACAATTTGCCTTATTTAATATAGATAATTGTTTTGGTTTTTCGTGCGATGCGTATATGGCAGTTTCTATATTACGCAGAGGATGCTTTGTGATTAACTCTTTAGCAAAGAAACGACATTTACCTGTTTATATTGAATTAATGCAAAAAAAATAATATAAAGAAGTCCTTGTATTGCTAGTGGTAAACATTTAATAAAAAGTATGAAATATAGAAATGTAAGACAATAAACTGCAAAAAAACTGTTTTTTCTAACCTGTCTCGGTCTCGAATCTACTTGTTTCTGTCTTTAGTCATCTAATGATTTTTCCCGCATTTTAATTTTACACCATATGAATAAGCTGTATAAGGTTTTCCATTTACGTTATAATTGCTGAGTATCTTAGTAACTATTAATACCGGGAGGTTGTGGTTCACATTACTTCTTTATTGTGAGCTGATCTTATCTTCGCCATTTTTATATCGTCTTTTGTTTTAAAACTATAGCCAACTTTTGAATAACCTTAGATTCCTTCAGTACCCTTAATGTCTTACTTAGGAATGTGGATTAAGAGTTCTCGATAGATGCTTAGTTCTTTTAGGGGGTCACATTTTTCAGATATTAAACAACCTTGCAACTTTTTAATAGGAAACCATAGTTGGCTTTGCTATGGTTAAAAAGTTCTAATGTATTATGTTTATTCTCAATAATTTTCGTATTATTTAATTGTTTTTTAAATAATTAAAAAAGTAATAAAGAGCACACAGTATGATATAAATTATAACCATATAAGGAAGTCTATCTTTTTTAGTAGATTATTAATTTTTTTTTAGCATTTATGTTTAACTTCGACCAAATAGTTTTATTATTTGATATGACAAAAACTAAACGTAAAATAATACCAACATACAGGGTCCTCCACCTAAAACTCCCTAGGCTCGTATTTTCTTTATTTTTTTAGGTACAACCTTAAGTTATATGTCAAATTGTAGGTCTTTAAAGATAGCTTAGTGAGTATCCAAAAATTTTTTTGCAGATTATCATATTTTGTATCTAAAGTTAATTTTTTTAAATATTTTTTGACCTAACCTCGTATAATAAATATTGCTTCATAGTTGAATGCCGACTTTTGTCTTCTTCAATTTGTGTCATTACCATGTGTGCCTAATTTTTACTCCTTCTTAGTGAAAAACAAGAAAAACTAGTCGCCGCCATGTTCTGTAAATAGGGTTGTTCAGAATTGTGCCAACATACCCATCGCTGCACACAAAACCCCAAAATTTTGAGTAACCTTTAAATAAATCAAGTACAAAGTTCGTTCTAAAGAGAGAGATAGGGAGAGGCTAGGAAACGAAACCCTGTGACGAGGCTAGTGCGCGATGTAGAAAACCAAACTAGCCTCATCGGAGGGTTTCGTTTTCTAGCCTCTTTCTTTTTAGAACGAACTTTGTATTTGATTTATCTAAAAGTTACTCAAAATTTTGGGGTTTTGTGTGCAGCGATGGGTATGTAGGTATAATTAGTACCATAATAAGCTACTAAACTAACACATAAATAAATTGTGAACAGCCCTATAACAGAACATGGTGGCGACTAGTTTTTGTTGTTTTTCACTAAGAAGGAGTAAAAATTACGCATACATGATAATGACAGAAATTGAAGAAGATAAAAGCCGGCATCCGACTAGGAATCAATACTTATTATAAGGGGTAAGGTTAAAAAATATTTACATAAATTAACCTTATTTGCAAAATATCACAATCTACAAAAAACAATTTTGGACACTCACTATACTATTTTGAAAGAGTTCAAAAAGACCTAAAATTTGACATATAACTGAAGGTTGTACCTAAAAAAACAAAGAAAATACGAGCCTGGGGAGTTTTAGGTGACGGACCCTGTATACATCAAAACAGCTTCTTTCCTGTGTACTACATTATCTACTTTTAATGTTTCAGCATACCTGCTCGGGTTCGATCGAAAAGGACTATGTTGATTTTAATTAAAGTTGCAAGTAAACTAACAAAAGTACTTCGTAAATCCGTTCTAGCGATTGTGAAAAGTGTAGCGTGAAAAAATTAACAGAATTAGTTTACAAAATTCAGGAATAAAGAGTGTGGTACACCACAAGTAGGTACAAAGAAAAAGAGATGGCCGTAAAAGATTCTTGGAAACAGAATCTAAACGATTCAGGATACAATACTGATTATTGTAACAAAACATTTAGATTGTGCCTATAAGATGTTGGCTAAGGTATAAAACGTGTGGTATAAGAATGTTTATTGTTGTTTATCTCGGAGCAGAATATAAACTATAGTTAAATAATAGTTATCATTTGTCTCTCCTTTTGCTAACAAACAATGATGCTTCATTGTTTCAGACCTGGTCTACATAGCCCTTGTTGCTATTTCTACAGGTTGATAGGGTAATAATAATATTTTATTTTAAATATTTTTTTTATTAAGATCAGTTGGATAAGATTAAAAATTTGAATGTTTACAGTCAACACGGGATTGAGGGACTGAGACTGCACTTTACTATATTATGTCTTCTAAATCTGATTTATTTGAAGTGATCTGAGATGTTGGACGACTATTTTTCATTTTTCAGATTTTCATCATTAGGGTCTCTATGGGTTTATTGTGATTATGGAATAGCTATTAGCTACGTGCGCACAAATAGAGTACCCATTTATGGATTATACGTCCACCAGTATGTTAAAACAGATAACCAACACTATTTCATTCGAATGTGTATTATTTATGATGATGCTCTTTTATCGCTACTCACGAGGTTTTAAAAAATGCAATACGAAGTCTCCGGTGTAAAACAGCGGTCGGAGCCACCGACACAGGTGAAGATTTAAAATGGAAAGGGCGTCGGCAGATGCATGTGTATAATTTTAATAGTTTTTGCAGGTAGGCAACGCAAGATGGATATGCGGCTTCGGAGACTTGACAGTTTCACTTCTACCTGTAAGAAATCGACTTCAAAACCGCTGCACGGTTCCACACGCCGCGCTCGCAATCACGGACCAGATGTGTATCCGAAGTAACAGGTTTAATTTCAAGCCCAATTCTATAAAGAAACGCGTATTAATGTGAGGTAATTAAAGTGAATGCCCGACGGAGATACTTCTCTGCTCTGTATATGCGGAACTTATTCAAATGTGAAATAAAAGCGCGTCGAATCCAGTCGAGTCGGTGGCAAGTTGTGAATGGAATTTCGCACAAAAGCTAAAATTTATATGTGGCGATATTTCTTTTGGCGAATGTAGCGGTGAATAAGTGATTTACTCGGTGCGGATTTACCCGGTGTTGGAATAAATTTAACACTTCCGCTAAGAGGCGTTCAGTCCTCTTTTGTGTGTAAACGGGCGCGTAGGGGGCGTTCTGTCGTATAACACCCTCTGAAATATTGCCAAAACTTATTGTTTTAAAGAGTGTTTGATAGAAGGAAATCTTATGGTCACCTTAAAATTCAGTATTCTGTTATGAGCATTGATGCCTTGTTATTTTCTGGGGTAATTCTGTGGAAGCACCTAGAATTTTCAGACTGCAGAAGGCTTGTGTTTGGGCGATGTTTCACATGAGAAGACGGAAAACATGCAGAAGGGTGTTTAAAGAAAAAAAACCTACTTACCTTACCTGGTATCTTCATACTCGAATGTGCGTGTTTTGCTCATGAGAACTACGATGAAGTGATGCGTCTCCATGAAGTCCATCATAACTACGAAACTCGCGAGTGCAGTGATGGAGTAAAATTGAAAATACCGCAATCTAAATTTACTCGAGTGCATCAAAATGTTGTGACGCAGATGATTAAAATATATAATATAATTCCAATGAAACTAAAGATGCTGCCTACTACACTCTTTAGAAAAAGACTAAAACGTCTATTAATAGTTGAAGCAACATACTCTGTTGCATCAGTCAATTCTAATCTGTTATGTGACTGTTAAGGTATTTGTAATTATGCACTGCATGTATGTTATGTGTAAGACAACTAAATTGCGTTGTTGACTTGTTCTGTGCTGTAAAAGGCTTTAAAGAATAAATATTATTATTATTATTGTTCAGAGACCATTTTTTCGTCTACTAGTTGGCAAAATCCTTTGAAATGCGAATATGCTCTCAGGCAACGGACTTTAGCTATGTTATTGTTTTTGCAATCTATTTTTTTAAGATTTTGTTTATGAAGAAGTAGATGAATATGGCTCTGAATTTGACATTCTTATATACATAGGGTCCGTATTCTATGAAGGTACTTAGATATCCTGCCTGGCACTGGCTATTCACACAAATCTTAGTGTTTATCGTCCAACATTCTATAAATACAATAATCCAAACTATGTGGGCTGTGCTGTCATATCCTTTTGTTGATAGCAAGGCATTCCTCTTAATAGGTTAATATGCTATTTTATGTAGCTTACATGAGTATGTTTCATCTCTTATTTTTTTTCCTGTTTTTGATTTCTATCCATTTGTGACCTCAATTCCACTGCAATAATTCGGGATTCCTGAAGGTTTTTTCAAGTTTTCTACTCGCTGCTATACATTCATACGAGGCATGTTTTTTAAGTAAGTACCGTTTTGGAATTAAAAAAAGACGTGCAAAGATATCGCAATAATTTTATCTTACATGAAAGCCTGTACCTTAATCTACATTTCTACATAATTTCCGTAAATATTGAAGCACTTGTCATAACGTGGCACCAGTTTTTGAATACCCTCCTCACAAAATTCTGCCGCCTGACTTGTTAACCACTGTATCACAAATGTTTCGACTTCATTATCGTCTTGAAGACGCTGACCACCCAGGTGTTTCTTCAAGTGCAGGAACAAATGGTAGTCGCTGGGCGCCAGATCAGGGCTGTATGGAGGATGATCTAGAGTTTCCCATTTAAAAGATTTGATGAGATCTTTGGTCCGATTAGGCACATGTGGACGGGCATTGTCATGCAGCAAAACGATACCCTTACTCAACTTGCCACGTCTTTTGTTCTGGATTGCACGACGCAGATTGTTCAATGTCTTACAATAAGACGCTGCATTGATTGTCTCATTACGAGGCAGAAACTCCACTAGCAATACTCCTTTTCTGTCCCATGATTGTGCACATGATTTTCCGGGCAGAAATTGTTTGCTTAAACTTCACTTTTTTGGGTGATGATGAATGTCGCCATTCCATGGATTGTTGTTTCGATTCTGGTGTGACGTAGACCACCCATGTTTCGTCACCAGTAACAATTTGGTCTAAAAAATCTTCACCTTCATTGTAGTACCGCTCAAGGAAAGTCAATGGACTGCCTAAACGTTGGGTTTTGTGCAAATCCGTCAACATTTTCGGAACCCAACGTGAACACAATTTCCGGCAATTCAAGTTCTCGATCACAATGCGATACAAAACACTACGAGAATATTGAGGAAAGCAGTCGCACAATGATGAAATTGTAAAGCGTCTGTTTTCTCTCACCTTTTCGTTCACTTTCTGCACCAAATCTTCATTAACGACCGAAGGACGCCCACTCCGTTCTTCATAACGCACATTTGTGCGGCCATCTTTAAATGCTCTCACCCATTTCCTTACCATTCCATCACTCATAATGTTTTGTCCGTAAACTTCACAGATCTCACGATGAGTATCGATCGGTTTTACGCCTTTAGCACTAAGAAATCGTCAAACATCCCGTACTTCACAATCGGCGGGACTCAGGATTATCGGAGGCATCTTAAACACTCAGTAAACAACGTATACAATGAAGAATCAAATGTAATGGCGTCAGTGTGTAGACAAGAGATGTAGGTAAACAGCGCGCATGCGCAGAACGACGACCGTAGCGCTGCGGCGGCGGAATCGCAAAACGGTACTTACTTAAAAAACATGCCTCGTATAAGTGCTAGCCCAGCCTCTAAAATATATTTCGTTACAACTTTTCTATCAGTACCTTTCCATTTACACATTGTTGTCTGTATTTTATTGGTATGCCTATATCGCTTTTCCATTCTCTCTTTTATGTCCAATATTCTTCTATGCTTGCTCTTAAGTACTTCAAGTATTTTACATGCTCAGTTTACTTCCATTGGAACCTTCGTCCTTCATTCTTCTTATTACTGTGGCTATTGAGTTCCGTATGCTAATTTTCAAAAGTTACCTTAGCTATATCTATCTATCGTGGTTAGTTTTGTATTGCAGCTTTTCATCTAGGTCTGCTAACAAAGCCATGTACATAATTTGCAAGCAGCTGTTCATTAATTATTCTCTAGTAACCTATTGTCAATCGCTTTATTGTTTTATTAATCTTCTTAATTGTCTGAAGAAAGGCGGACTTAAACCACAATTTTGTCGATCGATTTTCTGTCGTTTGTTATAGTTATTACATTTTCTCTTTTCTTGTACATTAATGTTTCTGTTTTTTTTTATTATTTGCTCCTCTTTCTGTTAGCATTTCCCCTTTCGATTCTATGAAACCTTTCTGCCAAGTCTATAAAGCATACGCAGTTACTTGATAGTCTGTCTTTTACATTTTCAGTCATTTGTTCAATTATGAATATTAGGTCAATTGTGTTTCAGTTCCTACATTCCTTTAACCAGTTTCATATAGTTCTTGCAGATACTTTCCCTGCAATATCCGAAAGTGTGATTCCGCTCGAGTTAATTCCTTTTGTCAGTCTTTTCGGGATTTTGGGAGCTAATGCCTGAGGTCAAAAGAAATTGTCTGGACATTATATACGAAAATGTACCCAACATAGGTAGAGCTCTTTGATGATGGGGACCTGAAAGCAACTTACTCTAATTATTAATCTGGCGCTGAATGCACTGTTGCTACCAAAATTTTGCACCTTAATTATGAGGAGGGGGATTAAGTTTAGCATATTTAAGTAAAAGTAAAAAAAATCTTGCAGGCTCCGATTTTTTAACTTTCTTTCAAAATGTAGGTATGTGTTACTTTTATATAGAATGTGCCGTTTCCAAGAAGAAAAAAAATTTTCAACCTCGTAGCTATCTGAAATCCGAAACCAGCAATTGCAAAAGCCTTGAAATATGTACGCAAAGTTTCTTCTTTAAAAGGCTATTTTATGACCATTTCATTGCCTACAAACCTTTTTAGCATTCGGGCGAGTTTTTGAAATAAGAACGTTTTAGTCATAGTCACATTTAAAAGGAATTGTTTGTATTTGCGGTGTTGTACCATAGCTATTCTCGTGCGACATCAAGAGTGTTTAAGGAGCGGAACCCTAAAAAAATGGACGATAAGTACAGTCTTGATGTGTCGCGATGATTCCAAAGGACTTGGTCTACATTAAATAAGAAATTGAAAGTAAATAGGGCAGCTGATGACATGTCCCGGCTTTTTTGCGATGGATCGAGTTAGCTCATTGCGCAGCGATTCCATCGCCCCCAGATTTTCTTATTAATCTGTAAGGAAAGCTATACAAATTCCATATAGGCCAAAAACTGTCCAGGAACTCGGCGAAGATGACGGACAAAAGTCTTCAATTCTGACGAAAAAAAATACAGTATATCCAAATCTAATTAAAAATACTTGCTTCAGCGGAATAAGCATAACGTGCGCTACTGGAGTAATTGTCGTATTTTTGAAAAGTTTCTCAGAAACTGAATCAGAGGGCTGGAATTCTTGGTGAGGCACATGTAGGTCCAATTTTCATTGATAGGTCGTTGAAATGCTGAACGTATTTATAAATTGTTTAAAATGTAATTGATCCTCTATTCACACAACGATTACATACAAAACTAGTCAAAAGCTGGACGAATACTAATAATTGTTCTACCAACACATATAACGCCGTTAATGTGCAAATTTTTGTAAATCAGATATTCTGATCATTGGGTTGGTAGGCGTTGAATAATTGAATGACAGTTACGATCACCCGCTTTGACCCTAAAAGCCTAGAAGATTTACAACAAGGAATGGTGTTCAATAATGTGAATAATTGTCAATTGATTTTTAACACAGGGATATCAGATCATAGTAAATCTTATAATACCTAGTACGGTTACCTTATACCTACACAAATTGATTATTACAACAAGTAATTAACATAAAACACAGGAATACAAAATACGTTTTGGTATCTTACACAGGAAACCTTCAAACAATCTTTTCTTTTGGTATTGAGCATGTATCTTAATGAAACATCACACTATGGAGAACTGTCCAACGGCAAAAGCAGTCACTAGATAAGATTGAGTAGCGCATCCACCTGCCATATTTGAGATTTTTCAAGGCGGCAAATTCAAAAGTCGTCAGTGTTTATAGAGGTTGCAAATTAATTATAGAAGTTCTTCGATCTTTTTCACAGGGAAAGGGATACGCGGTAATTAAAACGCTAAAGAATTGATTCTGTAAAATATTTTTTACCTCTAGAAATACTAAAAACTTTGGAATTTGCTGGCTTGGAAAATCAAAACATGGCGGATGGTTGCGCTACTTAATCTTATCTAGTGACTTCAGGCAAAGCAACCACAACATTCCTTTAACCGTGCCTTTTGCTTAAAGCTATTGTGCAGAATAGTTTTAGTTTTCTCTGGAATTTCTTATGCCAATGTTTTGTGCAAAATTCCTGAAAATAAAGAATTCTTGAATTATCTTCATTCGTTCAGTTTCCCATGTATACAAACGGAATGTAGAGGAAACAAATTTGTCTACTGAGAATTATGAACATGCAAAGGTAAAGGAGAGGGAAAGCAGACATATGATTTGTGCGACTGCTTCACAACACGAGCTACACATAAGGACTGAGATTGACGAAAATACAGAAAGGAAAGGGTAAAATCAGTGTCGAACGATAAGGAGAAAGGCAAAACTGTCACGTTGAGCACATGATGGCAGATGAAACTTTCTCGTCAAAGTACCTATTTCGTGTCCAGTTACATCAAACCTTGATAGGGAGTAGGACACGGTAAGAGACATAAAAAAGCGGAAAGCTGCAATATGTTTAGAAGTTTGCTCTTGCGTCATCATTTAGCCATACAATGGTGTCATTTCACCTGCAATAGTTTCTTTCTTGCCTCCGTTTATTGATTGAAGGGAGGCGTCTGCCGCTTTTATTTTATTTAAGCGGAATCGGTGCAGTCTAATAAATCACAAGCAAGCCAGGAAGGTCCGTATCGAACCGCGGCTACAGTTGCATGTTTATTAATTGCAGGCACGCGAGCCCTCTGTGTGCTGTGCCGGCTTCGTCTTTTTTTAGATGCCGTCTTCCAAATTCGCATTCCGGTTCCTGAAAAATAGGAGCCGGCCGTGGCACCGACGTTACGCGGATGTTTAATTCACAGGCCAAATTATGGGGGCGTTCAGTTATGAATAGAAATATGCACGCAAATGTGGCTGTAATCCACGTTTTACATCTTTCATTTTTTATCTTGTTTTATGAGATACGATGGTTTTTCAGGTACATTTTACAAATATTCATGATATACAGGGTGATTCAATTTCAGTTCTCCACGTGGGGATCTCGTAAACTGTAAGTAACTGAAAGGAGGTTAAGTTGTGGCAAAATTGCTCATTTCAAACCCTTTGAGAATCTGGAAGGAAATCCGATTTATCTGCTGCACGTTTTTAGATATTAAAAAGAAACTGAAAACTATATTTTTTTGCTCATAACTCCTTTAAAAGGCATCGGAGATGATGACCTATCTTTTGGTGCAGCAATTTAGTACAACATTTTGGCAGTGAGTGATTAACATCAACTGTGCTTTCCTAATGGGTGTTATTATGGAAAATAACACTGTTCGATGGAAGCAAATTCTGAGTAAATCGATTTATTACACTTAGTGTTCTATTCACAAATAAGTGTAAAAAAATAATCAAAACTGTAAAAATAAAACAAATCAAGTAACGCCTGAAAATTGCAACGTGTTTACCGATACAGAGCGTCGAGATATGGTGAAGGTCTAATACATAATTAACCGCAATTCCGAATTAGCTAGCCAGAGTTATTTTGAGCTGTATCCAGAAAGTGTGCAGCCTCACAAAATCCTTTCTTTGAAGTTCAACAGAAATTTAACTTGTATGGAAGGGAGCGGAAGAGTAGAATTAGGAGTTGATGTTCTCAGATATGTAAAAAAAACATTCACAGAAACTTAAAGAAACGCCAGCGATTACATGTCCGGGCAATTGGAGGTTTGTTTAAATATCTTATTTAAAATTTGGTGTACATAATATCTAAAATTTGTTACCCGGTGCGATACCTATGTAAAAAATTGTTGTTTGAATATAATTTGTATTACTTATTTATAGTACTTTTACAGTTTTAATAGGCTTTTTGCATACATTTTGAATAGAACACTACTATTATACATCGTTTTATTTAATTTTTTGCGTCGAATAATGTCATTTTCCAATATGGCGCGCATAAGGAAACACAAAGGAGATGATGATTACACACTGCTAAAACGTCGTACTAAATTGCTGCTAACACTAAAATATTGCTCATAAAAACTATTTTTTCGATCCGATTCCTATTGAAGAAGTGTTATTTAATACACTGTAATAATGCATCAGATAAATAAGATTTCCTTTCAGATTCTTAATTACGTCATGATAACATGACATTTCACGTCTATTTAGGTTTTGGACCATGTACGTTTAAAATTGTGGCTATTATTTTCAAGGACTACTAGATTCATGTCTTACCGTTTTAAATATGAGTTTTGGTATTTTTCATTTATTTGTAAAAAGAATCACTAAGTATGCTATGCTAAGTATGCTCTTTCAATATGGCGTCCATAATAAATAATAAAGTTAATGATGGTTCCGAGCAGACCAAACACCATATTAAATTACTGTTAGCACCAGCAGTAGCTTGTAAAAAAGTGCCTTAAAAATATTATTTTCGATCTTTTGATCGGACACATACTTAAAAGGTTATGAGCAAAAAAAGCTAAAATCTAAAATTTCAGTTTTTCTAGAATATGTCAAAAAGTGCAATGCTCATTTAACCTAATTAATCTAAGGATTTAGATGGCAACGCCATCTGTCAGCATTACACTGGCATGATGCCAAAGTCACCTAGCTGCCTAAACGGGCACTACTTCCTAAAGGAAGTAACCTGTAGCCTGACAAATTGGCATGCACCTGCATACTTCAATTTGACAGCAGGTTCCCACGGCACTTCTTGCAAGCGGGCAAGAACCGACATACATTAAAATGCATGTCTATGCTGTGCTGTCTGCACCGCAACTAACTGCAGATAGATCTATTTCGCTGCTATCATTATAGCTCATCAGTGCAATTTAGGTCTAGTGCAGACAGCAGGGCATAGTTTTGCCTATATACCAAAGCAATGGTATGATGTAAGTAAGGATTTAGCCGAGTTGGTTGCGGTGCAGACAGCACAGCATAGACATGCATTTTTACAGACATATTAGTTTCAATTTCAATATTGAAGCCCCTCAGAGCAGTTTGGGAGCCTGTACATTTCAGAGTCATCATGTCAGATTATTTTGCCGATAGATGGCATCGTCACCCAAATGTTCACTAATTACTGTTTGAATCTAAAACTTATTTATTCTAACTAATTAACCGGCAATCGAAATTTGTAAAAGTAAACAATCTATTGCAACTGTTATTGAGCTAATGGCTAAGATATTTAATAACTTCAGTTGACTTGTTTGACGGCATTAAGTGGAACATTTTTTCACTAATATAATAATTATAACACTCGCTAATGTTTCAGTTTTTATTGAGTTTAACCTCTTACATGTTTCGTGTTATGTATGTAAGAGGTTAAACTCAATAAAAACTGAAACACTACAAAGTGTTATAATTATTATATTATTGCTAAGTATTTGATTTGCAAGATAAAAGTACGAGTTAGAATAAGCTTCCCACAACATGTTTTAGAGTTCTTTACACATACAAAGATATTATATAACACAATGAAACTTTAAGACAAAAAGACTACAGATCACCCGCTGGCTTAAGCGATTATTAAAAAAAATATTCAACTAAGTACCATTAGCTAGCAAATAAAACAAAAACGAAGAATTCGGTCAAGAGAAACATTAGCGAAAACAGTACAACGTTAATTTATATATTTTTATATAGCAAAACTGTACAGTTTGTCCAAAATAGCAAAATACATAAGACTGATGTTCCTTTAAGACCTGTAGCCAACACTCTCGATTGACGGTTCTTGTTATAAATTAGTAAAGTTTTGTGGCAACTAATTGTAGYCTTATATACGAATAATTCATAGTTTCATAAAAATATCTTCAAATTTTATTCTTGTTATAAAACTGTTGCACCTATTGTTCACACAAACTAGGATTTTAATTAATCTTGACGATTAATGTTATCAAATCCAAACTTAGTGGATATCCCTTAGATGATTCGATAGCCAAATTATCCAAGCATTGTTTAAAATGTGCTTGTTTCTTATGCAACGGTAATTTTAGTAAGGTGTATTAATTAACAGTTTTTATTTTAAACCTAAATATTCGTTAGATATCTAGATTATACTATTTTGACTACACTGTATGCTAGTGTTAGGTGGCTTTCTAAWATATTTAAGTAACTAAAATTCTGATATAGAATTTAGGATAGAGTTATAACGCAATAGTAGTTCACTTTCTTAGATATAAATAATGACGCTCAGCTAAGACACAAGTTTACATAAAACCAAACATAGCGACACACATGTAGATTTACATCGCATATCACGCCACCCCACATCACAAAGGAATAAGCTCGTAAAGATGTTATTTGTTAGAGCTTTACGAATTTTAGACAAAAAAGTACCACCTCAAATCAACAATAGTAAGAAATACAGAAATATTTCGAATATCAAACGTCAAAGCGCTCGTCAAATTTGTCATCGTGTCAGTTCATTGCTGACAGATGGAGCTGTCATCTATTTGCTTCTGAAGTAACATAAAGTTGTTTTTGCCTTACATATAAGGCGTTTCATAAAGTTCTTAGTATTAAAAAGGTTAGACAACACCCGTTTGAAAGAACGCATACCTGCTGCTAGGCCACAACAAATCAACCGTACATGAGCAATCATATTTTACTAAACACATCATAATTGATAATGGTAAAACAATAATTTTACACGCAGGAAGGTATTACAAACGGTTTATAAAAGAAGTTATAAAGATTGCTAGAAAATACTGATAATTTTAATGGGGATAACGAAAATTATTATATGTGGAAGGCAATTTTCTAGTATTGATTTGTAAAGTAGCACATATATGTATATTTAATAGGTAGGTCCTTTTTAATCGTTCAGTTCAAATTTTAACAAGATAGCACGCTGTTCTAGTATGTCTTCCCAACTAGCAACTTACAGCTTTATAATGGTCAGGCAAACGTTTATAAAACAATTTTTATAAAACAGTGGTACTCTTGTAAATATTGTCACGACGTTTATAGAATGCTTAAAGATGCAAAAAGGCGCATCTTTATAAAACACTTTAGTTATATACAGTATCCGATAACGGTTTTAGTAGGTGTTATAGAACAGTTTTTTAGATAGTTACAGAGGTGGTATAAGAGTTACTATAAATCAGTTACAAAACAGATTTATAGGAATTTGTTATAAAACAGTTTTATAAATGTTACGGCATTATCTATTATGTGACAGTTCTGTTGCATTCAGCATCTTCAAAGGGATCTTTCGGTGTTTTAACTGATTTGCGGAGAATGATTTATTTCTTAACGATTGGGTAAAGTTGCAACTCATATTCCTCTTCTATAAAATAAAACATGTCATCAGACCGAGATATGTACCGTACCAGATGACATAAAATATACATAGTATTGAATTGTAGTCACAAGAAACTACTACCAAACAAAATTTTCTGTGAAACATATGCATACGCTTCAAAAATAATAAGTATTTCGTCAATTTGAAAGAAATATTTACAAAATACAAAAAATCTTTTTAATCGTATGGCATCTTAAACCTATCTGCACTAAATATAAACCGCATTTTATAATCATTTTTGTTAAAAGCTTAACTTTTGTACATTACTTTTTTGTAAAAAAATAATTTTTAGTGTGCTTTACGCAATGGCGGCCATACAGGTTTATAATTTATAATCATGATAATAATATGGCTTCCTCTTTATAAAACATGATTGTCAACGAATAAATTGCTGTGTAACAAACTGTTTTTTCACATGTGTCAAATCAAGACTTAATATAATAGTTTTATAGGTGTTCACAAGATGACGATTCAATGTTGAATAACAAATATTTAAACCCTTTATAAAATATTTTGTTTCCACTGGAAGAATGTTCTATAAAAAGTTGTGTAAACCTTTATACAATGAGTATAAAACGGTGCTTAACACTGTTTTATAATTTTGCTGTGAAAGCGTCCCTGACACTAAACTATAGAACAGTTTAGTATACTGAAGTTGAATACTCGTAGAGGAATACCTTATAAAATAAAATAGACATCTAGGAACAATAATAAAATAACAATAAAGCAAATATGCCCTGCTACTTGGAAATTATAAAGTAATTTTTCTTGTTCGATTGTCTCGCTTCCTTGGTGATTTGTTTATTTATTTTCAAAATTCTGTTTAAATTGAGATTTCTTTGATCTTCTGTTCTTTGGCAAAGATTACAGGTGTAATCGAAACGTCAGAAAGATAAACTTTTGTTAGTGTTTGATTAGCGACAGTGTTTTTTTAGAAAATATATAAGTAATATCATATTACAATAATAATTGTGTATTTGACAGGTACAAATGTCTTTTTGTGTCCTGCCAGTAATAAGTATTATATCCATACCATTAAATATTACCGGAAACTCTAGGTCATTTCACAACTTCCAAAACCTTATAGTACTAGTATTGACGAATATAACAAGAATCAAAATTTAGCTGAACACATAGCATAAATAAGCATTTTATCACGTAAATAATCCCTCCCTTTGTTCTAAATAACAATCGCAAAGCTAAATCGCCTGGAAACATACCTCATATTCGGTCCCACCGACCCGGTACGCCACGCGTTTTCCAATCGCGGGCGGGCACATTTTTTGTGCGCATTTTACGGTATCGCATCCACCCGGGCCTACCTGTTCCCCTAACCTTTTTTTCGTGGAGTTGCGGTTCGTCGACCCGGCGGTACCTGTCCTACCGCAAGGGTTGATGACTTGAAGGCGGTCAGTAAAAAATACCTATAGCCACCCGGTCGGGATCGTTAAAAAATGTGAAAGTATCGCGGCACTTCGAGGCAGACCGTCCTTTGCGGGAAGCGGGATAAAGACGTGATGGTAATAGATAGAGTCGTTTGCAGTTTTGGTCATAAATCTGACGTGTTTAGCTACAAAAGGTTTGACATGTGCGGGAGAAACTAAAAACGCGAGTATTAAAAAATTATTTGGGTCATTCTATACCTTATATTTGTTTTTAGGAGCCTATATAATTCTGTTTATAAAAAACCGAAGAAAGTATATAGCATATTATATTCATTAAGTTTCGAAAGCAATGACCTAGAGATGATGGCCGTTATCAGCAATTCACTGTATAAGAGAGCAGAAAGATACGAATTTGCTGACACTAATCCCCTGTGTCCTGCAAGCTAGAAAAGGTCCTATGCGAATTGGGTCCCACTGGTTCCTCCTAATAAAGTAATTACTGAGGTTCTCTGATAATCTTCTTCCTGATATTTTGTCATTCATTGGTTATAAGTTTACAATAGGGTCGTCCCGTACATTAAAATTTGATAGTTTTAACCTATACTTTTATTGCTTACATCATGAATGCCATGCATCTATTTTGCTTTCAGATTAATTCAACCCGTAACAGACGGCGGTAGACAAATTACCCTGTTGCAAACATTTTCTTAAATCCGCCAACAACTACGCAAAAGGTTCCTAATTTCCGTCACGCGCACTGTTACAGCTCCCTAGGTAACAAGGTACTCACTGTTGTCAGTTTTATAAATAGCCAGAGAAATATAAATAATGCAATAGAAGTGAGAGAGAGGGGCAAAGGTATAACCGTCAATATTATGATGTAAACGTAGGAATAACCTGTAACTGTTTATCAGCACTAGTATTCTTACAACACGGAACAAAACACTTCTTAACGTAAGCCATTCTTACATTAAAAAAACAACAGATTACCCAAACACTTTGACCACATTTTGCACCACCACTTAATCTGACAAATACGAAACTCGAAAGTTTGACCAAAGTACGGAAACAGAAACGCGTGGCTAGGGTGGTTGTTAGGGTTATTACGTTGCACATGGGACACATGCAGCACGTGCGAACATGCGATGTTGTCAGTGGTACTTTGCCGTTTTCTTCCTAACCACGGCCAGAGACAGTCCTGACAGTTTCAAAATTTATCATATCGTCATACGTAAGTATACAAACTAAACACTATCAAACTTCAAGCGTCGTTTAATTCCTCATACAAAAACATTGTTTCATAAGCAGGTTCGATGGTTAAAGTGCTTTCGTGGTTCAGTAAAAGGCCAGTGAATGCGCTTATTATATTGAACTGTTCATTATAGAATAAACTGACTGAAAGGATGATTTAAGTTATATTTCCAAATACGATTTATGTTGACCTTGGTATCAATGTCACAATACCGGTTTGCGAGTACATTCCTCACAGTATCGCGAAAATTTGCCCACATTGGCAACGCGACGCAGCTCAAATAAAATGTAAAGCACTTTGGTGCACTTTGGTGTTTCTCGCTTTCGTCAGCATGAGAACCTTTTACATCATCTCCGTGGCGGAATATCGAGGCATTTGAAACGGATATTGAAAAATCCATACTTTCACATTTTTTTCTCGGCAAACAAGAAACGGAAAAAATCGCAAAAAAATGTCTTAGTGCTTTAATTTTTATATTAAAATAAAGGAAATTGTGATGCGACCCCATTTAGCAGCGCTTTTATAAAATTTGCAATACTTGGGCTAAGACAGATAAGATCAAAGCAAATAATTATACGAGTTCAGAAACTGATATTAGACGAGTGACGAAGAAAATGGGTTTTCGATAAGCGAAGACACAAACTAATCGCAAGCTGCTAATGGAAAAGCCACATATTCAACAAAGGCGTCATAACATATAAAGGAATATCGTGATTCAAATAGACCAACAATGTACATGAACGTGAAGTACATCCATTCATCCTATACTCATTTGAAATCCTGGAGCGTTGGTAAAAACGATGTTTTAAGTCAATCTGTTGCTAAGACCCAAAGCAAATTTGTTTTAAATGCGGGGTACAAAACTGGATTTATACCAAACGCTTACCTGGGATTCAAGTCGCAAAGTAAAACTGACAAAACAGTGAAATAACCTTCCAAAACTATAAAAAGTGGGTGGAGCAAAATTTTATCAAATTTGCTGGTGTGCTGGTCTGCTGGTGATCGATAATCCGCCTTATCATAATATGGAAGTCGAAAAGTGTGTGGAAGGAAGAGAGAAATTATGGAATGGTTGCGAAAAAGAAATATTTCATTTGCACCGTGTATATTAATTGTCGAATTATAAGAGTTAGTTAAACTCCACAACCCCGTTTCAAAACATATGTCATCGACAAGTTACTAAATGACAAATGCTTCGATGTTCTCCGACTTCCACCCTATCACCCGGACTTGAACCCCATTCAGATGGTTTGGGCTGCAACGAGACAGAAACGTAGACTTCAATTTGGGCAAGGTTGAATCGCTACGTTACGAATTTTTCAATACATTTGCTGCGCAAGATCGGGAATCATACTGCCAACATGCTAAAACAGCTGAACATCTTTTTTTTGCTGCTAGGGAACCTTTACCGGATTCTATATGTGACAGTATAATAATCATTCGACTGATTCTTACCGTTCAAATATTAAAAATTTGTTATAGGTGATAATGTATAGAGCATGGGTATAAGTATTGTATGTATGTATATTTGTATGCATCTTAAATGATATAGTGGTCCCAAAATAAACATGTATTAAGATAGTTGTGACGGAAATGAAACCTTAGTTGAGGGAACAAAACAATCCTTGAACTTTAAACAATAGAACCATGGTTATATAGAAAATCCTTTAATTTGCGTTTCCAAAATATATTTTCTTACATCATTAACTGTTATAGTGTGAATCAGAAAGCAAGGTTAATGCAGATGTAATAATTTATTGCAAACTTACCTTAATTGACACTTAATCACAGTGGTGTGCCTTTTCTTAGCGGAACACATATCAAAAATATAGTTTTAGATAAAATTGTTTTAGCGATGTTTCTGCCATTAAAATACAAAATACTTAAATCTTCTGGTTTAGAATGTAGTTTGGCAATAGTGTACGGCATTGACGTTGTCCTAGGGTGATGACGTACGCATGGTTTAATACTGAACGTGGTGTATATATGTTAACGTATTTTTTAAAATACTCGTTCTTATGCACGGTTATTATTACCAAAAAATTGAATTTAAAATGCTTGGTAGATTTCAAAAAATCCAATCAGAAATACGTGTATATAAATATATTTAAATAATTGGCGTTTTTTGAAACTTTGATATTTTTTTTGGCGCCCAGGTTCCCAAAATATTTGGGAACACTGAGCTCTAAAACAATTTAGGAAGGATTACATAAAGTAAGGAATCAAATAAGTCAAGCAGATTCTGTCAAAAATGATTCATTTATAATTCGTAATTTACTCAGTGCAAATCGAAATAAAGGAACGAAGAAATAAAACATAAACAAAAACTACTCTCAATAAAACAGTTTCTTGAATTTGTATTTTAGTGTAAGTTTATGTGTCCAAAAAACTATCGATCCTTTGATTAATAAATTGGTTCAACGTGGTTACTTTTTTCCAGAATATGATGGTGAGAAATTTAAGCACCTAATAAAATATTAGTTAAACTTTCCGCAAAAGAAACTCTATACAGGCATGAGGTGAATTTTCCATTATTGAAAGTAGACAGTATTGCCATTTTATCCATAGCCAGTGGGGGCGTTAGTACATTATAATGATCATATTGGTAAAGCGTGAGGAGATTTACTCTTACAAATTCACAATATTTTCAAGAAACCATTGTATTTAATTTAAACATGAAGATGTATTTCAATTTGGAGCTCGAGGTACAGTTTGGGACTGATTTTCGGGAATTTGCAATCAATATTTCATGGTTTATGCTATCACAAACTCTTAGTAAGTCTACAAAACTGCTTAGCACATATTTATTTTCGATATTATCATCCACTACTAGAAGATGAATAGCTGGGATGGCTGATTTTCCTTTGGGTTATTCATTCTGTACTTTTATTAATATATACTGTATAATCCTATAGGGATAAAACAATACTAGACTGATCACAGTTTCGAATAGCAGACCAGTATTTTTTATTCATGAAGAAATGGGATCATGACTGGTGTGCATTGCCAATGTTAATGTTGAAATTTTTGAAGTTCACAGTAGAAGTTGTTCGAAAAGACAAACTTAGGGATTTGTGGTTCGATCAAAAAATTGTATGTCATCCTTGATCCGATATCGCTCAAAGAAAAAGTAATATTTTAACTTAACTGGTTTCAAATAACATGCAAAAGTAACTGCATCTTGAGAGACTGATTAAGACGGACTACTCCCGGTCATACTCGAGAAATGCACAAAATCACGTGCCTGTCCGTTTACAATGATAAACTCTCGAAGGCTCAGGTAATTACAACCTGTTCCTCCACGGTTCAGTTAACATAATAATTTTGCTAATATAATGGGCACAACAGGTGTGCTATGTTTATCATTGAGCGCACTTTGCAACCTTGCTAGATTGAAAACACCGATACGTAGAGAGACATACTGGAAATTGGAGCTATCTACTTAATAACATGTTAGTACGCACTTCTAGATTACAATACGGTGTATTCTTATAAGAAGGAATTGGTAGATATTACTAAATGCTTGGGGAGGTACCTACAATTCTTGCAAACGTATGGTGGCTTAAACATGATCGATTCCACCAATTTAGCTGATTTAACAGACCTGCCTGATCAAAATTTAACTACATTACGTGCTCAGTAAAACAAAGAAAACAYACCTGTAAAACGTATAGCCGTTAGGTACCAATTAGTGCCAAATCAACAACTTAACAGCTGAGATTACCCGTCGCACGCGATTTCTTTTTCGATTCAGGTCGGTACGACCTCCGAACACGCGCTATGCTTTGTAACGGTGAAGGGTTGGAGCCAGTGGATGATCAGAGGATTATTTGTAAAAAGAGTTATAGTTATATGATTAAATTAAGCAATTCCTTTCTATATAAAGAAATACTGCTTGAAACTAAAATTTGTCATGTGAATAATCAAACACTGTTTTCTTAAGGATGAATTTTTCCAACTTAGGGACACGCGCAGATACATTCGTACCGCCTTCATTGCGTCCAGGATAGATTTGGATGTTTGTGTCGCAGAAGTTCCTAAAAGACATCAGGAATGTGGTAATCAGA
Organism: Rhyzopertha dominica; assembly: GCA_025024175.1. Classification (NCBI taxonomy): domain Eukaryota; kingdom Metazoa; phylum Arthropoda; class Insecta; order Coleoptera; family Bostrichidae; genus Rhyzopertha; species Rhyzopertha dominica. The sequence continues at coordinate 17,938,875 of QCXZ01000053.1, read as the reverse complement.
GAGTGAGGTATCTGGACCCCCCCCCCCCATGTGGAGGTGAGCCAATATTTTCCACCATAACTGTTCAAACGATACTTTGTATTTATGGAGGGGAATGAGAATTAGACTAAAGTCAAAAGTGCAAAAGTAGTGCAGGAAAATGAAAATAAAAAACTACACACTAAATATAAGGCATCTGCAGTGTAATAGTAACACTACAGTGTAATCTTACCGGAGTATTAGGTACTGCACAAGGTATGTCTGCAAATAACGTTGAATGCTAGGCTTTATTGCACAGGGTATCTTTTGACGTGGACACGTCTTCCACTGTATTTTGGGGATAATTTTGTAAAAATGCCTATACGTTGGTGCTTTTGCGAACCACGTTGGTAATTTTGGTGCTGTCTTTAGGTACATACTAAAGAAAACTAATTATCCAGTCATTTTTTGTGAAAATCGGTGTGCGTCATCTAGTGGTGGTTTGACCAACTACGACGTGTGACAGTCGGTAAGCACTAGAAAAGCATAGCGAAAAAAATCTATTGAAATAAAATTACTCTAAATGAATAATTTTTTTACATTCATTTTATCTCAAAATTAACCAGAACGCTTGCTCTTGACGCTTCGGAGGCGGAGTTATTGCGCTGTGACCAGTGATGGGCGTTTGCGCGTAAATTATAATTTTCTAGGTCACACGTGTAGAAAATGTAGATAAAGCATTTTTGCGTAGATTTTAAGTGGAAAATTCAAGACGGGTATATTATGGTTAAAGTGTATTAAGTAGGTACGCGATAAACTTGAATGGAAACCATTTTGTTTCTAATTTCTCTGTTTTGCTAGCTTCTTCATGTGTCGATTTCCTTTTTATAACAGTTTTCTTTGGAACATAAAAGACAAAGCATTATGTTTTTCTTCCACGACTATATTAAGTACATTCTTAAGGAGCTTATTTCCACATGCTATCAATTAGAACAGCATGTTTAATATACAAGCTGATTTTTCTCCAAAGAAATAAGGTATCTACTGTAATCAATTATCACCTGTTACTTGCTTTTTTAGATCAATGTACCTAGTTCAGTATACATATATACGACAATCAAATTGACCTGCAATTAAAAACGTTTGGTGAAAGAACAAGGGTGGCATACAAAATTGGCCGTTTATTTCCGTTTATAGAAAATAAAGATAATAAAATCCAAAGTGCGCCAAAGTGCTTTTGACAGCACACTTAACCTGCTTACTCAGGTCTTCTGGCTATAATTGACGTATAACCAAACAAGTTATTTTTATTTAAACATTTATCTAGTCAACTTAATTACAACAAAATAGTATTTTGTTTAATTTAGAATAAATATAAACTAATATGGGCCTTTCCAATTTCCCACACATTTAGCTGGTTAATTATGTGTGTACACTAAAAATTGTCTTATTTCAAAATTGTAAATACAGTAAAATTTATAGGCAAGTGTATTTCACAATGTTCATCCAGAACTCATATTTAACCGTTGCAAATGACGTTTTCTAATAAGTCAAATGGTTTCCAAACTTAATCAATGACGTGTGCTTTGAAGCTGAAACAACATTCTTGTTGTTACGAATCGTTGTCTTAGGGCGGATATAGCTTTAAAAGACTATATTAGTCAGAATGAGTCATAACACGATTTCTGCTTAGTCAGCTCTTCTACCTTTTCCTATAAAAATTATAATTAACTACTGTTATATAGAATCACATCACAATCTATCATATATTCGGTGATAACTCTAACTTTTGTACCAAATTTCTAAATTCACATTACAGTTTAACAATTAATACAAAAAAGCTAAAAATCTATCCGAACTAACGTTTATGAAAGTCAGTTTATTTAATATAAGTTTTAGGAATCCAGTAAAGGCATTACAAACACGAATTAAAACCCGGTGTGTTGTTAAAAAATTAATTAAATATATTTCAGTTTATTTAAATGAAGCTTAATTTAGTTAAAATATTAAGTATTCGGTTAATTTTTGAGAGCAATGCACTGGCGATCTAAGAAGGTTGGCTTGACGCATAATGCTGAGGCATTCGTCATTCTGAGTTTTAATAATGTTAGTTATTCATCGAGTTTCTTTCCCTGGGGTGTAAAAATTATTACAATTGCATCTTTAGCACCTATATATATGAATCCCATATTAAATTTCTAAAGCTTCTGGTGTGAGAAGTTGTAACTGTACTAAAAGCGCATCGGTTTATGCATTAGCCTTTGATATGTGTTAATTCTGAATCAGAAATCGTGCTCCTATTAGTAGAACTTTTAAGGTGAAATTTATGTTCCTTGGGTACTTCGTATGATATCATTATACATTGTGTGGATCACGGATCTTTATTCTCCCAAATAAAATGTATCAACTCATTTTCTTCATTTCACCGAAGATGTTTTAAGTCGCCTTGCAGAAAATCCACAAAGATTATTCATGCAATAATTACTTCATTAATTACTTAAGTACCTACATCTTATAAACATTTCTTATTTCTATTTATGTTGAATTATACTTTACAGGACGTTCCTGCTTTGCCMCCACCCCCCTAGACCAAAAGCTGTGTACGTCCATGTGAACACCACTAACAAACTATATATTTCTAGAATTCTGCTTGTCTACACAATGCTATTTTCTACAGTAGACTTTTAAGGTAGAATATTACATAGTTTACGCGTAGATAATAGCGTAATTTACATGGCGTATTCTATACGCGCCCATCACTGGCTGTGACCTTAGAAACCTCTTACTTTGACAAGAATGCCGATCGTCCTAAAAACGTTGCTTAGAACCGTGGAGAGTTTTGTTTGTAATGTTATAAAAAAGAAAAAAATAATTTCACTTTGCAAACTGTCTGGTGCAGATAGCTGATATTTTAAGATACAGGTCAATAACCTGGCCTGCGATAGTAAATTATACGATAAATTCCCCTGTGAATAGTGTTGGTAGTGTATATAACAAATATGGCAAGCAGCAAGATATTGACTTTTTCATTCTTTCTCGGTGCGCCCTTAAGGGTTACTTATTGAACGTGGTTCCCCAGGAATAATTGGTTTCATATTTTTATACTTGTCTTTTTATGTTATGTTATTATAGTGCTAGGTACCTTCTTTTATTTGTACTGGTGTACTGTTGGAGATTATGAATAAATAAATAAATAAATACACTTGTGTTGTGTCGTAGTCTGCTAGCTTGGTGCTAGCTATAATCATAATAATCATTGTTGACGGTATCCAAAACCTGTTTTGTATATTTGTTCATTTCAACACAAGAACTGACACAACAGAATGAACAGTAAGTAACTGACATCTTAAAATTCATTGTCCAAACAGGTATTTCTGCCTTTAACAATAATGTAATCAAAATAAATTTAGAATGACAACACAGTTTGCAATAGGGAATTTGAGATTAACCAATGAATGCTGTGGCTAAATTGTTTTGCTAGTGAAAGAGATAACCTCCTACTTCAGCGCATTTAAATTCTTGCGGTTGATTCTGTATCAAGTAAAGGACTAATGTAATTTATACGTTGCTCCAAAAGCAGACGATCTGTGCGCGATCCAACATTCAACACGCGCTGTGTTCAGGATGGTCTGATCGTGGTTTAGACAAAAATCAGCAAACAGCGCAACTAAAAATCGGGCGTCAAGAGCTTTGTTAGGCGCTCTGCTACTTCCTCTAGCACGAATTTAATTAAGATATGGTGAAGCGTGAAATCTACCTGTAGCTCACGCTACTCAACTTTGTTTCATACAAAACAGAGAAAATAGGGAAGCAGCAAATAAACTTATATTACTAACGATATCCAGGAATTGGTTAAGGCTTTCGCGGCCGGGTGATGAACTGTTGTCCTGATTCGGGTCTAAAGGCCGTCGTCGGTTGGAATTACTCAGTCTACGTCCAGCACCTGAGATGGAAGGACCTCTGAAGACGCTTGCCACTCATACTAGCGAAACGTTAGGAAGCAATTCCAACCGACGACGGCCTTTAGACCCGAATCAGGACAACAGTTAGAATCTAGGWAGTTGATAATCTTTGAAGATATTTTTCCACGGCTGCGACATAACTAAAAGTGGTACTTTCAAAAGCCGGTAATTAGATGAAATAATTGTTTTAGGAAATGTAAGAAAATAATCCCAAGTTACCAATAAGAAATAATGTTAGACAGACTTTGAAGAAGCACAAATTCAGGCCATTTATAAGTAGGACAAGAAAAGTTCATCACCTGAAAGCTGCAGACTTGCAACGCCGGCTGGATACTTGCCAATGGTTTCCTAAGGATTGTAACCAAGAGCGAGATTTTCCAATAAACTGCATTGAAGAGACAAAGCATATGTAAGTAGCGCTGGTATTTTTGATCGTTGCATCTCTTGTTCTTCGACACAAGAAAACACCCACGAAGTTTTGTAGCGATGAGAGCTTGTTGATGTACTGCTGTTAGTTGACCTTAGGAGAGTATTTTTTTTTGCAAAATGGAAATCCTCCTTAACCGCCTGCAATTACTAACAGTTTTTGACGGTTAATTTTGACAGTAATTGTATTGCTAACCAAGGTCCTAAAACAATGCTCACGAGATCTCGGGATTTAACACCCATGGATTTTTATCTGTGGAGAAGATTGAGAGTGAAAGTAAAGATGCCGACGAGCATCAGGCAAGAAGTAGAAGTAGTAGTAAGCATTTGTAACCCTTACTCCTTCAGAAATGATCAACTTGGACAGAAATGTTCAGGAAAGATGCCGTCTGTGCCTAGATAAAGCTGGTCGATATTTCGAACAATCGTAAAGGCATTCCTTGTTTAGCTTTCCGTTGTTAGAATAAGTTTATTATTGTTGTTTTGTTTTACTTTCCATGTGGCTTACATTGTTAGATATTTTTAGACTCGATAAATGCCTATAGCAGTTATTAACCTTTTATTTTTCATTAATTAGCAATAATCTTTGAGGCAATCCAAGCCCGCAAAAAACACGGCATAAATCTGCTGAAAACACACTCCCGTAGTACTACTGGACTTTAAGGAGTAATCCAACCTCTGCAGATTAGGGAAAAACACTGTGTTGCAAAGTTGTTACAAACTGAATTCCGTATTTTTAAAGAATCAGACGCGACCGCAAGAAAACTATGAGCTTCGTGCTCGGGAGGTCATTTTCTAGAGGAATGAAAATTTTAAGCTCTACAGGCGGTGGAACGCAATAGTGAATAATTGCTGCTCTTCAAAGTAAATACTTCACTTGTTTTATCTAAAATTGCGTCACTCATGATTGCATGAATTCAACATATAAATGATGCTATACCCAAAGAAAGAGCTCTATCTAAAGTTATAAAAGTCATAAAGCGCTGTTGCACGCTGTTGCGTTGTCAGTTCTCAAAGGTATGATGTAAATGGTGTCGCTCACAGCGCACGGCCTATTCTTTTTGTGAAAAATGTAGGAATTAGTAACTTTTAATAACACGTTTGCTATTTTAGTGTTACCATTGAATTGTACGCGCTTATGCGTACAGTATTCCTGTATTTTACATTTCTTGTAATAGCTGACATGATACATCTGCAAGTTTGGGGGAATCCCGTGCTTGCTCGATATAATACCTTTTTAAGTCCGTTATAACCGCAAACTTATGCGGTTGTACCAAAAATTTAAGGTTCGTCTTATCCGAACGTTGGCTATAAACGTTATTTGCGAAAAATCTAACACAAGTTTAAAGTATATTTTAGTCCGTAAATCTTAGATTGGTTCGCTATAAATGAAGATCGCTAAAAGTGGGTTCATTACTAGTTATAAGCTGTACTTTATTGTCGTGTCATCTTAAAAAACCCAAAACGTCTGTTTAATGATTTGATGTTGTTCTGGCTAGGTGGCGTGTTTATGATGTTAATTGCAAAGGTCTGGTATTGTTAGAAGGTAGCATGCCTTGTAATTATCTTTGTAGTAAGAAACATATAGCAAAATAAATAAATAATCTGTTAAATTTGAGTCAGCTTTATTTATAATTTCATCATTCTACAGAAGTCATGCAAATGCTATAGAGTAGTAACCGATTTACCATTTTTCTATGTATACTCATGGGAAACCATTTTCTGCATTTATGTTAACTATCCAGTCCCTCTTTTTCTCTCATTTCTTGCCGGGTCGCCACTAAGTTGATGTCGAACATATCGGTGAGACATGCAAAGCGAACGACCGTGGGAAGTGCAGTTTACCGAATAGCAAAGAACCGAGTCGGATCCGATCCAATAATCAGGTAAATCACACAGATAGGCCGAGCGAATCTCGAACATCACCACACTCTTAAATAGACCCGCGGCTTCAATCAACTGTGGATAAAATGCATGATTGCATACGTCTCTGCTTGTATGCAAGCGGCTCTTACTATTTTACGGTTTGTTGAAAATAGTCGGTGGCGTTTCGACAGACGGTTGTTCAACAGTTTTCTCCGATTTTTAAAAAGTGTGTCAAACGTCAAGCGTGATTATAAAAATAAAACACATGCTTCTAATTCATTTTTGGCAAAGCCAAATGTCAGCGTTTAAMTTGTCGGTTGGTGAAATATGAAATTTGCTGATTTTCTCATGTGCGGCCAAATGTTTTTTTGCTTTTGCATGATCTAACCATTTGACGTAATACTTTTAAATATATTGTGAAAATGGGATTCTGTTATTATATTCCAATAAAGACTACATATTTATCGATACTTCTTCGTATAAGTAAAGGCACACAATTGTTCAGTTTACTGTAATATAGCAAATTATTTTATAGGTGTGAAGGATGTACGTACCTTCCGTCAGTAGCCAATTTTTGAATAACTTTTTGCGAGAGGCGCTCCCTGATCGATGGATTGCCAAAAATGGCCCTTTTCAATGCCCACCCCGCTTTCCAGATTTAGCAGACTTCACTGGTTTTGTATAAGGAAAAATAAAAAGTCAAATCTATGATAAGTCTAGAAGTTTATAAGCGTAACTTTAAATGACGTAAATCTTGTTCTCATTATGTTATAATAATAATATTACTCTAGGGCTTTACTTGATGATGCAATGGTGTCAAGGGCCAGGTCGCAAGCTAAGGAGGGGGGAGCGCAAGTGAAAAAAAACAACGAAGAGATAAAAGTCCGCTTTTGAGATTGTAAAAATCAAAACATGATATTGCATATATGTAGGTATATTAATCGATACATGATGCATTTCAACAAAACATCGATATAAATAGATAAATAATATTTAAATAATGTATAGACATACGTTTTGTAGCGATATATTATTTTGGCATGTTTAGTTCTTATTTTTGTTCTTTGAGTTATTTTATTTCAAATTATTATACAAATTTGTAATATTTTAATGAATTGAGGGTACTGTTGAACTCGGCACCACTCCTAATTTGCAATAAATTATTGCAAGGTAGAGCTTCGTTCGTAGGTGGATCAATCCAATCTTATTTTTTAAAATTTTAAGTACCTAAAACAATGACATACTTAAATGAGTTTTAATATACTGAAAGTATATGAATAACGCTTGATATATGTATTTTTTGCGCACATGTTTTTAATTTAATAATAAATATTCGCTTACATTTGTTTTTGAATAAGAATGTAATGCAAAACTGACGAATAAACCTTATAAATCTGTAGCTATAGTTGTCGGCATCTTGGTGGTGAGCTACATTTCTCAAGGGTGCTATAACTTGTATGGATTTCGAGAAGTAAACGGATTTGCGTTAGTGCCCAGTTGGCCTATTGTAAATAACCACAAAATTTGTTGAGATTATTTGGTGATGAGTTAGCGGACGCTCTTGCGCTGATTGGTGCATTATGTAGAAGTAAATAAATTAAATATACTAAATCAGTATAAAAATTATAGCTAACAAAACACTAAAAGTATGTTTTTATTTTGGCTTTTTTTTTGTTTACTTTCCAGGGGGGCAGCTGTTCCCCTTGGAGACGCCTATGAATGGTATCAGTGTTTACCGCAGGTAAAAGTATAAGAATTTTCTATTTTCATATTTGGGCGACACTGCTTTATAACTAATGTACCCACGAATTATGTCTGTCTAGAATGCTTTTAGTATTCCATCAGTTTCTAAATACTTCACCGAGCCAGTCGAAGCAAAACTGCTTGTTCCCAGACCATCACCTTTTTGCTTGTTCGTCTGCATCCGCTACGTCGGTTTACCTCCCTTTAACAAACTATCGGTTTCGGAAGGGCGACCACTGCTACGGCAAAAGGCGAAAATTCCGCAGCCGGCCACAACATATTGCGAGAGAAAATAAAAACAGCCCCCTCACACTAGTTCGACCGCGGAACTAGGTGGAGAGCACATCTTTCTCCTTCACGTTAGTCAACCCTTTTCACTCTTAACGTCCTAAAAGACATCGTTAACCACACGTAGGGAGTAACGGTGTCTGCCGTGTTGTCAACAGTTCATGTTACTTGGTGTTTTGGGGTATTTTGAGTTATGTGCGGTTTTGATTTTCCATTCGAAGATAAGTCAAATATTTTAAAATTAAATAACAAAGAAAAAGGAAGGAAGGTATTTGTAATTAATTCCTTTCTTCCTTGTCTGCGAAGGTAAGTATCGAAAAAAAACCCATAAAATATAAGCTTTTAAACCTTTTATCTTCGGGTACTACTTGACAACCACTGAAGAAGTAAATTTACTACAATTTGGCACTTTTAATTGACTGCTCTATTGCATCTTTTATAGAGTACTGGCGACCCAGCCTATTATACCTACAACGAATCACCTTCATTCCCCCCAAAAGACTGTTTATATAGGAGTGCGCGCGCGTTATCGCTCGGCTTATGTAGAAACAGAAAGCTATCCTTAAAAGATAGATATATGCCGCCCCGAACTTTTTTGTAGATCTATAATATAGCGCCGTTCATTGTATTGTTATGTCATAGGGATTAGGCAGCGTTTTCGATGAATGCTCCCAGACGGCTTGACTTTTTACGACACTTCCAACAATTGCAGTTATATTTCAATCATTTTACAGAAGACCTTGATAAAATATATACTTAAACCTTCCTCATGAATCACTATATCTATTGGTGAAAACCGCATGAAAGTCCATTCAGTAGTTTTTGAGTTTATCGCGAACAGACAGACAGACAAACGCTGCGGAGGACTTTTGTTATAAGATGTAGTGATATTGAACTAAGCATTGTCTTAGCAATTATTAATATTGTAACATCTCTCGGTCCAGACGTTGATTTAAACAACTAACACTCGCACTCTAACTAACGTCATAAGGTTAGCTAACTGAATTCGTTTGTCTGCGGGGCTAGTTTTATATATAAGCCCTTCTAGGTTCTTCTAGAAATCAAATATTTAGAAAACTGCTTCATTGCCATGACATAGGCAACACTATGTAGGTATATTGTGCGAGTTTCCCATTTGACTAGAGCGTTTCTATGTCGATGCCAACTTCGTTGATACATAATTTCCTACTGGAATTTAATTCAATGGTATTTAAATTAATAACTTCGAAGGTGTAAACCTAATAAATTGTGTATTCTTCCCTCCACTGCTTATTGTTGTGCCACGGCATCACTTTGTCATTCTTTTCGATTCCTTCCTTCGATAGTTAAGCATTAAATCAACGTCCCAATAAATTTCTGCGATGATAGTGTGATTTCTCGGAATAAATCTGTAGTGAATAATGATTTGCCAATTTTGTTTCATATTTGTTCTATAGCCTACTGCTATGGAACTATTGCTTATTTCATTGATCCTGCAGTCTTCATACATTTTAGGATACAGTTAATGACTGCAGAAACGTTTTCTCTTCATAAGTACTCGACTCTCACATACAACTTTCATCTTCTTCCATGCACTTCCGACATCACTTGCCGTACCAATTCTTATTAAGTGTTTGTTTAAAGTAAGCTTGCACCTTGCAGCAGTTCTATAACTTTCACTTGGAACAAGTTCCCCATGAACATACGCGATTGTCGTTGTAGCCAGTAGTTGTCTTTCCACTGTGCAAACTGCAGATGCAGGTAGGCTCAAGCTCATCATCTTCTTCCTCAAAGCTACGATAACCTTATTGACTGCTGATCTAAACGGTTCTGTGGTTATTTCTGGATACCACGTGCTCAAGTATTTAATTCATGATCCAGGCCCTCTCTTTCTATACACTTTTCCTTGGAGGATGGGCTTCAAGAGTTTAAATTTAGTGTCTCTTCTCATTATATGTCCTACGTATTACAGTTTCTATATCTTAGTCGTGTTCATTAACTTTCTTTCTTCCTCATTCTTTCCAGTCTGTTTCGTTGGTCATTCTATTTACCTATCATATTTAAAGTACTATTCTGTAGAGCCACATCTCGAAGGCCTCTAGCTTCTTTCATGTTATTTTGGATAGTCTACAATTGCATTCCATAGTATAGAATATGAAAAAAAAATAACAGGAGCCCTATTTTGATATTTAGCTTGAGCTTATGTCTTTTTAAGAGCTTATACATTTTGATGAAGGCTGTGAGCAGTCCCACCGTTCGTTTACTAAGGCTACCAGGTAAATAAATTTGGATAGCCGTTCTACTAATGTATTTTTAATAAGTAGTTGATAATTTCCCTTCTTTTGTTAATTTTTGACTATAAACTATTCCAAGGGTTATCTAGTTCCCCTTTTGGCTAGTAGATGGACGCTCTATCTTTACTCTCAGCCCTTGAAGCCTACGAAGCCACGGCTGGGTTTATTCTGTCGTGTGCTCTAAAAACACAAAGTAGATCTAGGTATCTATTTAGTACTTTTAAACTTTAAGTGTGTTCTGTGACTGTCAAGGCTTTAGTTTGAAAAAAAAGGTTATAAAAGAGCCTAGGGTATTATGCTTACGTTTAGCACGTATTTCTTTAGCATGTTGCTATGGCCAGCGTCTACCCCTTCTACGGTAAGCGCTTTGAAGGATTTTTAGAAATCAATTATCACTCCGGTTCTTAGCATGTAGCTAAGTTCACATCCTAATCATAATCGACGAGTTTCAGTCAAAGCCTTGAACGCCTCTGTAACTTACTGAGTATTTTGGGTATCTCTACTTTGATAAACCGTCAGTAAACCATTTTCGACTTTAGCCCCTATGTTCTTCGAGCTAAACACCTGCAGACCCATGAAACTTTTGTTGCTTTATTGGTAACTTATTCCTGATAAGGCTGGAAACTCATCTTTGTATCTGATTTCTTGTTTCTTCAGTAATACATCGTGTCCCCAAGAAGTCTGCCTCTGGTGAACTCGATCACTGAGGTTTTTGTAGGATTGACTGCTAATTTTGCATCTACATCACCTCAGTACGGTTTTTAGTGCCTGATGTGACACATTAAACTCGGTTTCCCCAAACTTTCCTCACACCGAAATGGTTACATTGTCCGCTTATCCTTTGTACAGAAACACCCTAGCGTTTTCTTTTCGTGGTGAATATTTGTTTCGAGTGAGTCCTAGGCTACCTTTAGGGTCATAATGCTTTCATCCTGTTCGCTTCGTTCGAAGCATATGCATCAAACCTTTAGGCTTTGCTAGTACACCCCGCATTGAAATGCTGGAAATTAGTTTGCCGATAACAGTCGTAGGCTAAGAGTCCGAAAGATTTTAATCAAAATCTGACATACATCTGTTGTAGGGTATGTGCATTAGATAAAAATTGCTGTTTCTTTCAAATTTCAAAACCATGTTCCAACCATTCGTTTTCCAAAAGCATCTCTTTATAATACTTGTGTAGTCGCGATATTTTCATAAATATCGGAAGCAAACATAATTTGTTAGAAATAACAAATAGGTAGTAGAATGCCCGTAAACCATCAAAATTACTTGGGAATTATGCACTAAAGCAATATCAGTGTATTATTTGTAGTAGGTGTTTAAGGTTCTTTGTCAGTTGCATTTTCGATAAATATTCTATATCCGAAAGCTACCAGCACTGTGGCAACACCGCTCTGACTTGATGCCCCCGACACAGAAAGTCACTGCAGGTTACCTCCCTCGGTGTCGGCGGGGTGCCTTTCTCAAACACAGATGCGGATATGTGGCAAACCGTTTTCGGTTGTTAATTATTGCACAGGGAAAGGTAGAAAGCATGTTTTCAATTGCGGTAGCACGAAGGATTTATATGTACTGTTGCTTGATTTAAATGCTTCGAGGTCGCTTCCACTGCCCTTGAGTTGAATATTCTTTACCACTGGCACTTGGATTCTTCAAAATGTACTGGAGGTGCCTAATTAATGTTCAATGTTTATATAAATTAAGAATTCTGTAACGTTTAGCACAATTTCTAATTGAACGCCTTACCTCTTTTGAAAAAGAATATACTCAAAAGGACTGCCTTGCGTATTTGGATTCCTATTGTTTTTGCTTATTCATTTAGTAGTACACGTGATAGAATAATTTTAATTATAGAACGGACCTTAAGTTCTTGCAGTATGAGCTTCAAGGCTAGTCTAGATTACCCACAACGTTTCTAAGCAAGGGACATAAACAGTATGCATAGAGTATTGAAACATTGTATGAGATAAGTTCTTGTAGAGCTTTATGCATTGTTATGTGTCCAAATTACAGACGGAATGCAATGTCTCTAGTTGTTACGCCATGAACAGTTATAATACAAACCTGTGCTATCAACTTATTTATTGCTCTTCGCAAGCTGCAAATTGTAGAAGAGAAAGGGAAGCGTTGGTAGATACATCAGGTATTCGCGGAAGGCGCAAATTATGGCCACAGGTTTAGCTTAGATTAAAACACGCAGATGGAGCAGGATTTAAAATTTCACAAGAATGTCTGAAAGTAATTTCGAAATGATGCGCATAGAGGGAGCCAATTTCACAACACAACCATAACAGGTTATTCGAAAAATTTTCCTGAAATATGTTGTTCATTAAATACTGTTCGTATTCCATTAATATATTCATCTAGGAAGTCGTGAACGCTTGAGTGGGGGTATCTGTTTAAGGAGGTGCTGCGGTTGTAGGTGAGGTTTAATCTAGATTTGTGGAATATGAATGAGTTGGTGAGTTCAGACTCCATAGGCTGGACTTCCAGGTAATGGACCTTCTACTTAAGCTTATTTTTCCCGCAGACTGAACAATCGTCTCGTTTCGGAACACTCTCCACGAGCGTTTCCATAAATCGAAACTCCTCATTAATGGCTATGTCCTTTATTTGTTTTCTTTCCATAGTTAATAACTGAGGTCTTCAAGAGTTAGTACTATCAATGCTGGTCTCACTGTCTTCCTCATGTGTATCAGCGTCTGAGGGTTCATCTATCACCGTACATACTCAAGCGTTGCTATCATTTTCGCTTTACGGACGCATAAACTTGGGTTTGGCATTTCATACCTAGTAATAAAAATTTTCTTTGCTGTATTGCATTGGATAAATACTGCTTGGAAACAATGTATGTAATCTGGAAATAGTTACATATTAGGTTAACAAAATATCTGACCGCGCCTTTGATTTTACGCTTACTCTTGTTTTATCACCAAATACTATCGCTTTCATGGTTACTTTAGATTCTTTTAACATGTAAAATGTTTTTTTAAATATTTTACTGCTGTAATTTTGTCTGTAGTCGTATTTTGTGTCTTGGAAGTGTGTAGTTTCTCATCACAAAATTGTTTAACACTCTTTGGGGCTTCAGAAACACCAGTAAACAAATAGCAGATAAAGCAAGGGTTTTGTAGCACATGTCAAATAATTTTAACAGCAACTTATTTAAAAATCTTACATCCTACCCTCAATGTGTATTTTTTTATAACAACGTGTAAGATAAATGTCATCAAGAAGGGGTGGAACGAATATGCATAATAAATTTAACTCAAATAAGTGCTGCATGCCAAGTTCAGATCTTGATACCTTACAAAGAGATTTAAAAAATTGGCAAAATTTAGCGATATGTTCGCATCTATCAGTTCATATGTTTATGTTAATTGATCAATGATAAATAAGATATTTTTCTAAAACTTCAAATAAAAATATGGTCTTGAGTCTTTTCAAAAGAAATGTATTTCTATATAGAAGTTTCGACGATAGTTAGCGATTTCAAGCATCACGTCAAATCAGGGCCCAGAGAAAAGCCCACAACTTCTTTTTGGTATACATTCATATTACTTTATGTAGTTACCAGCAAAAATCAAATTTTTAATAGATAGTCTGTTCCATGAAAACAATATCTTACCTTTTAGTGTTGAGATAAAAGAAACTAAAAATAAAGTGGTCAAAACTGTTTTCATGTAGTGTCTATCTGCGCAGTCATATTCTTCAAACTTAACCGTTTCCCTCTGCCTTTTAACAGAATTTTCACTATCACTGCGTTTCACTATTTCCTTGGCTTTCCGCGCTTTCTTACCGCTTTCCTCACTTCGTGTACCTGTCGCACTGGTCTGCTTCCACTCATTCTGATCATATGCCTAAATCACCTGAATTTCGACATAAGTACTTCAAATCACTGTTTACCTCTAGCTCTCTTCTATTCAATTATTATTGATTTTGTCCATTATTATTACTTTTTAAGTTACGTTTTGTTATGCGTTAAAGTAGTAACATAGCCATAGTTGTGTCCCGGTCGAAAGTAATTCTGTGTATTGATTAACTTATCCTCGATCTCCATTCTTAACCTTTTTTTCAATATCCCTTAGTACACTTTTGCTGGCACAAATCATGTCACTTTTACTGGTGAACAGTATAGAAATACGACAACAGAATGTGTTTTGCTAGAATTAATACATACGTAAATAATGTTTTTTTTTCAGGTGGTATTACCTACTTGTCACATTTCTTGTGGGCCAATCGTAAGAGAGGTTTCGCTATTTCGAAAGATTCACAAACTAAGTTGTAGTAACGTCAGCTACACAAAGCTTCCATAGTGCAAGACTGTAGAGTGTAGGGATCACCACAAGCATACTATAACAATAATTATAGTTATTTCTTACTTAACGTCGATGATATTTTTAATGGGTTAACAGGCATAAGAAGAAATGAAAATGTATTGCCAGCCTTGACCGAGATTTGAACTCGGGATCTTTAAAAGAACAATAGAACCGTAGGTTGTTGGAAAATCTTTATAAAGCCATCATTTTCATGACTGTAACTTAATCTGCAACCTACTATAATATTCAGACAACGGTACTATCGTGCTCATTGATGTACGGTGATCGCCGTGCATATTGTAGTTTAGCAGCAGTTATAAAAAGGCGGCACAAAGAATTCAGAAATCAACGCCGTCTACGTTGCATGAATCATTTATAGAAACGCTGCATAATAGCTAACAAGATTTAAAGTTAGCGCGTGGAAGCAACTTGATAGTTTCATAGCTTGGTCAAGATTAATACTATTCTATAGCTTGATAAACTTGACACCAACAGATTCCTCATTAGAGCTTACGTACCACTGTGGCTAAAACATTAACTCTAAACATGCCAAAAATAATAAAGGAGACACCTGAAACATTTGGCATATTGTACTCGTATTTAGGTACTACCACACCTCAAACCGATTTTGCGGGTTTAATAATATATTAAACATGCATTTCCATTGGCCGCATCCTTAGGGGATGATAGCACCGACTTCGCCATTATAAAACCTGAGCGGAATGCGAAAGTGGTGTGTGTGGTATTGTTCAATTAGCTCGCCAATTTGCATCAGGTGTTGCTGCTGGATATCGCCGCATATCGTACATGCAGCACTTCCGAATTTTAATTAAACGTGTATGTGACCGAACGCGAATTTAAGCGGCGCTCCCTCTAAGGAGTTATTAAATAAAAATTAGAAGGGTTTGCCCGTTTAGAGAGTCCGTCTGCTGGGTTAATTGAGGGATTATGGAGAGCCCAAGCTGCAGGAGCGTTTTAAAAGCTCCAGATTTACACATGTATTTGCTCCGGAAAGCATATGCGAGGCGGATTATGGGGTTGCGTTTGTCTGAAATTTTAAATAATATTTAGGCGTCCAACTTATTAATTTTAGGACAGAGGTTCCAGCCCCTCCATAAAAAGAGGAGTGGTATTTGTTAATCAGTTTAATCTGAGTGCTTTTGGTTATAGCAGTCTATCTGTTGAACAAATGTGTTTAATGCAGCATTTTTTAATATAGGTATGTTTAATTATTAGTGTAGCAGCCTACCTTGGCGAACTTTTCATTAACTACATCCATTATTTCGGTAGCAGGTGATTATATCAGAATTATTATTTGTTAAAGGCGTTTACAAAAATTGCCTGCAGGCCTCTTTATTTGGGTAAATTTTTTTTACATAGTGCTTGTTGTAATAAGCAATGAGGCCCACAGACAATATTTTCGGTATTTCTCTTCTTTGGTTTCTTATTCCAGTTTGATGTTGATTGCTAAAGAAGATCTATCATATGATAAATGGTATTAAAAAGCATGTACATATTTGATTGTATTGCAATAAGGATTACTACATACTGCTGCTCATTTATTATGTGATAAAGCCTGCCTTCTGGATAAAAAATATAATCAAATATGTTTACGTTACCGTGGACCAAAAATGTTAAATTCATGAAATGATTTTTTTATATTTTTGTATATATAATTTATAAGTTGCTGTTTCCATCTAATAAAATTATTTTCATGTTCTCGAATAACTGTTACAACTATTATAATAACTGCTGGCTAGGTATAATATATATCCATTCGTCGCTGTTACCATCTCACTTTATTTTTGCTTGTCAAGTATAACTCGAAACTGTAAAGTTAGAACATGTGGAGGTGRGATTAATTAGGTTTGCGGAGAGATGTCTAGAGTGTGGTGATATAATTTTTTATTTAATTTTAAAAAGACAGATGACACCAATCACTCAAGCAAAAAACATTTCTTGTTACTCTGTTAGAAACTTTTGTTTCAATAAGGACACAATGACTAAAAAAGGTGGACGTCACATTGACCAATCCATGTATTGTGCGCGCCAGGAAAGAAGTCAGACGTGGTGGTGGTGGACGAAAATTGTCGCGAGACTTGGTCACAATTTTAGGCTAGTTAACTCGTCCCACCAATGCGGTTCGCTCCGTTTAAATTATGGACGATAATTCATTCCTAAGTTGCGACTTCTTTCATGGCGCGCGATTCATATCTGTGTAAAATATTTAGTAGAAATCATAGCGTTTTTAGAAATTTAGTAGCGCAAAAGCGTCATGTGCGCCATTAGTGTAAAAGAGTACCGATCTCAGATAATTATTAGTAAAATCTTACCGTTCTTGTTACTTAAGTTACTGCACTTTGATGTGATAAATGTCTTCCTACAATAAAATTAAAAGCATTCTCTATTTCTTTAAAAACCTTTTCATTACAACTACAAAAATTTTTCATTCAACGCATTTACAGAATGACCTGTATATAGGTGGAAATGTTTATTATTATTGAAAATGTACATACACTTCATGGTTTATGTCACTGACGATTTTATGTTGAGTTGGCGCTCTTTACAGACTTCCCACTTATAAATATTTGGATTTCCTCACGATTTATTCATAAATTATATATGATTTGTGTCGTGAAGGATATTCATTGATTTTTTATGTAAAAAGTATCTTTAGCAGCAGTTTTTGGTTAATTTTCTATGTTACATACTTATATGTTGTAAATTAATAAATTTGGAGTAAAATAATACGAATATATTAAGTATTGCTAAATTCTATTCACACGTCAAAACTACACGAAAATGATACTATTTCTAACTTCACTGTTTTCTTGGTGCTTATCCCTTAAAAAATTTTAAATTGTTTAAAACAATTCATTAAATAACTATATTACGAACTTGCATAGTATGTTTTAGCAGGCCATCATGGCATTCAAATGGTTTACTGCCATCCTTAGTGCACGAAACAAAAAATGTTTCGAAGTATTTCTTTCCACTACCTGTGCTTTATTATGTATATTCGTAACAAGCCTATTTTTTGGTCATAGCTATTTATCTCGACTAATTATCACTTATTTTCTTTAAATCAATGTTTCTATATCAGCAAAGGGTATTGTTTGTAGGTATACCTCGTCAATATAATACAATAAAATAGATCTGCGAATTAAAATTAATTATATTCATAAAAATGTACAAAAAAGGATGACAGTAAAATTACAGTCTGCAGTCATTGAGCAGCCCAATTGACATCAACGGCTTCAAGGTGTTTTTAATGCCGCGATTGCCGTGATCCTTGCTGAAATGAATGTTGACCTAAACAATTTGTTGTTTAGTCATTTTTTTTATTTAACATAGCTATAGCAAAATAGTATTTCGTACCTTAGTTAACGACGAATGAAAATAATAATAAAATGCAAATTTGCACGTTTGAGACTTATTGAGCAGTTGTGATGATACAATTATTAAAAACTAAATATTTCTATATTTCTGTTTCTCTACACAATGCCGTTTTCTACACAAAATCTTTAAAGTACCTAAATGCTCGTGAAAGTCAAGTTTACAACGAACACAGTAACAAACGTTTCTTAAACTTAAGAACGTATTTTGATATTTCTTTCCATTCAAATGAAGTAAAGTGAAGCTTAATGGAAAAAAATTCCATTACATGATAGTTATTCATAACGTCTTTAGACAATTGCTTAACTACATGTAAAACAAAATCTTTGGAACTGACGTTTTAATATAGATACTAAAAAGGAATCCTTTAACCTCATTAGTATATAATGACAGTTCATGGTCATAGAAGTCGCTTACCTTATATAGGCAATAAGTATTAAATAACTGCCTATCGCTGTTAATATTTTGGATCACTGTGAATTCCACAAGCTATAATTATAACTACCTGTTTGGAAACCAATTCAGCACATGCTCTTACGATTACCTATAATGCATATCCTTTATCATATTTCCTTAGCCGATTAACGTTTATTAGTTTACATTTTCTCTTCCTCTCTAAATAAATGTTTTTGGTTTCAACCCAATAAAACTTCGCAGATGCTCATGCAAATAAAACTACAGCAAATGACTAAATTTGCATGCTACAACTTATCGACATTGTTCAAAACGGCCCCCTTCAATAATTCCTGCTAAAAAAGCAAATAAAAGATAATCATGTATAAAGAAAATAATGACCAATATACCTCCTCAGGAACATACATGTTCCCATTCTTCACCTCGACCGTGAAGGATGTTCTTCGGTTACGGGCGTAAACTTGACCTACGTGATCCCATGGCTGCTCTACATTTACAAACCATAATGTCCAATTGTTCAGAGGACAAGCAACATGCACTAAAGGCAACGGGCGCGACATCAACGCAACGATTGTTCCGAAGATAACATTCTTAGAGATCTGCCATGATGTGAGGGCATTTTAAGAAGCTCGATTGGCCTGCTGAAACTATTATATTATCGTTTATTCAATGGTGAGCGAAACTGATTTTCTGCCTATTTGGAATCGACAAACAGCAACAATTTCTTAATGTTTATGCGACTGTTAGGAATCAAGGCTAAGTGTTTCCATTTTAACTAGTATGAATTACTGACTTTAGATATGCTACATTAATTTTACAATTACAAATGACTATCCATTTTTTAGTTCTTAAATGTGCTGGATAAATTTTAGATGTTGTGAAACGACATTTGATGTTGCTGGTTGATGATTTAGACGTCTTAAAGCAGAGTCTTTAAATATACTGGACTTCGAAGTAATGCATCTCCTAGGTGGGAAAATGTTTTGAGTGATTTCTTATTTATGAATTGCTGCGTAACTGGGCGAAGCGCACATCGAAGCAGGTGCACAATTCCTTCTTGTGATAAGCAAATTTGTCTGAATTCTTTGACGGCTACGGTAATTGTTGAAGTGTTTTTCCGATGTTATCCCATAAATATTCTACTTGTGTTAAGTCAAGGGATCTTGCAAGGTAAGCCTTCGCGCCAACGTCTTATGAAAGACCTTGGTTTGATAGGTTGAGACTGCATGACTTTGTGTTATTATAAAAAGTCATTTGAAAAAGCCGCAACGGATAGTATAACAACTTCAGCGATGTACCACCGGGCTGTTAAACTATTCCCAATTAACATCATAGCGAATCTACTTCCATAACGTATAACCAGCCCGGTCCTAAAGATGATGCCGACGTCATATCAGTAGTTTCAGCCGTTATTCTTGCTGTATAATCCCTTCATCGGTTTTCATATCTGTTTTTAAATTAAAAAGGTCGCGATCTGTTTTACTGCCAAAAAAGCAGAGGAAAACCGTAATTACCTATGATTTTCCTTAAATCTGTAAAAAAACGTGTAAAATCGCATATACATATAGTCAATCATTTTAAAAAGTGTTTATTATCAGGATGCATTTCACTGAATAGAAGTAAGTACTAAATTAAATAAATGTAATGTTGCACTAATTTTGCTATTTAGCCTTTCACAATTTGTCAAAACTTTAACACTGTGATTTCGAGAAGAATATTTTCTTCTGTCTGTGCAAAATTGAATGTTATCTTGAGGTAATGCATATTCATTTTCGTAATAGATTTCCAATAAATTGCCCAAGGACAAAATTGACGATGCAGTAAAATTATTTTTTTAAGTGTCTATTTTAAAGTTTTCTTCGAACTCTGCCCTATCGGACAGAAGAACCGTATCGTTGGATCAAGCAAAGAAGTTCAAGACGTCAGTGGCCAGGAGTTTGAGCTTTTAGAGAATCACCTTGTCCATTGTGACAAATTGCAATATAGAATCGCAAAATTTTTCTTCCCTTCTTGTCCTTTTCAACCTTGGATTTGATATAAAAAGCACCAGTTTGAAGTATATTTTTCTGTCAAGAGAAAACGTAGTATTCGTTTGAAACACCTTTACCATGGAGTTCTCTTCTAGACGCACTACCTAACCAGACATTTCGCTGGGGCACTTTAATCGGCTTGCCGGTGGATGTCGCTCTCTGAGACTGTTTGTTTTGGCATACTGGCACTGTGTCGTTGGATTCCTGCTTAAGAAGCATAATGTCTGTGCTGAGCTGTCTGCGTTTGGTCTATAGCCAAGCTGAAGAGATCTAATAGATTGAACTGCTGTCCTCGAATTGTCCTAATGCTGCTAAGTTACAATGTGCACCGTGCACGGCGAAACGGCGATAGTACTGAAGGTTGAGATCATTGTCACAGAAAATGTTGAAAATACATACTCGCAGGCGCTTTCTCATATTAAAATAATTCAAAAAATCGGCAGATGACAGGTATACGTCACTTTTCTGAGAGGAGGCAAATTGATTTAATCGATAATAAGTGCCCTGGATGCATACATCATTTATAGAAACCCTGTATACTTCTCTTCGTGACATCTTCAAGCTAAAGTTAAAACCAGATTAGACGAGTGCGTAGCTCCTTAAGAGCACGTGTCCTAATGTGAAACCATCTTTCCAACTTTAGCTTAGATACTTGCACAGGACGATATCATGCAAAGCAGCTTAGGTACTCTTTTGTGACGATCCCAAACCAGACTGTAGATACAATAAATAACAGGTAATTAGCTCTTTGTACTTACCTTTATTTTATAATATACAAGTAAATCAAACTGCATGACTCTACTTTACTCTAGATATTTTTATATCCACTTTTTTCTATGCCGCAACTAGATATGTTCTTATCTTTTTTATTTTTCCTGGGTACCCGTTTCAATTTGCTTAAGTTAAATAACTCTGTTTTAGCTTGTTTGCAGCTATGTTTTGGTGTCATCTGGCGCTAGTTTTACAAACTATGACGTAAGTAGGTACTTCCATTGCCAGATACCCAATGGGCGTTTAAGCCCATTTTACTAAATAAAACACAACAGTGTAGAGCGTTATCTAAGGAATCCAACACAAACTACGATGATTAAAAAACTACTACTAGTCTTGCTGTTTTTTTTGGGCTCATCGGGCTTTGAATTATCGTCTCTTTGCTTTCTTTTCTAGCAGGTATGTTGTATAGAAAAAGGTTTTTACCGTGCAATTTAGATATCCTTCTTCTGTTTTACAGTACAAGTAATACTCTACAATCTATTACTTTGATTTACACTCGAATATTTACTGTGATTCATCTCCTAGGTTGTTATTTTTGTGGGTGAGGAGTTTTCACAACATACATTTTTAATAACGATTTCTACTTTAGCACAGTTTTAAGGAAAATAATATTGCTTTCGAGTTATATTAACAAATATATGTTTTTCCATCGTTTGTAATAGGCAAGTTACATAAATGCGCCATTTTATATGGTTGCCTAAATTAAATTAATTTTTGAAAGTTAAAGTATTACGTACTGGTATGAATAGCAAGTAATAGTAAAACTGAAATTCTAAAACAAATTAAAAAGCAAAAATCCTTAATAAAGTTAAAATGAAGCAGTGCATGCAAAAGACAAAAAAAAAGATTGACAGA
Source organism: Rhyzopertha dominica (assembly GCA_025024175.1). Taxonomy (NCBI): domain Eukaryota; kingdom Metazoa; phylum Arthropoda; class Insecta; order Coleoptera; family Bostrichidae; genus Rhyzopertha; species Rhyzopertha dominica. Next base: position 17,916,571 of record QCXZ01000053.1, on the reverse strand, counting down.
GTATGGAATTGACGTTCTTTGGAAAAATTTTAAATCTATAGATAGAGAAGGTTAGAAAATCATGTTTAGAAGAAACTTAGGTTTAGAACCTGTTCTAACAACAATAGAATATATGTAAATTAAGGTAGGTGGGACAACTAGGCAAACATCTGATTCTCAAGAAATGAAGAAGTAAAAGGGAGAGGTTCAGATCGCTGCTGTGAGTAGAGCAATAAGATGGGAAGATGTAAGAGTGGTGACAAGTGACAGAAACCAATGGAGAAAAATAGGAAAACTGAAAACTCGTTTTCAAAATCACTCGACAGTCGACATCAAAAGGTAATTTTTTTAAGCTTTAGGTAAGCAGGTATTGGAAACGGTTGTGCCCACCATACAACATTTGGTCTGTCAATAAAACTAGTTCTTGTGGACGTAGTGTTCCTCTACACTGATGCACTTGGTGCATCGGTGCTGGAACACTTCAATAGCTTCCTGAAGAGATTTTTGATCTGCTAATTTAAAGTCTATTTGCTGTATAGCAGCCATGGCAATACAAGATAGCTGGGAGCATTGGCCTGATGGAACAGCACATCCTTCCTTAATTTTCCTCGGCGTTTCTTTTTATAGGCGTCTAGCAATTTACAAATTAATTGTGCGTAATAGGTCCCTGTAATGCTCTGTCCTTTTTGCAGAACCTTTCCAGTAGACGGCACGACTTTTTGAATTTGCATAGAGGAGGAGAATCGCATTGTTTCCACTCTTTACTTTACACTTTAGTTAAGGGATCATAGTGGTACGCCGATGAGTCGTCCATGGTCACATAGCGACTAGGAAAGTTCTCTTTACTTGTTTGGTACCTTTCCAAAAGATGCTCACAGGTCAACACCAGATTTGTTTTTTCATCATTAGTTATTATTCGGTGTATCCGCCTTGCACTCATCTTTTTCATATCTAATTCTTTAGCTAGTATGTGATGCACCACATTATATGATAATCGGCTTTGCTGTACGATATCGTGCACCTTTTTTATTTTCTTTTGTTGGCCGTAATGGGAGAACCAAAGGCATGTTGTTTTTCACAAGATGTTCTTTAGGATTTAAAATATCGACACCAGTGTTTTACTATATCATAAGGAACTAGACTCCCCAATAGTTGCCACAGTATCTTCATGAATTTCAGTTAGCGTCATGTCTTTTTTCTGCAGGTATCTTATTGMGGCTCTTTGTTCTACTGCACCTAATTTTATGAACAATCACGACACAAAGTTCAAAAATTAACCACTGGAAAACTACGCTTTGCGATAACGACGATGATATTTTGTAGATATGATCTACAAATGTCAGTTAACTAGCTGGAGTATTTAAGTTTTATGGTTTAGTAAATGGCTCAAACAATACTAGTTAGAGACAAGTAATTAAATGTTATGTTGCATACATCATCAGTTTTTCCACTTCAAAAAACTATATTCTCTGTTTCCTGCTCCACTGCTAGTGCAAACAATGTCCGCCCGCGTACCCCCACACTCCCCGTAGGAAATTGAGTCGCTGTAATGCTCCGATGTCCGATTATAATCAACCTGTCAGATCGGCTAACTAATACCTCAGAGCAGTTAGGCAATAATTCATACTTTCGTTACAATGCGCGCATAAACCGCCGTCCACTGTAGTACACGGAGAGAGTCAAGTTGTAGTGCGACCCCTCGATCAGGGAAGGGTTAGAGGCTAGAGATATGTTACCGAACAGGACCAAGGATATCCGAGGGTGCGAGGGGCGGGTGAGAACTCGCGGTGGCCACATGCTAAGGGTGGCTGCTGCTTAATCAATAGATTCATATACGGAGGAGGCTGTATCTGCATGCACACACACGACTTGGACCCCGGACAGGAAGCGGAAGGACCGAGGGGGTGGGAATAAGGAATTGATTGTGCGAGGACCTAATGCTCCTGAATATGTACAAGTGATGGTTGTTGGCCTGCCTGCTCTGACGTCCGCGCGTCTTACAATGCATAGATTTCCAGATGAGGCATGCCTGCTATTTATTGGCGGGTGCGCTTCGCAACAATGGCTCTTATTTGGCCATTATTCCGATCAGACGGGCGAACTGTCAATACGGCGTGATGCTCCTTTGTCTTCATTTTTAACTCTGCGACTTCTGAAGGCTGATAGGTTTGAAAAAGTGCTTACGCAGTTGCCATATTCCACTGATCATAAGTTTTTTAATGTATAGGTTTTTTCGAGAAAGCAGGGTAGGTGCAAATGAAAAAGTAACTCGCTGCGGTCTGGACTTGAACCCTAATCTCCTGAACGGTACTCAGGTATGTTCCAATACACCACCGGAGCGTTCGAGTTAAAGCCCACACCCAGCGAGTATTATTTGAATTCTAACGTAACTTAACATATATGCAACTAGCCGACCACCATCTGGCCATTTGCTGGGATATTTCCTATTACTCCATATTAGAGTTGTTGACGAAACACCCAACGATGACCAGACTTGGCGGCCGGGGTGCACATAATCCCCATATAAAACTATAGTAGTTTATATTTCGCCTGTATTGTGATGAAATATAAATTACTATAAGCTTTTTGTTGCCCTGTCCTTAGATGGTGCATTAGGGATTCACAATAGCAACAGGAGCTAAAGCAGACTTGGTTGTTACACGCGTTGATGTTTGTGGTGCTACTGATTTGCTGAAGTTCAAAGCGTATCTTTATAGAGCCCCACTGTCCCATAAACAATTGTCTTAATTCATTACTTATTAATCTTGTAAATGATACCAAAGTATATTTATAATATAATAATGAAGAGTAAGAGTTATTACAGGTTCTACCGAAAATAATCAAGATTCATCTTGATCTTTTCATTGCCTAGCGCAAGTTAAGGAATTTTTACGATTGGAATGGAAAAGCTGCACGGTATACAGCTTGATGTGTTGTTTGTATCATTCTTATATTCCAAAATTGTCTTACTGATTAATATCTGGTCCTTTGCCCTCCACAATCATTTACATAAGTTTATCTGTCTCAAAAGGTTAATCGGCATTATTATTTTCTAAATTGTGGAATCAGCCATCAGACGAAGCAATTTTGAAGCATTGAGGTTGCCAATGGCCGCCTAGTTGCGGAATCTCCAAATAATAAGTAAAGGTATCTGATCCCATCTAAACTAATTATCTATGTAAATGACCTCAAATTTTCAAGTACGGATTAATAAAGGCAAATATATAATCCGTCAAAAACTCTCCGAATTTTGTTTTATAGACGCCGATAGCAAAAAAGGTTCATAAAGCCAAATCCTTAGGAGCAACAATCACTTATTTACTGATAACATAGCACTGCTAAATTAAGCATTTTAAGCTTTCGTAATCTAGTAGGGTCAGTCATCGTCCTTAAAAGATGCATTTATCTGTGAGAACACAGCAATTCGTGTGATTTTCGGTTTACATTTTTTTGCTTCATATAAAAATTACTTCGTTGGATTTAGATTATTGCTTACTTACGACAACGCCTTTAGCCGCGAGAGTAGTAGGAACAGATCACTCGCAACAAGGAAAAACAAATTCGATTAGAATACTTAAATGAATCAGTAATTTCCAAATTCAGAAACGCGTAACAGAAAAGATTATGGTGTTATTAAGTTATTTCATTAGATTGGATCAAACGCAACTATATTTGATCGTTTGAAATGTCTTTTATATACAAATATTTAGTTTTACCTRATGCTAGGTTAGAATATGCATCACAAACTGTGTAAATCGTTTCCTTAGCGCAGTCTGAGATTTTGCGCTTGTTCGGCATGAGCATTATTTATGAGTTTCTTAAATGTACCTGAACATTTACCCATGCGAATTATGGATATACGTTCTACATGTCCGTACCAACTACCGAGGTAGACATCTACTTCCGTACTTAAGGGCCTGTGTATACAGAGTTTTGTTTTACCGCTAAAGCTTATTGAATATGGTACCTATTGTCACCGTTAGTTGGAACTTTTTATGATAGTACGGCACAGAAAGTCTACATCAAAATGTGTGTTATACAATAACAATGCAACTAAATGCATAAGAAAGGCAAAACGGAAAAGTGAGAAACAGAAGGAGGAAGCAGAAGGAAGCCAACAGCTGTAAATGTAGGTACAGTAGCTAGCCTTGGAATTGTATCTCCAACAAGTGAAGGTAGCAAGGTTTTTTGACTGTTCGCAATATTTTAATTTCATGGAGAAGTTGATTTATAACTTTAGCCATTATATATTCATATGAACGCTTGAATAATTGCAAATGATGGTGTATGAGCATTCACTTTATATTATAGTAATATTGAAAAGTACGATCGAAAGTAGTGCGTATTTGTATTAAAGTATAGCGTTTTTTTTTTGTATTTTGCACATTTAGCCACTCTCAGCTACGCAGAATATTGACCTGTATGTTTAAATTTTCATACATTAATCTACGGCATTCAAAGAACCAGCTGGAATATGTTTGCTTGGCAAGACATCAGAAGAAGAGTTACTATAGGTACTCCTTAAAACTCATTTGTTGTGTCCCTTTCTCCGAACCGCCCAAAACCCCCCAATTTATTGGTAATAAAAGAAAACTTTGACGCATTATTAGATGACAAATTTGTTTTGGTTATTAGGTCGAGTTCCATTATCCATTGGTTAAGCTGTTTTTTTTTTAGTTCGTCAAACGGCAATACTGATTGAATAACCTAAGTGCTAAACCGTACATTTGCGGATGTCACCTATTTGTTTTCTAATAACACATTCTTCTATTAATAAAAGACCTGCAGACCTTAGTGGCAGCTCATGGCCCTAACTTTCCTAGATTTCATTCCTCTGCTTTTTATCCCTTTCCTGTAATCGTACAGTTTCGCACTTATTTAGCACTATATTAGTCTGACGAGCTAAAAACAAAGCKAAACCCATGAGTAATGTAATTTGAGAGACGTGCTATAATCAATAAGGACAAAATTAAACCAATTATTAATTATAAAAAGCTTAACAGTCAGAAAGAGGCAGGACGAGATTATTTTCGATAAAACTGAAAATGTCTGAAAGTTGCCAAAAAAGTTTTGTGTATAAAATGTGTGTGTGTCATACACTGCAGGATTATTTTCAGACTAGGCCAATCACTGTATCAGTCAGTCAGTCAGTCAGGTATAGCTGCAAAACAGGGTTAGTTGGTAAAGCTGGGTTTGAAGACTTCACGAGTTTATATATGATAAGAAAAGTCCTACATTGTAGAAAAAGACATGTTGCAATCATTTATTCATTTAACAATCATGTCACTCAGATTTTATAGAATAGTAATATTTAAAAAATAATATTAAATACACCTTGTTTATACATCTAATCAAAGTCATCATATTATGATAACGATCAGTTAATTGATGATGGGGGTAGATGTTTGTGCTTTGTTAAAATATTAAATTGTGAGTGGTAAACGAGTGATGAAAAATTATTAATGAATAGTAGATGTAGGAATTAAAACTTCTGGTACAATATCGATCTGATAATGAAGAAGAAAAAGGTTTGTTGAATATACTTTGCTTGCAGATATAAAATTTCTTATAATAAGTGTTTTCTACTAATAATTGTAAGATACTCGTGACAAATACTAAAAAAAAATAAAGAAAAACTAAAATCGAAAGCTCGCAAGTTACCTACTTTACTGACCAACCATGTCAATTGACGGCTTTTTAACTTCGTTATCTTCCAGCTCCCCCACATGCATCCTATAACAACGCTCCCAATTATCTAGCTACTTGCGGCCGCTGCTGCGAGCTGCGTACGGTCTCCACCGGAATTGAGGGTTGTTTTAGGCTAAGACGGTGTTKGCCATCCATTAATCTTACCTCATCTCCTTACAGMTCCCTCTCCCGCCGCCTTCGCCTCCCGTCCCCGGTCCCCCATTGCATATTCACGTCCACACATCACGGATTGCTGGCCACGCCAGGGTTGATTCTCTGTCCTGCTTGCTTGCGCCCCCAGTCCATGTATGCGAGGACTCATTTAAGGCCTGTGTACAATCTATTCACGCAGTAAAGACACGTTCACACCTAAGAGCAACTAGTACTTTGTTTAACTAAAGTGTGATTTGCTACAAAGGGTTTAACTACCGCTTAGTCAGTTGCGATGGCTAAATATTGAAGTCGGTATAGTTACTGTTAAAAGGCTTAAATTTACTTCTCTGTTAATTTCCACGGAAAAAAATACGATGTAGTTTTGGAAATACGTATACTTATTTGCATGTAATAAAGCAAACGATAGTATTGTCCTTTTAAAACAGTACCTCTTCTGAAGAAATCTACTATTTTGCATTTTCACAAGCCATTAATAGAGAGATTTCAGGATCTTTTGGGCAGTGTCACGGAGACAACCGGAAACTAGGATTACATTATTATCATAAATGACAAAAATACTATAAATTGCCCAATTGACAAGAATGATCATTTCCAGGTTTGATTACTCCATTATAGTATTAATTAGGGCAGTATACCTGGGTTTATGTATTTTAATTTTGTGCCCCACCATACCACTTACTTTGTAATGTCCTCGAAGACAGAACAAGAAAGGAAATTGTAAAGATGTAGAAATAAAAGAAAACGATTCTCATATTTCAAGAGTATCTGTATGATCCCGTTTTATGTATAATGTATTTAGTCTACTTAGAACCTATTTTGAAGCTGATCTATGCGATAAAATAGGTGTTTTAACTTCAGTCTCTTTCTAAGTGAAGTTCTTCAAAATGTGCTTTTTTTATTCTCGAGGATTTCCGACTGTTTTCTTCATCTTATCCGCATATTACTGGCATGTGTGGAGTGTGTTTGACCAAAGTACATAAGTCTTATACCTAACACTTATTTACTGTAGTACATGATTTGATAAAAAACTGCTGTTTGTAATGCACTACTCCTAATTATTATATATATTGCATATTATAGATCGACTACACCTTTGCCATCTTCATCCACCTGGATCTAAGATATGTTGGCTAGCACTTACAACCAGTAGACTACAACCCATTCATGTAACGTGCACTGTCTAGCAAGTTCGTTTGTGCTTGGTTGTTAAAGAAAACAAAAAGTACAGATACAACTCGACTCCATGCAAAAATAACTATGCTGTAGATTACTAAATATTATAGATATTCAGGAAATCGTTTCAATTTCGTTGTACCTTTGTTGTACTTTGGTGGACATGGGACCTTATACTGAATCGTTACTGCTAGTACAGGTGACGCAGACTCTTATTTGTAAATAAAATTATAAAATAAAGTACAATGATTTGCTTCTGTTATCAAAATATAATAACGTAAAAACTATTAATACTGTCAGAGAAAACAATGTACCTATATCTATAATTAGMACTTCCAAGGAATCGAAGAATATGGCGTGGATAATAATCTAAAAATAATGGCCTGTGGTTAGAAACAGTGTATTAGACTGAATATAACGTTTAGATGGTAATTAGAAAGGTGCTGTTTTTCTTTCAGCTTTAAAATCTCCACAAAAATTAAACAAAACGTAATTTAATTTTAACGTTAGTAGGTACTTTAAGTTCAAGAAACCGATAAACTGATCTAGCAGCAGTGTGTATGTGAATTTGGACAGTACTAATCCAACCAACATGGTGATTAGCTTAATGGGTAAACAGTCACATAAGATAAAAGAATTTTTGCAACAGTTGGAAGGTAATGGCAATGGAATTCATTTTACGAGTCCAGCAATATTAGTATGGAAGAAAACTGACGACTTCATGATTTGTGCAGATTAGAGAGTCCTAAATAAGAAAACACCGAAAATAAAATATCTCATTTCAATTACAAAAGAACAGTTTGACTTAGTGGCCTTAAAATATTTACTATAACCTAGAAGACATGACGTCGGGTTATTATCAAATCCCTGTGGCGTAACAACGAACAGACACTATGGTTCTTGAAGATGCCTTTTGGTCTTGTAAACGCCCCAGCAGTTTTTCTTGCGTTTCATGTGCTGGGACCATTGCTTAATATACAGTAGCGTTCACCTACTTGCATGCATCCCAGGATTATTAGATTGCAGTTTGAATCCTAGGGCAAGAATTAAAAAGTGTTATTTAAAGCGGGATCTCAAAAAGTGCAGTTTCTCTGAAACTACGATATAATTTTTAGGACACGGAGTAACTGCAGAAGGTATTAAGTCAGATTATGGCAAAATTATAGATGCCTAAAATTTGAATTGACGAAGAATGTGCATGAAATTCAACGTTTCGGTTTAGCCAGTTATTTTTACAAATCTATATTAGGTTTTGCTGCGCTTGCCCAACCACCCACAACCTCTAAACTCAAGGAAGCAAATTTCATTTGGGGATAATTTCAAACACAATGGTTTATGTTATTGAAACCGAAGCTTTATGTAAGCCTATACCACTCAATGTCTGTCTCATAGGAATACAATTTTAGGTTGTGAGAGATTGCAACGCTTTACGCACATTGGTTACGAAACGTGACTTGATTCCTTGTATAGGTCAATGGTAGCTGAAAATTCAATAACATACCTTTAGAATAGAGCCTCGAGCCAAAATAAGCCATGTCAACAAAAATTTTGTAAAGAAATCAGAATGTTGTCATTTCAATATAGTACTGATTTGCTAAGTGCCGCCTATTTCGCATCTCGCTTTGCCATCACGCCCGAAATGCTCTTTTATAGTTTTTATAGCTATGTAGTCATTTGTTATTAACTAAAACGTGCATAAACATTTCAACATAACAATTAACATTCCACGTTTATAAAAAAGCGTAATTGAAAAGAATTCAGTGCAAAACATTTTTTTTTGATGAGGCAAGTTTTATAAACCTTGGTTAAGTAAATTGACACAATATGCAGTAATGGGCTAAATAGAATCCATACTGAATGTCGATTGTCATCATCCTTGCTCGTTGAATGCTTGGTGTGGGATATCTGGCGATATTACTATAGGATGTCATTTTTGGATACATATGGATAGTGATACTGATGACTTATCAAGGTTAATGCAGAAAATTCCACAGCAGCAATGTGCAGCACATTACTGCGGAGATGCACGTAATTTTCTCGATGATACCCTAAAAAAAAAGTGATGGCGACACCATCAACTACAGCCGAAAAATGAAGGCAGAGATAAGGCGTACAGTTTAAGACATCATCCCATATTGAGTTCAAAATTAATTCCGGGATAAGGTTTATAAATGTTTAGAGCAAAATTTTCTCCAATCCGAATAATTACTCACATTAAATTAATTATGTGTTGTTATAAACACAGTTTCAAACTTGAAAAGAAAATTGCACCCTTCGATTTACCATTTAAAACTTACCCACTCCCCTGAAAAAGCCATAAGACGTTACTTATATTGTCTAATTTGCAGTTTACTTTATTCTCTCAGGCAAAGTATCTATAGTGGCACCAGTTGCGTGATGTGGATAGCTTGTTCGGAGCGTCGAATTGTGTTTTCTTTCGTATTGTTTATACACTTAGATACGCCATAATCAAGACTTTTTTTGACGTGAATACGTCTTACGCAGCGCTTTGGGAATTATATTTTAGAAATCGGTAATGAGTCATCTAATGGTGGTTTTAGGAACTACAACGCCAGTTGGTCGGTCTGTAGCTAAACAGACCTACATTGTCAATTGCCTAGTCATTTGGTGAAAACCGATAATGCGTCCTCTACCGGTGGCTTTGCGAACTACGATATAGGTTGGTACAGTCGGTAAATACAGAGATCTACATTGCCGATTGCTCAATGAACGTTTGAGCGCATCGGTAAAATTTAGCAGAAAAAAAAAGATTCAAGTGAAATAAAATGTTACTTTTAATGATTAACTTTTGTCATATTCATTTAGCTCAAAGTTAATATCACCTCTACAACGTATCACAGATAGACGTGTCCACACCGAACTTACAGTTGTATCAAAGTTACAGCCACCAGGATTTTTGAGTGTGCGTTTGTTTAGGATGCTTAGTTCCTTTTGTCACTTCATAATTGCAACATTCTTAGCAATATAGTCTGCTTTGATAGTTATAGTGTTTTTTTGGGATACCACCGTGGATTACAACGAATCAGTCACATACTAAACAAGGATGAACCAGAAGACGTCCATTAGTATTTAGCAAGCTATATCGGAGTAGTTAGAGTATATTTTAGTGCACCTTTAAACTCCAGCACAAACAAAGTTACATCCTATATTGATTATTTCTCCTTTCTAATCTTGCAAATGTCGTACATGCCCACTCTCTAGTTTAAGTGCAGGTGTAAACATCTCAAATATTTATCCAACAATGCAACCGTCCCAGAAATTTAATATCGTACATCGCGAATATTAATCACCGAAATCAAAGCGGACAATTAATAACAATTGAGCCTGGACGCTCGGGAGCGAGTTTAGGCAGCGAAAAGTCCGGTCGAGAGAAGGGTCCTGACAGGATAGGGACAAGACAAGGAGATGCCCGTCCTTGCGTGTGACTCCGCCAGAACTTGATAAGACCGGGATAGGTTGGGCGAGGATCTTGGGGGTTGATTTGCATACGGACTTGCATGTTGCTTGTTATTCGCCCTGGGTTTGACTAAAGCTGCCCGCCCGTTAATTTTTAATTCGGAATGGATGGCTTAATCGGTAGTAGGGGCTTTGCTGCATTATTGAATTGTTTCTTGGGATGGTGTCGTCAGTTGGCTCGACCTGGGTATGGTTAACTTAGCAGACGTGCGTGCTACAGAATACTTTATTTCGGATAACCCATCTAAATGTTTCAATTTTAACAAATATTAGCTCTTTTTTCGTAAATAAGGTCTGCTTGACACAGAAAGTTTTAAACAAAATATAACGTAAATACATGTTTCTTAATTTTATTATTACAATAGAGGTTGCAAATAATTTAAAGAAACAAAATAGCATCTGTAGTGTTTGGTATGCAGTGAGCTTTTAAACTTACTAATTATAGTTGATTACAATTCATGTAGGTTTGATTTAGTATATTAATACATTAAAGATGAAACAAAAAATAAGGACAAAGCAAACTGATAATCTATTCTTGAATAAAGAAAGCGTTTATGATTCACTACAATTTCAGCAGTGACAAAAAATAAATGTGGATATCCATAGTTTCTACTACAAATACTGAAATATAATCAGACAGGGAATGTAACATTCTATTTAGCATTCTGACACACTTCTCCTATCTTCTGTACCAATTATTTTAAATCGAAATATTATTATACAGGGTTTCTATAAACGATTCATGCAACACGGATGGCGTTGATTTCTGAATTTTTTGTGCCGCCTTCTTATGACTGCTACTAAGCTACAATATGCACCACGATCACTGAACTTCAATGAGCATGATACTACTGAAGATTGCAGACCAAGTTACAGTCACAAAATGCATTGCTCTATAAAGATTTTCCAACAATTTATGGTTCTATTGTTCTTTTAAAGCGAATAAATAATAATAATAATTATTGGCATAGTAGGCTTGTGTAATGCAGCTAATGGTACTACCACTTAGTTCATGAATATTACAGTTGTGGCAGCTAAAAACAACTTCCAGTCCATCATAGCACAATTATTTAGCAGGCCTACTGTAACACAACCTCACAAAAAGTTATACGAAACCGCGTCAGCCCACAACTCCGAAATGTGAGCTTTGCAACCTTAAAGTTTATTGTTGTACAAGGGACTACAAAATGTGTTGAAAATACAAACTCCCACGCGTTTTTTTATATTAAAATATATCAAATAATTCATCAATCGTCAGATGACAAGTATACGTCAAAGCAATTGTTGTGTTCACCTTCCTGAGAAGCGCCAAACTGATATAATCGATAATTTCCATAAGCGCCCTGAATACATGAATCATTTGTTTAGAAACCTTGTACAATGACCATTCTATATGAAAGCAACTACTCAGTCGTAATGTAATTGGTATCAATACACACAAAGTCATAATCTGTATATTCCAACATCTGTAGAAAATGAATTCTTTTAGTTTTACTAAAATCTACAGATGATGATATTTTTCTATTGATAGACGACGTATTTGTTTGTTTTTTTTTTGAGCTGTCTTCTTTAATTCAAAATATTCAACGGTACTTACTGTAATCAAAAAAAAGACATAAAGTACCAGCAGGTTTAACCCACCTTACACCCTCAAACACATTTTCTGGGGTGTTATATGGATCGTTTAGGTGTCACATTGTAGGTTGTCTGATTATACTTTAGGCAATTGCTTGCCTATTCTGGGTAATTTTTTTGAATGTAATTTTATGCACGTGTTAGATAACCATTTCTCCAATTGAGTCCATCTTGCACGCTTTTTATGCCAAATGACCTAATGGTTGAATTTTATTAATAATAAGGACTCAAAAAATCCATACTGTTTTATTAAAAGAGATGACGACTTCATATCTTCGTCGTAGTAACAGTTTCATGTTGAAAGTTACCCGTTTCAGCGCTTTTTCGAATCTTTGTAAATAACTCTTATCTTGGATATTAAGCAGTAGTTTCTTGACACTATATATCCTGTTGTATTTTAGAGCAATAATGATTTTTAAGCTGATGTAAATGCGGAAAAATAAGTGCTCTAGAGACTATCCCGAGGGTAACATATTTGGTAAGACTCCATAGTTCTGATTTTAAGCAGACTGACTGGCTAAATAATTCCAAGGATACCAGCATTAATTAAAAATTTTTTGCTGAAACATGTGAGTACCAATTGATTGTCTGATTACTCGCTTGTGGAAAAGTTTTAAAAAGATTTTTGATTAAAAAAAACCGATAACCGAAAAAATAAGGAAATTTGTAATCAAATCTCATGTGACTCCAATTGTCCACTGAAAATGACTTATTTGTAAGCGCAAAGTTTGATACCGCAGTGAGAAAACTATTCAGATGCATTTAGAATAGATTGGTAATAAATTTTATAAAGGCAATTACAAATTCTTTTTGAAAAACCGTCAACTGTGTGGCTAATAAAAAGATGCTAATCTTTTTAAACTATTGACGGTTCAACAAGTAATTTACTTATTTAGCTATTAAGAGCTTTTAGAATTTGTGAGCGAATAATTATAGTTATAACTTGTCAAAGTAGGAAGTAAGTATATGATTAGTGACATTTTTGGAAAACAAAGGCAAATTTAATAAAAATTACTACAAAAAGATAAGAATGACATGCAGTATTCGAGTGTTTTAGCGATAGGGAGAAGTAATGTTTACTGCGAAATAGTAACATTTTGTTAGCAAGCGAAAATCAAACATTCAGCAATTAGAATTTTGTAACCAGGTAATTGATTTATAACCTGTCATCAAAGCATGAAGCAAGCATATGACTAATGATATTTTTTTTTGGACAAAGCAGCAGCACATTTAATAAAAAGGTAGCACAAGATGATTAGAATGAGATAAAAAGTATTCGAGTGTTTTGTTGATAACAGGAATTAACGTTTATACCGCGAAATGACATCTGCTTATATATAGTTTATATATGCAATGGAAATGTACATAGTTCTATATAAAGAAGAAATATTTCATTGTAAATATATAGAAAGGTGCCAAATTAATAAAGGTAGTTGAAGCGGTATGTATGTAGGGACAACAAATTTCATTATTGTATGAGTTCTGGATTTCTGAAGTTTGAATTTAAATTTGTCCAGATAAAAACTTAAATATCCCGCAATTTCAATTATTTAAGCTGGCATTCAGATTTTAATTTGTATAAATGTTGGAAGTACAATTATGATAATAGCAAGTTCATAAAGGAAGACTGTTTCGAAAGACAGTTGAAGTTGAAGATAACTTCTGCCCTCGTCAACCTTCTGTATCGCTGTGATATTAAGTGATATCAATAGATTATCTCAACAATCTTTTTTGTACAAACTGGATTTTGATTCCGACAAATTTTTGAAAATAGCTCTAAAAGTAATTTATGTGTAGCTGTTTTGCTGGTGAAGGAATCACTTAGGTCTCGTCCTGAATATTTAAAAATTTCTGTGGGTGGCGCTTGATACGTTAATATCTTGTGGTAACCACACTACCTGCTTTATTTGTATTTGTTTAATGTGAATGCATAACCTATTGATCTACCAAAGTTCATAGATATATTGTTATATCTGACCTGATGGACTGTATTGACGCCACGAAATGTCACCTCTTAGCCTATGTTAGTTTGCTTGACTGTGGTTCTTTCTTTGTAAATTCAAATGCACTGTAACTTAATTGATGCCAGTCCTCTATTAGGTGGATACTTAGACTAGCTGTCTGGAACAGAGTTAATATGATTATTGTTTTGTAGCCATGAAGAAGGCAACCGTTTAGGTGCGGAAAGGTTGGCAAAACAAAGGTTACATCAGTTTCTACCGTTAGTCTCCGTCTTTGACTCATTAAATCAATTGTACTTGAACCTCATATGTTTTATTATTATCTGCTTCAGTAGGTTAGCTTGGCAAATTTTTCTTGTACCACGTTAACACCAACTTTCCGCTTTCCAGCTAGACTACATTTCTATAAAATTTCTGAAGGATTAAACGACTGAATTATTCTTGCTAAAATGGTTTTATTTATTTATATACCTGTATTTATTATTATCCTAATTTTTATTCTTTTTGATTTTTATTGTATGGCATCACAATCGTTTTTGATGAGAAACTTGAATCAAAATGTTATATTGCTCGTTATACCAGTAAATATACGACCAGCAGGATCGCTCACGAGCTATTCGAGTGAATGTGTACTCATCAGCGGCGAAGTTAGGTAGGGACGTTAAGGACCGCCACGATAACACACATTACTTATAAAGGTCACGTAGCGTGGGTTTGAATCCTTCCTGCTCATCGCTTTACGTCCCCATAAGAAACCTCCCTAGGAAGACCCGACAAGGACAGAATTAAGCCGCCCCGTCCCATGGTCCCTGTCTTTTCTGAGATCTGTGCATACAGGGCCGGCTTTAACATAGGCTGTTGCAGTGGATGAAGAGATTTGTTGAGTTTTGAACTCGATTGCACTTTTAGTTGACTACAGTCAGGTCATGTAGAGTTTATATTGTAGTATAGATTGCGAGCAAAAGTTACCTTGATGAGTTTTTCTAATGCAATCGTTAATAAAAGAAGACAGTCAAGAGGGGGCTAATGCAGTGAAAGTTGATTCACATTAAAATTCTCAAATACGATGCTAGCTGTACACATTTTATCAGTCAGAAAATCATAGGCCGCAAAGTTGAAAACTTTATTTAGTGTCTATTCCTAAGGTATTTGAAAATTTCTTTCAAATCCAAATTAATAAGATGTAAAGCACACTGGTTGATTATTTTAGTTAAATGAATAACAGTAACACAAGATTTCCTTTATAAGCCTTTAGCCAGTAACAAGTAAACATTTCTTCTAGTCAACCGCTCGAAAACTGCAACTAGTTTCACCCTTGTTGGGGTCCTCCAGCAAGCGCCATCTGCAATATTTCACAGAACTATACAACGTACTAACATTTTCTGTGTCACACTGTATCTATTTCTTGTGCTACTAGATATCTTTGTCTATCCTTTATCCATAAATAATGTGCACCTTGTAGAGTTCGCTAGAATTGACCGTTACCAAGATATTTGCGTTTTACCGATGAGATGGATATCCATTATTTCAAATTATGTTTTGTATAGGCCATGATTCAAAAGCAGTTAACGCAAATAATGGCAAATTACGATTTTTCTTAGTATCTGTCAAACTTTGTGATTGTTAGTGCCTTTTTTGCTTTTCTTCAAGCTTCTTACAAGAATCTAATACTAAAATGCCAACACATAATTTATTGGTTTGAAGGCTTCCGTGGTTGTTGTCAATGACATGTTATTTTCCGGKCTGGTTCCCACATTGCTTATTTGACCTTGACGTTTCGACACTCATGTCGGCGTTTTCGTCAGAAGTAGCTCTGAAACTAAAGTGTTCCCGGACCATATAAATAGCATCCACAGCGGCATACAATTGACGATGGATGTGGAGACCAATGGCGCTCTACCCTTCCTGGATGTGACGGTGACAAGGAAACAAGACGGBGCGCTAGGACATCGGGTGTACAGGAAGCCAGTCCACACGAATCGCTACCTGCATGCAGATTCACACCACCACTTGGCCCAAAAGCAAGGAGTCATCAACATGCTGATACGAGTGAAGCTAGTCAGAGAACCAGACCACCTAGAAGAGGAATTAGAACATCTACGCAGAGCACTACAGAAGAACGGATATGTTGAGGCACCGATTAAGAAAGCTATCAACATGCAACCACGTGTGAAGGAATCAGAGAAGCGAGATTCTGGCCGAGACTGTACAAGCAAGCCATCGAAATCCAGAATAATTCGCACATTATATATAACCGAGACTGAGGCATCGAACCACCTGGAATCTGGAAACCGTTCATGTGTAACAACGCCCACGCATCGGTGAACCGGACGAGTATAAATACCGGAGCCGAATAGGACACTTCAGTTTCAGAGGAAGACACTGACATGAGTGTCGAAACGTCAAGGTCAAATAAGTAACGTGGGAACCAGCCCAAAAAACAACGTGCCATAATTTATTTTCGAACATGGACATAAGAGATATGGTTTTGCATATCGAAGATTATTTCAGAATTTTTATAATGGGACGTACGAAAACTGTATTATTCCAGAAAAAAAGCTTTGGTGCTCGTGGCGGAAAACCCTGAATCAAGTTCCAGCCACTTGGCTGTAACTGCGCGTGCCAGCAGGTCATCAGTTTTAAGGATCATTCATACCAGGAAAAGCTTGGTTCGTAACATTTTTGTATTTACTGAATGTCCTGGAAGCTGGTCCAGGTCATAATTTGGTTATTCGTCGAAACGAAAAGATACACCTTCTGTAAACAGTGCCTTGTTTACGGATGAAACTACGTTTACACGTCGAGGCGTGTTTAGCTTTCAGGATATAGAAAATGCCCACCTGGTTACGAAAAACGCTATCAACATGAGTTCAAAGTTAATTTTTGGTGCAAACTTATTGACAATAGCTATGTACAGGACCGTGCGAATCACCTTCCGATTCAAATCGCTATTCATACTTAAATTTTTCTTTAAAATAAACTGTTTTTTTTTTAATTTGTACCATCTGCCTTAGACCAATCAGTAATTACTTGAACACATATATTCCTGGTAGCTAGATACATGGAAGCCAAACAGATTGGCCCCTTTGAAGCTCTGATTTAAAACACACGGATTTTCGCGTATGAGAGTACATGAAATCACTTGTTTATGCTGATGCCATAGATAATAGAGAGTTCCGTGCTATCACTTCGGAATAAAGGTTTATTTCTAAAAGTTGGGCGATCGTTTAGTAGACGAATTCAAAAATGTTTTGATCTGCATAAAAATCACTTCAGATAAGACATCAAAGGAGAGCTCTTCTCTTACTAATTGTAAAATATTTATGAAAATAAAACTTAACATATTTGGTATTTGAATTTATTAGATTGAATTAAGGTACAATCAAACATTACACATGTTTTAGGTAGTGGCAATTTAAGTATCTCGAAAATCTATTATAGCGATCCATATTTTATGTATTTATGCTTATAAATTAAGATGCTTTGGCTGACTGATTCATCACCGCCGAATGTAAAATATTGAAGCAAGACACATGAAATTCGGCTAGTAAGGTTTTTTATAACGTAAGCACCTAAGAAGGATTTTTGAAAATGATATCCCTAAGGCGGTGAAATAAGGGATGAAAGTTTGTATGGAAATACGTCTCTTTGAAGCTAGAAATGAAGAAGAAGACAAGTTTTGAAAGTCTACCCTTAAGAGAGTGCATAAGGGGTGAAAGTTTGTATGAGAGTTATGCAATTTTATGAGTTAATTAAATAACAAGTGCGCGGTTTAGCGTTTTTTGGGTCTCGTTTTTTTTTTTTAGAATTATTAATCTTAATATTATTTAGAAGTAGGTACACACTGTTTTGGAAATTCTACCGTTAAAGGGTGATGAAAAAGTAAGTAAAAAGTATGAATAATAAGTGTACATAACAATTTATATTCAGACGTTTGATGAGAAAGTAACATGTATATCTATGTACTGTTCCGCCGAAAAGAGGATTAGTCTACCGTTTTCATTGTTTTCTAATTAATGTTTAAACACAATTTAGATAAAGGCAACATTTGATTACATACCCCATTTGATATGTAGCAGTTGTTAAAAATTATTTTTATTTCGGTATTTGATATTTAGTATACTCCTATAGGATTTCCTTCTAGACTATCAATGTCGCGGGCAGCACCTGCTAGAGAGTAAAAGAACATACTATCAAAAAAATATAGGGTGACACAAACAGTGATGACCTAATAAAGTCACGAAAAGTACCGTAGACGGCGCCACGTATAAATAGCAAGATAGCTCAAGAAAACTACCATTATTTAATATTTTAAAAGCAAATTTATCGATAATGAAATTTCATCTTTTGAAGTTCAATCACCATATTTCATCCTAAGGGACATACAATTAGAGTAGTTTGTATTACTTTTGGACCACCCTGTATAGTTGACGATTTTGGCTTCTCAACACCTTCTTTTATTTTACCTAAATAGATTCACGCCTATTTAGGCTTAGGATAATGAATAGTAGAGATTTTTGGCCAACTGGATAATGTGTCAAAATGTCTTTAGTGTTTTAATTTAGTTGTATTTGTTAAGCCACTGAAGAAGGCCGCTTGGCGGTTGAAATGCTGGCATTTGGCTTTGCCAAAAATAAAAATCGGAAGTAGGATAAAAACAAGTGTTTTATTATTATTAGGCATAGGATCTTTGTGTATAGTTTACTACTTTACATTTACCAAACATTGACAGTAATGTTCCCTTGCAATACCTTACAGTCTACAATAAAAGTAACCGATGCATCATCAGCAAACGTCAAACCAAAACCTTCCGTTTATGTTTTTATATCTACTTTATTTCTCTACTTCAATCTGATTAGGGAGTAGATGAACATACATATAGTCGGAATTACCAAAGTTGATCCCCGGCCATTTTATGAATGAAATCGACACTCTCTAGTGGTAGCTGTAATGTTGTAATTAAGCTGAACCAAAATCAACTGAGGATCACGTTGCGTTAATCTCGCTACAGTTTTAAGGTCCACGGTGGTATAATCAACATCAACATCCTTGCTTTCTGTTATCCTTCTGTTACTGATATAGGCATGAGATGAATAATTTTTTTAGTGTACAAGAATTGGAGGTGGCACATTTATATCCTGCGAATAATATTCCTGCAGCGGCCCTGTGCACGCACCCGCAAAGCATGCCATCCGTGTATATCTGGAGGTCATGCGTCGCGGCTAGGACAGAGCCTGCTGGATCCTCATAGGAACTAATTACAATGTATGATTAATTATCGGACGACTGCAGAGTCGCTGTGTGGACTGTGTGTAGCGGGCCCGCCCGATGTCTTACTACTGCAGGCCTGCCAACCACTGTCTTAGCTTGCTAATGTCATCCGGCGACGTTATATATCGCCGACCTCAACCCCAAACCCTCCGACGCCCAGCCCGTATTACAATGAGTCAAGCTCGCCCCGAGGTGGAAAATAATCGCCAATAATAACCGGAGGACGTGATGATAATGGCAGTTTGGTTTAGAAGATTTTTTGAGAGCTTGCTCCCTTCTGTATCAGTGAGAAAAGCTTTTTCAGGATTTTAAGTTCAAAAGTGATGATGAAACAAACCACACCCTCTGGTATATCCCATTATTTTTGGTTAAGTAATCACAGTAGCATGATAATTACACCAACGGACTCTACGGGTACATTTTAGTAGAAGATGTTTTTGCGCTTTGTGTTTATGACCACCAACTGGGTATCATATCATATTTTTAGTATATTACTACCTTATCGTGGTTAGGATTAGTTTGAAGCCCAATTTTTCCATTGTCTGTATCTTTGTACGAAAACAATAAGAAAATATACTGTGTATCACAAATATTGTCATTATTGATTTGCCGTAGATCAATCTAACGGCAAACAGTAGGTATTTCTGCCCCTCCGGAATATACCGCCGGGCCAGCTAGGTATATGCTGGGTTGGAGGGGTGATCTGCTTGTTGTTAGTGGGCTACCACGTAGCTCATGTTACGGAAAGCTAAGAATTTGAATGTGGCGGATTGCAGGACTAGTGGATTCTTTCTTTCGATATTTCCATGTTTTATGGTGGCTTACTTCAGATGCATTATTCTTATTCTTAGGTTTCTATTGCTAGCTTTGCTAGTAGTAGTAGTAGTAGTAGCAGTTGACTGACGTATGTACGTCAAGATAGGCTGGATTACTGATGTATATATATTATTACAAATGTTTCAGTCCAGCTTGCTTTTCTCCAATTGACAGTATGTACAGTCACTCTATACGCGATTTTTGTTCCCTCTTTGACTGTATTTCAGCGGTTGAATTTGCTGGTTATCTATTCTACATTTTGTTTGCCACTGCTGTAGCTTGAACTCCTATTTTGTGCACAATACATATCATTAATATTTCTTCGCTAAAAGAGTCCCTGATCGCGGCAGTGGATTTTTTGGAATTTATGGTTACCCCCTTTTTCATATAGTACCTTTTACGTTACATAAACTGTCGTTTACGTCTGCCGTCTTCTGTTAATTTTAAGTAAAATGTTAATGTTAGTATAAATAACATTTTGATTTCTTATCTTAGTTATTTTTTCTTAATTCGCGATATAAGACAGGATTATTTTACTCCTCTATTTTGTTGTTGGACCGATGTCATATAAGCAAACCACTGTATCATTGTATCTTCATGTAAGCCTAAGCAGTTGTGTACTTTTTTCTTTGTAAGGATTGCTGGTTTAGCCTAATGGCCTGTTATATCAAACAGTTACTTGAGTATATTGATATGACGAATATTTTTGTTGTGTCATCTCCATTTTCTTCTAATATGCATCTTACCGTAAACATATTACCTTTTACTGATTTTTTATTGACGAATGCTGCCTGATATTGTAGTACCTTTGGAATGCATTTATTCCAGTTCTCGAAGTAAAAAATGTGCGTAGTATTTGTACCTTACGCTACATGGCGTTATTCTTTATTTGTGTGTATTGGGGGCGCTTTTACTTTAGGAATGGGTACTTACATCATGCATGGTTCTCCATACTTCGGGAACTCCATTTAACAGCCAAGCTGTTGTTATTATTTTATATATTTCTTCTTTTATTCTTTCCGGTCCCTCTTTTATTAGTACATAGTTTACCGTATATAAGCCTGGTGCTTTATACTTTTGCATACTGTTTATAATCCCATCTAATTCCTCTTTTGTTAATGATTTATTTTGTCCCAATAGTCTCTTCCATTAATAAAATTTACTATGCGTGCATTGTTGACATCTTCTTTCTTCTGTGTCCTGTTTTATCGGGATATATTTGTTAAGATGCCTGTTGTATTCTCTGCCATATTTTTTCTGATATATTTGTATAGTTGAAACGTTTATTTTTTAAAGAGCTACCATCATTTACTGTCTTCGTATTGCTTTTGTGCATTCCCTACTCTAGTTTTGCTAATTTTATTTGCCGCTACGCACTGTCTTCACCTGCTAATTGATATCTTGATAGTGTCTTTATAAAAGTGAATAGCAACTTTCCTGTTTTTTAAGGCTTCTTTTGTACTTTTTGTTATTTTTATAAACTTTAGTAACCCTTGATGTAGTATTGTAGTAGTAAAGTGCAGCAATTTTAAATCATTCTCTCGTTAAGGGTATATGATTTTTATTCTTTATTTTACCAAAGTCCAAGTTACAGTAGATTTTAATTCGTTATTATGTGGGATGTTAGTTGTTGAACCCTGCAACAAACGATTGTTATATAAATTGTAATACAACTCACTGAAGACGGTGCACTTGATTGTAAATACAATTGGGTTGTATGAAGAATATTTATTACCTATTATATTTACCTTATTATTTATTACAAACTAGTATAAGTGACTTACTAAATTTATACCCAAGGTAATTCAAAGATTATAGATAAGCGATCAGTTAGTTCGCAAAACCAGAGGATGCCTATGTAACAATTCCTCGAAATGTCAGTAACTTTTGACCACTACATGGACAGTAACTAAAAAGTCTAATATAAACACCGATTATAGCGGTCATTCTATTATTTCCAAGGTCAAGTTCTTGAGCTTATTGAGTGGGACAAAAATGGCAATAACATCCAAATGCGCTAGGTTTTGTAATATCGGTATTTCGTCATAAGAAACGATAAATACGTTTCGAAATAGGTATGCCGTGGTTGAAAACTGTATACTAATCTAGTGTCTTTTTTATTTTCTTATGGTGTCAGGGGTGCTAGTTTTCTTTTTTTTTTAGAAAGAGGGTTGAACTAAAAAAATGTTTTTGTGTGAATTTTGTATTTTAAGCAGGCGTGAGAATTTTAAAATACCACACACCCAGAAACTTGGTTCTATTATACACACGCCGTATTTAGGTATGTATTAATTTTTCTGTTTTACATACGACAGTTATGTACAGGTATTTAACACTGCTTTTAGTTTTAGCCATTTTGTTAGTTATTCAATGGCTTTTAAAGCTGTAGGCGCGATTCAGTAAGTATAGTAATAAGAAATTTTCACGTGCATTAAAGAAGCAACTCAGTTACTTTATCAACCACACTAGGCGTAGACTTTCTTTCTTTATGGTTTTACCTGTAAAACTATACGATTATAATGAATGTGTTCAAACAATTTTTCTGGATCAGTAGTGATATGCGAACAATGAAATGTTATTTTAATACTKAAAGTATAAAATAAACGTATCAAACGGCTGAAACAATATGCGTAAATAAGAATTATGCTTTTCTTTTCCAGTCTTCAGGAGCAAAAACTGAAACTTGTATAATAACGCTACTCCTTTTGTTAGCAATTGCACAGGTTATCGTAATTATTAGACGGTGATATTATCTGAAATCTTATATCTTATAGACTGTTTGTTTAATAGTTTGATTATTTATAACTTGCAAAATTCTGGGCCTACAAATATACACCTATCACTTGCATATAATTTGAAGTTCATAATAGAGATATGATAAGATGTCAGGGATAATGTCATCAGAGTGGGCGACGCGACGGTAGCCACGGACGTACCACAGAGATTCATCCCGACCCTAATATATTTCTTGTTTATGTCAATGCAGTTGTCAATTGGCAAGATATTATAGCTTTTCATTAGAATGATGATAATTTCATGAATGCTATAGCAAATAGTAAGTAGGTTTTGGAGTGGAAATTTTTGAGTGGAATTATCCGTAGTATTTAGCAAAATCAGTTAATGCTGGGGCAGCCTTATTCAGCGCATAGGTACGTTGCATATGTTTAGACAAGTGCTTAATTACGGCCTGTTGTTGAGTGCAAGAAATCATTGTACTCGTTACTATTAAATATTATTACAGTATATACTTAACTTGTTTGACCGTTTTTTCTTGCTGTTTTCAGCACCTGAACACTTTTTGAAAAAACGAAAAACGCTAAGGTTGAATTCTTGACCATGTTTGTTAATTGGACACAATAAACAGGTCATAACTTAAATATCATCCCTTAGCTGAGACAAATTTCAACAAGGAAACAACTTTAGAAGAAGAACCATTCTAGTAATAAAACAAGGATACAAATCTCCTTTCAAATCGTATTTTTGAAGATTTTGAAGAAACAAATGTGTACAATACATAGTTCACATGGCGAATACTTTGCTTTGATGTGTACTGACTCAGGATGGAAACTATCTATGTTCGAACAAACAAGTTAACAACGGACATGAATTTTTCATCCACACATGCAGCATTTTTTTATAATATTCATTACTCATATAGGAACACCG
This sequence comes from Rhyzopertha dominica, assembly GCA_025024175.1. NCBI lineage: Eukaryota > Metazoa > Arthropoda > Insecta > Coleoptera > Bostrichidae > Rhyzopertha > Rhyzopertha dominica. The sequence continues at coordinate 17,892,731 of QCXZ01000053.1, read as the reverse complement.
CTATTGTGCCTCCTGGGGATAGATATAAATTATTCGTGTACCTATTCAATTTTATTCGAATATTCTTTGTTGAATTCGAATTATTAAGCGTATATTCGAAACGAACTTAACACCGTCATGTTGGTCTCAAACTTTCATTATTTAGTGGATCTCATGTTATACCACCCCGTATAGAATGCGATCCGCCCACGTAGCCAAGATTGTGTGGGGTGTGATACCGACTTCACGTGACATGTCCCTCGTCCACCAACTAACACAGAAGCCATACACTGATTTCCATACTGACTGATGCTTAGTTAGCCCTCTTAGTACATTCACCGACCGACTTCAAGATATCTCGCATCCTCCCCGGCTTTTAGAATCGACGGCAAGACGGCCGTACCCTCCTGGACAATGTCATGTCATACATATTAAACAGATGCTATTTATTAATGATGAACCAGATGAAGCCGATTGAAATTGGTTTCTGGGCCTGAAGGATTAGATTAGATGTAGCCCAGGCTGATCACAGGGCGGTCGGAATATGTCGCTGATGAGTTTACGAAATTTCAAAAGTTCGGTAGAAGAAAATTTAAAGAAATAAGTAGTACCTAACTAGGTATACTAGTATTGCCGCGCACCCGCAATGAATTGAATAAACTCAATAAAACGATAGTTATTACAAAAAGAGGACTATTAGATACCTCTATCTTGATGGTTTTAATATACTTACTTTGTATGCCTTACTTGAAGTAATACCAGAAGTGACTGAATTTTATTTCAGATGGATTTTATTGGAGAATTAGATAGGGTTTTCCGTAGATAAGAATTTAACGTGCATATTTTTTATTTAGTGTGAATTAATTAATGTTAATTATTGCCATTGTCAGGCAGTTCCACAAACTTGGAAGCGTTATCATTTTATAACTGCTAATTGTCGTTGTAATACTAGTTGCAAAGCAAGCCGCTTGAAAAGCGCATTTTAATGACGTCTTATATAGCTCGCAAAAATACCCAAAAAAGAAAGAATTACATTATTATGTCAAATTGTCTGGACATCTCTCATTTACAGGTAGCAAACATGAAAAAAATTCACTTTTCCGAAATTTCATAGAAATAACCTTCTGGTTGTTTTACTGTAATTAAACATACATCCTTCATCCACAAAGGCGAATTAGTGAAATAAAGGAGAATTTATTCTCTTATTAGAGATAGTATCTACGTATTTTCAGTTCGATTTGTTTAGGTGGTTCCATAATGCACTTTTACTTAAGTGCTACATTAACTTGTCTTAAGCGATCTTTGTAGGTATAAGAACCATATTATTCCGTCCCAGACTTTAATTCTGTCTCTATATAATTCATTTGCATTCGATTTTTCCATTTTTTCTATCGCACGATGAAAAATCTTTAGCCTGCCTATTTTTTTAAACATTGATCCTTACATGATAATCGCATTTAGTTCTTTGTAATTATTATAGTTAAAACTATCTCATTTTCGCGTCAGAACCTAAACAAATATATTGAAGTAGAACTTTTCTGCTGAGTTTTTTTGGCTATACTGCTAATTATAGAGTTCAAACATTTTACTTTAGTTCAACAAGGTAACTCTTCTGCAGGAAATGTCTATACATTCTATGAGACATGTTATTGTGTTTTTTGGTACAAACCTGAGACAGCTCCTTGTAACAGTATAGTTATATAACGCATCTTTATGTTTTTGGACACGTCTTTTACATCTTCGTTAGGAGTAATTTTTTTTAAATCAGTAATGAGACATCTAGCGGTGATATTACGAATTATGATGTAGGTTGGTACAGTCTGTAAATATATACAAATACCCGCATTGTTTACCCAACGAACTTATGAACCCAATGGATTAGCCAAGCGAAACAAAAGTCCAGTGAAGCAAAATTATTTAGAATGGTGAGCCCTTGTATTCATTTTAACTCAGTTGACCTTCTATACTATGTACATACTGAAAATTAACGTATCAACGTCAGACTCACGGCTGTATCAAAGATACGGCCATCAGTTGTAGTACTTTTAAAGAGTAAAGCGTTCCCTTTATTGCAATAACAAAATTTGTTTACTTGGCATTTGTTCATTAAAACTTGGTATACATTGAATTCCATATTTTTCCTTATTAGAGAACCCCTTCTTTTGGTGATTTCTTTAAACAACTACATTTTTGTAAGACGCATGTATGCTTACACTCTTCTCTTACTAAAGGAGCTGCTCATTTTCCTTCTCTGGTGCCCGTTTCCGTTTCCTTGATGTCTTTTCTTCGCAACAAAGGTATGCTCTTGTTTTACTACCTTCGAGAATATTTTGATGAACTCTTCTTCTATAATATCGCTAACAAACAATATTTCGACTCATTAAAAGATTTTGAAGAGTCCTTCGTTCAACAATGTATTCCCGATATTTAACATGGATTGTAAAATAAGTTTACACTGAAAACAATGTAGCCCACTAGTCGTCATGAGGTATAAAAGTGGGAACGGTTTGCAGTTAGTATGTAACACCTGTCATGATTGATTTGCGGCCCTTTTCTTGATGGATTTATTAAATCACAACAAAAAGGTGCTTTAAATGTAGATCATATGTACACTGCATCGTTCATATGATTGTTAAAGATGAAGAGATCTCAAAAGTTTCTTTTACCACTTAGTGAAACTTTGGTGAGTTAGCTGTCTGGTGTATTAGACTCCTTCATATCGTTATTCTAAAGGCAATTGTAAACCCTTGGCTGTTGGCAGGTTTGAAAGCCAAATGGGATTTAAAAAAAAAGTAATAAATATTAATGACGTAGTGCGTTAATGTGATTGCAAACGATTTTCAGCATTACCTCCTCTGCAAGGTAATTTTTTTATGAAATCCTATACATAGCAAAGATTGCAAACATAAAGAATATTTGGTCATTAATATATCAAGTATTACTAAATCTGTACCATATTTTACTGATGCTCTGTTATTTAAATAAAAAAATTATTTTACACATGGTGGAATCATATTTAAAAAAAGGCCAGGTTGTTTCAACGAGAGTGTGTAAGTGCTTTGTTTACTCTTTAGGTACAGATGTTTTTGTTTTACCTTAGTGGATGTAACGCAGTTAGTGTCGTCTCCAGAAGAGGAAAGAAACGAGTTTTAAAACTAGAAATATCGCAAGCACGTTAGTTCGTATCATATAAACTTATGAACCTAATGCGAGCGGAATTTAGGGAATTATTGATGAATTTCTGCTTCTGCCTTAATCGTGTAAAGCAGATATTAGCTAGTTGTGCAAATTTTCGTAATAGTTCTGGAGGATCTACTTCTTACAAAGAGGACGTTAAATATCTATGTCAAAGGATCATTTGTGTAGGATGCCGCTTAGGTAATATACAATGCAGCGTGGCAAATTAGTCCAAACGTATTGAATTCGTTAAAATGAAATCATACTTCATGATGAATTTCGCCACAGGTCCACATCTTCCGAAAAAAAGCAGAGCTAAAATTTTGGTATATGGAAACATTATAATATTGAACCTAAAGCATTGATTTTGGTCCTATGTAACAAAATCATGTTATGCATGCATACCCGACCTTTCCCATCTTCATTGAGCATCTTTAATGAATGACATTTCCTGAACAAATAGAAAAGCATGCACACAAACTTAGAGGTTCAGAACCAATTTATTTAGGATACAAGAAAAGGATGTTTCAAAATAAATTCACCGACATGAGTGTTGGCATGCTGATGAATATTCAGCATCCTGAGATGTTTCATGGACGTGTACCTAATGTATTTGTTTTCGTATAAAATCTTCTGCGCCGCATTTGAAAACAAGAAATGTTGTAATCAGATCCACACGTTTTTCTATTGATCTAGCTGCCCCTTTGTCGATGCTGAGTTTATTGCTGTTCTTCAATGTTCTTCTTTTACACGAACCGTTCTTGCAATATTACATTGCGAACAATCGCCTTTAATAAATCTCAATTTATGGTATTAAACCGTAAGTGGCTATAAATCACGGTTGTTTGCGCTCAAGAGGCCAACGCATCACAAAATCAAAAGGTTAACACCACACGTGATTTTTCAAATTGGTATCCCGTTCAGCGAAGCGGCTAGCCGGCCCCAGATAAGACACTAGGGGAGTTTTTACGTCCGCATTGCAAATTGTAGTGTTTGCTCACGAGCTCGCACATCTAAGGCTATTATCAAACAATTACTTTTATCAATATTCTTCGCCCATGGTTGGCTTCGTGTGAATGAGACTGTTGTTAGTTGTTCTGTTAAACGGGTTTTACCACGAAAGCGAGACGTGCTTAACCTTTAACAGACATCAAATTGTCATGTCCGTTGGTGAAATTGTAAAATTTACCCTCAAAACCTCTGGTGTTTTCATATTAGGTACCCTTTTACGACATATCAGAAAGTAAGATTTCAAATTAACACTTCGAGGTGACTATTATTCATTCAAACATACTTCACGCGCTTGTTTGGTATACGAGAAACCTAAACATATTAACCAAATCAGTTGTGTAAGTAGTTCTTTGAACTTTTTTTTTGTGAGATTTAAAACAATAACGCAAGGCATATTTTTATGACTTTGTTCATAAAGAATTGAATAGATCTTAGATACAGCACCCACATATGTCCATCTTTTATGTGGTTTTAAAAATAAAAACGGAACATTTAAACGAACCTCTAGTAATCCAATATCTAGGCCAAATTAAATTGTTGTGTTTTAATCTAATACTCATTTATTAATATTGTAACCCGATTCTATTAAGTACGAGATTTCATGATGGTGTCAGTTTGGTCGAAAATCTCCGTCCCTTGACTTACAAAATATTAAATGAAATAATGTAGGTAACTAGAAATAGTAAGATGACATGCTGACGCCACACTTGTTGAAATTATTTCGCGCAGTTGGTAGTCACGATATTATGGCTATTTATAATGAAATTCATTAATCGGAAAGCATATTGCAGTTGAGGAACTTCTGAAATAGAAGGAAAATGGAAGCTTCATCTTTAATACTGGAATCAACTGCATCAGCTGAACCCCATAGGAAAAAAGCTGATGTAAGGAGGAAGTTAGCTTGTGACTGCCCAGGCTTTGCGCTTCATATGTATTCTTTCTCAGCATACTTGTGACGTAGTTTTAGCTACCTTCACTTATTGCGTACTGTGACTTATTTTTGCAATGGCAATAAGGAGTTATAAAAAAAATAAAGTAATGGTTTATATAGGGGTAAAACAAATAATTTTCATATTATAGTAATTAATAGTTCAGTATTTTGGTGGCATTACATAACCAGTAACGAGATTAGGAAATACACGTGTATGGCTTTTACATATGTTTGATAGGTAAGTATTTAGTTTCGAGTATACATAATCTTTGAAAACTGACGTTATTAAGTAAGTATTGACTCATAAAAAATATTGAAATCGGGTGTGATAGTAACGATAAATAAACTGAATTTTCGTTKAATTACTGCACACGGTAAATTTTATTGTAAGTTACTACTATAGGTATGGCTTATCTGTTTTACCTTTCCTTGCAGGTGTCCTCTGGGATGCAAAAATACGACGGCTATAGATGAATAAATCTGCCCAGAGATTATTCCTGGTGGCTCTCCACTATCCCAGAATGATTCTAGTTACGGTGGTCGGTCTACGCTCTTTCTTGGTGGATACGTGAATCTCAATATATGTCGCAATATGGTACGCCAGTAATCGAAAATGAAGCTCGCTTACGACGAAAAATCAAATTGACATATGACGGCGGCGATGGCGATAAAAATAACGGTAATAATAACCATAAAGGAATTATATGTTCGATGGCCTAATATTATATAGTTAGATGTTTAATAAAGAGTTGCAAGACCAACATGCCGGAGTGATAACAATTTTGACCTTAATCTCGAGATTAATTGTTGCATACTGATCTTTTCAACTATTGTTTACTGAAATCTATTTTCAGATCTGTGTAAAGAATCCTGAATTCTTCCTCTGTCTATATTGCTCCAGCAATTTGGATATGACAGTATACTAATAGATGATATATGATACGAGTAAGCAGGTTTGGATTACAAGTCTTGGGCTGAGGTCGAATTCGAGATCCTTTCCATAAATCTGCAAGATAGACTTTAAAACAGGTTCTTATGAGCATAAATAATTCTAGCGTTCTACCCGTTACATATTATCTGGATTTGTTGTGGGTCGTAATGCATATTAAATTTTAGCGAAGCTCTTGATACCATAATGCATGACATTTCTTCTGCTAAATTGAGTTATTTGGGTTTTGAAGTAGCTGTATGCAATTTTTTTGTAGCTATATGCATCAGCGTATTAATACAGCATTTCCAGTTATCGAGTACTGAACCAATCTTGCATTTTTAATAGAAGCACCAAATTTTTATAACGGATTATATTTACACATGAAATTCTGGGTAGAAAATTATAGAGGTTTACATGGTCTAAAATAAACGGTTTCAGAGATATGCATAGGTGGTGCAGTTATCGTGCTTACCCAATTGAAGGATTTATTTGAAATCTTAGAATAAAATGTATCAAATAGAGTGGTAGCACTCAAGAAGTACAGCATATATAGCATATTTATACAGCGAGTACTGAACCAAATTTGCTTTTTTTATCGAACCGGCAACTCTTTTGTCAATAATTACATTTTCTAGACATGACATTAATAAGAACAAAAAATAAAATATTAAGCAAATTGTAGATGAAACCAACATCCACCGGAAGACACCTAAATTAGATGTCAAACCATACATATTCTCTCTCACACAAAATCGATGCAGTTAAAGAGCTATTAAACTACCCACCTAATCGTACAGATGAGACAAATTCGCAAAAGCATAAACTACACTTATAAATAATAACAATCCATTATACAACATACAAAACACAATAAAACAACCGATAAAGTAATTCAAACACAAACAGATACACAAGACCAAACAACTAAAATATACCTAACACTACCACCATTGACTAATAAAATTAAACCCATAGTACAACCATGTAATAAAAAAAATTACACACAAACCTATAAATTACAATAAATCATTTAATGCAAGACTAAAAACTAAATTTCCCAAAAATGATATTACACATACAATATACAAAATACCATGCAAAGACTACTCCAAGATTTGCATAGAACAATCAAGCCAGTAAATCAAAATACAGAATTATTAGACAACACAAAAGTTAAAGCAACTTAACAGCATTCAAAAACCATGAAAATGGGACAAACATGATAACATTAAAATAATAAATATTGAATAACATGCACATAAAAGAAAAATACTAGAAATGATTTATATAAAAACATAATTGCCGTGTTAATGATAAAACAATGATTGATTAACATATATCACAATATAACATAAAATTAAACGCCATTATTAACACCATAATATAGATAGTAACACCACCAAAAACAAACAATAATAGTGACACCGACATAAATCAATTTTGACGAAGAAAAAAGCTTTGGTAAGGTATAAATTTTAAAATTAAATTTTTATGTATTTTAAGAAATGTACAATTTTAATGAATTATATATTAATTTTCAGCTAAACACCTGAGGAAAGCTAAAACAAAAAAAATACAGCCGAAACGTAGTCTAAAATACAAGTTTTTTATTTAGAAAAAGAAACCATAGCTCACAAAAAGAAAATACGAACACAATAATTCATTGAGTAACATTACAAATACCAGTTTTTATACAAAAAGGACCGCTACTTAAAACACTGACCACGGTGAAAAAACTCCATTTGATGTGAATAATTTTAAATTAAATTATTAATTTATTTCAAGTTAAAAGGCTTGCCCTGTGTATATACCAATCGCGTACTAATAAGGATTCGTTAATTGCATTAATATTACGATCAGAACAATCTACTAACTGTGGAGCCATAAGCATTTAATCTTCATAAAACGAATTAAAAATCGTATTATAATCGCAGATAAACCAGATTGTCTTCATGCAGTAGTACATCACATGCTAACCGCGGTGTTCTTAGCAGCGCTACACTTAACGCATATAAACATTATCTACCGTGTTCAATCATAATATTTCAATCTATAACGTCAGTTCCTCAATTTCGAACAACGGTTTGCTGTCTTGCGAAAGGTATATGAGCAGGGTCGTCCAAAACTGTTAATAACAATCATAACAACACAATTCCGCCCAGTTACGATCTCCACAAGCTCTATCATCTGATAAAAGCGTTGGCATTAAATTATAGCCTCTTTACGGCAGAACGACCGCGCTCTTTGTAGGACCTGAACGTAAAAAGGAGCATGGCATGAGCTCATGAGGTACACTTGAATAGTTCGAACGACCAGGACGGTATTCTTGAAATACACCTTGTTTTAAAATATTTTGGTAGCAGATCAGTGGTATTCGGCGTCCTTCATCTCACTTTACGTTTTCTGCAGCTCAGTTAATTTTTTTTTACACCATAGGGCACATTTCAAGCGAATACTTTGGATTATACAGTATGTCTTTCACCTTTCACCTCATAATGACACGTTTTTAAATGACGTGCTATTTTTTTCTTTGTGTCAATTAACATACCTTTTTAGTTACATATTTTATTTCGTTCAGTTGGTTCAGTTATTGAAAAAGAAAATAAAGGTTTTGCTCCTTTAGCTTCTAAAAAAATATTAAAAAAACAAATAATGCACCCTTTGTAACCCTAATACTAGGTACTTATTAAATAAAGTACCTATATAAGTCTTGTTAATCAAGTTCTATCGATCCGAGTTACTTCAGGGTGTTCACAATTTACTGGAAAACCTTTCGAACTTAAATTATTTTTTAATAACCCTATCGCAAATCCTAACACATTCGTAATTATTTTCCAAAAACTAGTTTTGCAAGCTATTAAGTGACAGTTTGACTGAATAAATTCGAAGATGGTTTTAAAAAACAATCATTAACATAAGTGTTTCTGTAATAATCTTGTCTTAACACATCCACGAATTTCTGAAGTTAGCTATTTACTAAAATAAATGTTCCATTTATCTTCTGTTCTATTTAAGACAATCGTGAAATGGTTTTTTTTGTTTCTTGGCTGCGTGTTTTCTGGTGTGATTGCAGATTCTTGATAAAAATTTCTTTAACGTTGCCGTAAAAAATAATAATTTAGTTAAGTCGAGTGATTGGAGCGAACACTTATTTGGCCCTTCTCTTCCAGTATACCTCTTTGGAAACTTGTTTTGAGAAGGTTCATGACCTGTCTCTAGTCCTGATACTCTATCATGTTGCAACAACTTTCCAGGTTTCACGGCTACTGGCACATTTTGACAAAGATGGATTTTGCATGAAATTGAGACAGGTGGTCGTTAACTAAATGATGACCAATGATATGTTTGCCAACCTGTCTAAAATTCTTGGATTGAGGTCAGAGTAATAACGGAAATTATGGTAAAGAGTAGCCTTATCGATAAATGAAACATTAATTGTTTAATTGATATGTTGTTAAAAATCCCCTTCGCAGAGTTCTTGGCCAAAGCTAAATGACATGATAGTCATGGATATGGCTGCCTTATAAAATCTGTTACTGTGCTTTCGTATTACACCAAAGGCATCACTAATCGCTATTTTTTTGACGGATGGATGTTTGTTAACAGATAATAGCACATCCAATTTATGGTCTCCAGTTCGGTTTGGTCTTTTTCGCACTGATTTTAGATAATCTACACTTACCGTTTACACAAATCTCTTTATTAAATAAATAAAATAAAAGCACTTGCTTGTTTCACAGTATTTAATAATTTACGAACCTGTTTCGAATGTTTCGGTTCTTCCTGTACAGGACGTTTCACGAGATATAATGACCCTGATGAAATTAAAAATGCAACCCAAAATACATTCTCATAGCCAATCTGGCTATTTTACATAATGGTATTATTTTAAAATTAAACTGGGAATCCATGACGGCTATGCTCTATAGTTCCTGTCATTGTATTTATTAAAAGTCAAAATGCATTCAAATGATGAAAAAAAAACATATATGATTTTGATTTATGGTGAATGCAAGAAGAATGAAATTAGAGTATTGGAAATGATTGACAAAAATTCTCATAATAGTCGAAGGGTAGTCTCAAGAGTAACCGGTATTAGTCTGTCTTCAGTACACCGAATAATTAAAGGCAATCAATTTCATCCGTATCACTTGCAATTGGTTCAGGCTTTAAAGGAGACAGATTATCCTAAAAGACTAGCTTTTTGTAACTTTTTTCGGGAACACCAAAATTTGAATGTGAGATTTTATGACATTTGCTTCTCAGATGAAGCAAGATTTTCTAATAATGGTGGAATAAACAAACATAACATGCATTATTATGCGCAAGAAAATCCACGTTGGATTCGAGGACATTTTCAAACTATCTACTTGACGAATGTCTGGTCCGGAATATTGGGGAATCAAATTGTTGGGCCTTATTTGTTTCGCGATAGTTTAAACGGCAATACTTATCTAAATCTTTTAAGAAACATTTTATCGGTACTTCTCCAAAATGTAAATTTACAAGTAAGACAAGATCTATGGTTCCAACAAGATGGGGCACCTGCGCATTATCATAGAATAGTGCGAAATTATCTTGATTTGGTTTTGCCTAACCGATGGTTAGGAAGATGTTCAATTCATCCTTGGCCACCGAGAAGCCCGGACCTTACTCCTTTGGATTTTTTTTGTGGGGAATGGTAAAAGAGCAAGTATACCAAACACCAATTGAAAGTGTAGTACATTTAGAAAATAAAATACGTGATGCATCTAGATCCCATCACTCCAGAAATGTTAATGCATGCTAAAAGATCGTTTTGGGCACGAATTCAAGCTTTTGAAAGCAACGAAGGGCGACGTTTTCAGCATTTATTACATTAACGTTATTATGTAATATATATAAATAAATTCGGTATCGTAAAACAAATTTTATTTTTGAAAAATGTTTATTCAATAACGTTAATGTAATGAATTAATGTTATTGAACAAACATTTTTCAAAAATAAAATTTGTTTTACAATACCGAATTAATTTAAAGCAAATGATTGAAGTTTATGTCAAAATTTACGAATTTATACAGCTCTCTACTATATTTTTTAAAACGATGAACAGTTATCAATGTTACCCCTGCAAATGTATTTTAGGTTGCATTTTTTAATTTCGTCAGGGTCATTATCATTCGTGAAATATCCTGTATAGACATACTTAATCTAAAGAAGATCCGCGAGTTGAATCAGTAAATGTCATCTCCCTATTAAACTTCACAGAGTCCTTTTGTCTGGATGTAGTCCTTTTGGGTAACGTTACGCTTAAAGTAGACATCTCGATTGTTCTGTATTAAAAAAAAACACAGCCGAAAGAATAACGCGAAGTTAACAATGTTTTAACGTCGAAATTGATTTCTGTCATTCTGGTAAAGTATATCGCCAATAATTGCTTTTCAAAGCCGACTTTGAACTGTATTCATTGGGACTGCCATCAAAAAGCTGACAAAACGATTTTTTTAGCAAATAACTTCGAATGTTTTGGCCAGTGCATTTGCCACACTGTTAAAATTTGAAAATATATTCGCTCTTTAATTCCGTATAACATATTATAAAAATAAACAGACGTTCGATTTGAAAATATTACCAATATAAGGTTTTTAAGTTTAAAAGGTTTGTGCCCATCCTGTAGTAATTCGGATAAATCAAACTTAATTTTCATTCCGTTTACCTCATCAACTTTCAAAAAGAAATATAAACACAAATGTGGTAGTTTAATTAATGTATAATATAACATAGCGGATTCCGTAGATTAATGTGTTGTGATTTTTGAGATATAACAAAATTGTATTTGTTTTATATTACCTAGAAGTATCATAAAGTCTGCCTTTTCTTAGTTTGTTGTGTTGTCCAGTGTTTTGCACTTTTATATTGTACATTACCCTTTTTGGTCATTATCTAGAAATTCGTTGATTACAACCACCCATAGGTTTCTTGGACTTTTTATATTCAGATTTATAGAGTATGCGAGGTCGTTTCCCCTTACAGTTCATGAAAGTGGTATCTACAAGTGCTTTCATAACGTTCCCGGAAATGATTTGCAACGAGGATGTTCCTTAAATGAATATATCTAGTTCTTTTATGGAATTATTTTCTTCGCTGATCCTCTGCTTCAGTTAAAATTCAGATTTATCAGCTGAAAAACTGCAATGACGACAATGGTTTACACATTGCCAATATTTTGAAATATTTTGTAAGTTTTCTGATATATACGCTCTTGTAATGTGTTGTGGAAGAGGCTGACTAATCTGTTTTAATAAATTATTCGCACAAATAAACCTCAGGTACAACAACGTTAAAGATCTAAGGTATGAGATAATTATTGGTAAAATCTCATAACCGTTCATATTAAATTCACGTACATATATATTATTATCAAACCAAACTTTATCAATGATTGAATGTATGAGGCCGGTGTCGTTATAATATAAAATCGAGTCCATATTTCATCGTGGGATCACAGACAAAATGGACCACACATTGTCTGGAGTAACAATAGATGTACGCCCGACGTGAAATTCATTTTTGACCACTTACTCTCAGCGGGACGGTACACGCATTCGTTAATGATGTCCTGTGCCTGTCTTATTTATTACTAATAGAAAAATGTTATTGAAACGTTACGTCAAACAGGTGAATGTAATGTAGCGTACGATAGGCACGTAACAGAAATAAGATATAGTAAACTATTAAAAATTTTTAGTCCATCCATCAGTTATCATTCACGTTTTCTTAGCTTAATTGTTTCTTAAATACATATAATGAAGTCCTTGAATTTAAAATACTCGTCCTGGACGCTTTTTTGAAAACGCTATGAATAGATTTTAGTGGACCATGGTTTTCATTCTTTAGGAGTCAATGCCATATGTGCGTCCAACTCGTCTTTTAAATAGCATTTCATTAATACAATTCAACTGTCTTCTAAAAGTTGCTATAATATTAATTTAGCATAAGACAAATAAGTATTAAGGCAGTAATATACTAGCATATTGCTCTCCCCTCACTATCGTCAAAGACAATTTTACCCATTTTACCAAAGGAATCGGTTTCCGAAAATTTCTAGCCAAATACATCTGAAGTAAGTAGGCAGCTCAAAATAACTGAAATATCTAAAATATTACATTATAATTATTTCCTTGCTTCAGTATCAGTCGTATATGTTGTTAATAATAATTGAAACGCTCGTGTGTTAAATGTCTGTGAACAAAGACGATTATACTTAGAGGAATGAGGTTTTTGCATCATACACTTGCGTCTGCTGCTGTGGAATAATCCTTTCCTCAACAGAAGGGACCGCAGAAAATACAGTACCCCTAATTAGCTCATAAATGCAAACACTCAGCTCCTAAAGAAAAATAAAATATGCGGTTTTCTCCACTACGGGATTTTGACCGTGTTTATTCGAATGCACCCTCCAAAGCCCAACGTGAAACCACAGCGCCTCATTCAGAATTTCAACCATATTAATAACGATAAAGCCCATCTTCTTTCAGGAGTAATCTGAATAAAAGATTCATCTATCCGTAAACGCGCGTTGCCCTTAGCATAAAACACCAACTTGCCCGTTTCGCTGCGATGGTTCTTCAAAACATTGGCGGAGTTGCCAGACATGGGGTTAGCATTGTCATACATTAGCTTTTGCACATTAGACAGTCAGATTTTAATTTTAATTTCATTACCATTACATTACCAATTGCCAGGTCATTTCTCTTTGTTGGTGTTAGCTGAATAGAGCAACAGAACACTATTGACTTGAAAACTGAATATCTATCTCTCCGTTTAGAAAGAAACAAACTGATTTCATTGCAACCACCAACCAGAGAAGAGGTCGTCATAACTTGTATGAAATAGAGTTCAGTGCAAGATGACGTTCAATACGAAGTCGTTAAACACTAAAACATATTGGAAAATTAAGGCTAATGTAATACAAAACAGTGAAAAACAATTTTAAAGTCAACCAACGAATGCACAGTACTAAACTGCCTTATTATACGTGGCTCAATGGAGTAAAGATGTCGCTATTACAAGCACTTATTAAAACTTTCGCATTCTTGTTAAGCAACAACTAACAGCAAATTTGTATATTCGTTTCTGCTATTACTTCTCTGACATTTTGTATCTTATGATATATTACCTATTGCCCTTCTGAGTGTATGCTACAAGCTACTAGAGAAATTACCGTACCAGAGAATAGGACCTATTATAGAAGACTCACTCCCGAAGGAACAAGCAGGTTTTAGAAAGAACAGAAGTTGCGGCGACCAAGTCTTGGCTCTAACAGCGCATGCTGAAGTTGGTTTCCAGAAACGATTAAAAACTGGAGTGGTGTTCATAGACTTATCGGCGGCCTATGATACTGTGTGGAAAGATTGTGAAGCTTATTGAACGAATGTTGTCCCAACGTCAATTTAGGGAGTTTCTTGGAAAGAAAAGTAGCAAATTCAGGATTTTGAATAATGGTCTTCCACAAGGGTCGGTTCTGTCACCTATTCTTTTCAACCTTTAAATAAGTGACCTTCCAGTAACGCAATCGAGAAAATTTGTGTATGCAGACGACATGGCATTGGCCTTGCAAAGTAAAGACTTTTCTATCCTTGAACGAAACCKTTCAAGAGACATCGGGATTATGAATTGCTATTTTAAAGCCTGGCGCTTGTGCCCCATTCTGTTGAAGACTGAAGTAACTTGTTTTCATCTCAACAATCATCAAAAGACAAAACAACTTCAAGTTATGTCAAATAACATAATTCTTAAACATATCTGCTCGCCCAAATACCTTGTAGTGACCCTAGATACGTCTCTAACCTACAAGAAACATCTAGAAAACATCAGTAAAAAAATTACAGACCAGAAATAACATCCTGCATAAGCTTGCTGGTACAAGTTGGGGTTCAGATGCAAGTGTACTCCGTACTTCTGCAACCGCCTTGCTTTATTGCACTGCTGAGTACTGCTGTGCTGTTTGGAAAAGTAGTCATCCCACAGGAAAAATTGACACTCAACTGAATACTGCAATGCGACTAATTACTGGAACAATTAAGTCAACTCCATTACTTTGGCTTCCGATTCTTTCAAACATTGCTCCTCCGGCGATTCGCTGAGTTTGTTACATATAAGACTTGGCAAAAATATCAATCAGCTCCTAATGAGTTTCTGATTTCCCGAGATCTGCAAGAGCTACCTACAACTCGGCTAACTTCCAGAAAACCTCTGTGGAAGATTTTCTTCGTGCTCCTTATACCACTGAAGATGGATGGTATTCTGCTTGGCAACTTAAAAAGTATGATATATTTAATCAACAGCTTATAGGTAGCAGGAACTGACCTCCCGAGAAAGTCTTGGGTCACTCTAAATCGCCTTCTCACTGGTCATGGAAAATGCAACTTTTTTCGTAATAAATGAGATCCATCTATCAACCCTTCTTGTGAATGTGGAGACCCCCTTCAAACAATTGAACATATGGTCAACAGATGCCCCCATACAACATGACCTGGTGGTTTTGAGTCTATCCATTGTGCTGGTGAAGGTGTTGAAGATTAGCTTAAGACAATCGAGATCTTATTGGAGTTTTTCTTCGGCTTTCTTCAATACTCTATCCAGAATAAATACATACATGTATGTATCTATTCTAGATAGAGCGCAAATGCGAGATCTCCTATCGTTGAATAAAAATATTTTTTTTTATTTCATGGCTATTATAAAAGTCGACCTTAATCGCATGAAATTAACGGAACTGTAAATGTATTAAGGATTAAGAATATCTATACAAGTTAGATCCATTTATCCTTGAAGTTAATGATACAGTAGCTGCATAAATGAATCTTAAGTGCACTGTATGCTGACAGCATTACCATAAATATATTATCAAAAGATTTAGTACCGCTATTGGTAACACAATCTTTAAAAAGCAACAAATAATTTGTAGCTTTTATTACATTACCATTGCCAAAAAAATATTTTCACCGACTACCAGAAGTCTTTGTCGGATATAATTGCATATCGGCGGCATAGTTTCAAGACTGTATTTGTGTATTTGGATTTCACCAAGTTTAGAGACATGTTGATACATTCATACGTTGCTACAAAGCTAACTGCGAAGGCTATAGTTCAAGAGTCGGTGTTAGGAGTAATGGTATGTCATTACGTACATCCGCATTCAGTTTTTTTTAGCATTTGCTCCGTGTATAAATCTATGGAAATCCTATCCAGCAGTACCAGTGCTTGAATTAAGAAACAGACCTACGATATAATTAGTAAATGAGTATTGCTCCAGTGTATGGTAAGTGGTGTTGCCAGCTAGATTGAAGTAGTTAAGCCCAGAGCAACCCCTTCAAGTGCGGTTGAGAGTTAAAAATCTGCAGATATTATTATTACGCGCTACAAACAGCATTGCGGATTTGATTCATCTAGTTGGCGCTTTGTAATCGGTACGTATACTTAAGCTGCGGCATTAGACCCATTCTTCTTAGTGTAAACATTTTCTGAGCAAAAGGGTATTGACAGATTGGGATGTCCTGTCGCCTTCAATCGTCGATGCTCAGAGTATGGAGTAATTAGAGCATTTAATCTTTCAATCGTGCAGTTACCAGAAAGTTCTGGTACTTGCAAGTTGTTGGGGGTGTACTCGTAATGGTGTGCCAGAAATCCAAGCTAACCAGAAATAAATTCATGCATATTTTTATAATCGATGACATTCTCACAACAGGAACCAACAATTAAGTGGTAAAAGCAAATAAGTAGCAAGGTCGTTATAAATGACATCGTAAACATAAACACTTGAATTCCGCGTAGAATACTTCAGTGTATAATACTGTGTCATGTGGGTCAGTATACGTAAAAGGGCATTGCCAACTGTATAAATAAGCAATGTAATTAAGAATAAGTTAAGTGAAAATGAGCCGATAAATAGTTGATAACCTACCTGTAAGTAATTTCTGTAATCAGCTGTGATATTAAGATGTAGTGCTATAAATATAAAAGTGTACACAACAAACCATAGCGTTCCTAGTAACCTCCACTTCAATTGGTACCGAGCACTAGATAGTGGTGGCCCCAATGTGATCTAAACAGGCAAGCTCTTCTGATGAACTAGACACAACTGGTAAGAACCTTAAGTGAGCCATCCTGGAGTCATTGATGCAACTAACTTACAAAACTAGTGAGCAGCCACGATCGAAGTAGCAACAATCAACTGCCGCATACCCTTCGCCAACAGACATGGCCCTGCAAGGTGCCCAAGGTTTGCGACATGGATCAACAACAACTCTCCACAATAGCCCCCACTGCTCACTGCCAGCCACAGGCGCATAAGAAACCAAAAAAGTCTCGATCGCTTAATCCTTTGCGACAACACAGTGTCATATTCATCCCTGGTACGCCAGAAGCATAGTCACAGCGACAGAAATACAGGTTCAACGAAACGGCATCACAAGCAGCACAGCATAGCTAACGGCAAGGCAACCAAATCCAAAACGTCACAATGGTGAAAAACGAACCGGCAGTGAAGAAGAAGCTCAGCCAGGAAGACGAAACAAAGGCGACGAACCAACTGCAATCAGCAATTCTAAGATGGTTACGACT
The DNA here is from genome assembly GCA_025024175.1 of Rhyzopertha dominica. NCBI lineage: Eukaryota > Metazoa > Arthropoda > Insecta > Coleoptera > Bostrichidae > Rhyzopertha > Rhyzopertha dominica. The sequence continues at coordinate 17,875,097 of QCXZ01000053.1, read as the reverse complement.
AAGACATCCCGATAAGGTTCCATCAATCCGAAAAAAAATGAGAAGATGCACTGCCTGCGATGGAGAGGTGTGTGTAGTGACCTACATAGCGCATCAAAAGGAACGAACGATTAAGTGGTAAAGGCACATACGTAGCAAGGTCGCTTTACTTGCTACCATAAACATAAACACCTAAGTGCAATTAAGAACAACTTAATGAGTTGATAAATAGCTGATAATCTGCCTTAAGTATCCTTTGTAACCAACTGTGATATTAAAATGTAGTGCTATAAACACAATAGTCGTCGCAACATACCATGACGTTCCTGGCAACCTCCAACTGGTACCTAGCACTGCTGTTTAAACTCAAATCATCCAACATAACTATAAAATACACAAATATTGTGCTTCTCTTCTTAAATTTAAATTGTATGCTAAAAGTACTCCAGTGTTCTGGAACACTGATAGAGGGAGGTGCTGGTTGTTTTAGTGTGTTACAAACACAATAGCAGGTCATCCACATACTGTGGAACTACTGATGTAAAAATTATAAGCTTACAACTTTGAGGTATTTATGTTTTAGGGAATACGCTCTCGCTGATTAAACGCATAAAACACTTCGTTTGAACTTGTGTCAGACAGTTTTTGACAAAGATTACAGGTGCAATCGGAACATCAGTGCCATAATTCATGAATGTGTTCAAATTATTAATAGCGTTTTCCCGAAAACATAATTATCTTGAATGTGGACGCTGAAAGCATTCTACTTCGTACGCTAAAAGCTTTGTGTAAACATTCTTTGGATGTCCAGCTTTTTGTGAATTTCGGCAACTGTGTCCGGTGTGTAGTCCACCGTATCAAAAGAATCCCCGATTCGGTCAGCGATACTTAACATCGTTTCCGGTGGTGCGCAATTCAATTAGCATCGCATCAAATCGTCGACGGGGGTGGGGTTGAGAGCTCGTTAGATTACCGGACTGTTTAAATTAGGGGCTGATTAGCGGTGCTTCCCTAATATGCGCTACGTCTGCTCGAGCATTCCGATGCACTTCCTCGTTTCAGGTATTTGAGGAGAAAAGGGACGATCTCAAGGAGCACGCAATTTTGCTTTTAAGAAGATGTAGAGTTAAGAGTTAAACAAATAGGAAATTACCTGCCTAAAGTTTGCATGGATTACATTTTGAATCTTATTCCATTACTTACTTGTGCGTGCGATATTTTATCGTTTACAATTTTGTCTACTTAGGTATTTCTGGCATAAAAAATACCAAGGCTTGGCATATAAAAAGCAATGGGGCAACTTTAAAATGCTATCAAGAAACTACCTTTAGACGAGAAAGCAACACAGATAGTGTGACCAAGCAGATACAAAGTTGTGTAAGAGAGCTGATGCCCTCAGTGCCATCTAAGCGGAACTATGCGAGCTAGTTGGTCTATAACTGTGATAGACACCGACCTAGTGCAGGTTCCTGTCGCTGGCATCGGAGAAACTTCCCGTGAGCAAGATGATATTTTATCTGTCTTGGTCAATCTACAAATCCACTCCGATCCTAGGACTAGTTTCGCTCTATTGGAGCTCATCAGGTACAGAGTAAACTGACCCAAGTAGACTGTCGCCTTAACCGCGGCGTTGGGCTGGTATGTAAGAGAGCTGATGACCTCGATGCCATCTAAGTGGAACTCTATTAGTTAGGTGGTCCATAACTATGACAGACACCGACCTAGTTCCAGGAACCTGTACAATGTTGTACAGAGAGTACTCAGTATTTCAGAACTAAGCTATTATGAGAAATATTCGTACCTACAAAATGTTGGCTCTGCTACAATAGCCCATCGATGATATAGAAAAATGCCAGAATGCTAGAAATGACTACATTTTTGTTTAAGTCTGATGATGATTGTACCTCACAAAACGATCTTGAAGTTGAGCATTGCTAATAGCTGTTATATCAGAATGCCAGTTATAGGTATGATCGCATTGCATGTAGGTAGCTATTTATCGAAAACAAAATTCTCGGCAAATGTATACCTAAATTAAATGCTCCAACTCGTCACTGTTTTGGATTATATCTTTCCAGTTCTTTCTAGGATGTTTAACGATTTAGGGCATTGAATACCCCTCGCGCTCTGTCCTTCAAATATCTTTTATAACCAAATGAAATAAGTCAAGGTGTGCTAAATCAGCAATTCGTGGTGGAAATTTTATTTGCAATCAGGCGATTCCCAAACATTTTTACTAAGACTTTTCCAACAGCTCGGTTACCATATGCTGGTACGCAAGCTGCTTTGCAGGATTGAAGTTCTGGTAGAGTATGTAAACTCGTATTTCCTCTTAAAGTAGGAAAATATACTTTTTCCTATCAAAAGTTTCTCCGCAAAATACAATGCGAGTATTCCATTACGTTGAATTGCACACAAATACAAACTGCATGTGGACTATTGGACACATTGCTATTGTACCTTCCAAACTTTACTTCATTTGTCATTATGACCGACCCACTAAAAACATGATCTTGTGATAACAAACTAGTCGCGTCACTGTGCTGTTGTGTCAGCAAGAGTTTACTCTTTTTACATACACTTAAATTTCTTCCTGCCTCTTGCAGAGAATTACTTCAATCGTTTTTTAATGTATTTCTAGCTTATTTTTTTATGATTTCTGTTAAAACGGTCAAAATATTAGTGCAATTATTTTATAATCTTCGTAAAACGTCTTCAGTTGGTCTTCAGCCATGGGGATATTTTACTGTATAAACATTTGTAAAAACTATTTTCCTTTGCTAGTTGCAGGTAACTAAACCAAAGGTACAAAAGCCATAAAAAATTGCAAATATCTCTTAAACCTGTAGCAATATATTCAGCCAAACCAAATCATCTTTAATAACAACATTTTGTCGAATTACATCTAGCTAGCTAATATTTAGAAAATTCTACATTACATATAATATTCAGTATTTTCAGAAAATGCCATCAATGCTAAATATCGCAGATCAGGAGATTTCAAAAGCAACATAATACAGGGAGCCTTTACTTACGAATATACTTCCGATATAACTCGAAGTGGACAAAATTTGGAAATATTTTTAACTGAATGAACCCAGTAGCAGCATTAAAAAGCATTTTTAGTTTCCTATATTCTTCTAATGACAGCTCCTTATGGCACACCCTGACTTAGAGGAATGTGACAAAATTATAGCATCAACATGGTTAGCCCAACTAAACTCTAAACGTGTGGTACTGCAAACTTTAGAAATTAAAATGCTACAGTCATGTTTTCCGAAACAAAATAGTCAAATGAGATGAATCTGGTTCAGAATGATGACTTCTTCCTCATAAAATCCAAAGAATATTTGCAACTCTATTCTCGTTTTGTTATACTTTTTACATAATTTGTTCTTTCTTAAAGAGGCTACTGCTTCGTAATTGTCACAACGACAAAGTCCAGAAGAGGGCTCCTGATCCTCGGATTACCTCCCATCAAATCCCGAAGAGGACAAACAGCAAAACGTCGTCCGGCAATAACATAAGCCGCGGTGTTACAATTTACATACATCCTGCGACAGGTCGATGTAGACACAATAGGCATACAGCACATACATATTAAATTAATCGAAGCAGGGTGGTTGCCGGCTGAGGGACGGCGAAGGGGTAAGATAGGGTTGAAGGGGGTGGTGTGGCGGCGACGTGTGGAACGGGGCAGGTCCAGTAGCACGTGCGTGTTAACCACAATCTAACATCCTCCCGCGCAAACCCTTGTAACGTAAGGAAACAACACAACTTCTGTATCTAGCTCATGTCCTTGTGCTAACGGCCATTCCACCACGGCTGTAGAATATATTACGCATAAGAGAATTAAATGACCATTCCAGAGAAAACAATAATACGCATTATGGTTTGTTTTAATTCCTAAAATATGGATGACATCCACTATTTATTTGGGAACCTTAATATCAGGATGAGAATCGCATAGTAAGGACCTAAAAAATAATGGATACAGGCTCCATGGTGCTGCTCTTTAGCGCATTTGGTCATCAACTTAACATGCTTACTTTCCTTCACATGTGTCTAACTCTATTCTACTTGAACAGCATCATGGAGTGCTTCAGGGTCTGTGGAAAATGGGGTAGATTTGTCCCTGACGTTTCATTCCAAGCAGTTCAAAGTAACTCTTACCTGTGGTCGTGAATTGCTTTGCTGAAAATTTTAACTGGGAAAAATCCCATGGAAGGTAAAACATGTGGTTTTACTACTTCCTGCCACATACACATACTCTAAATATATGCTTCCTACATGTAACTATGGGCCACCGAATGCTGATGACTCTGGAGAAAGTCAAACAGGATCTGCTGTCATGAGGCCATCAGCAATCGCTATTCACACGCAAAGTCTTTATTCGAGAAATTGGCTTACTTCCGACGGCAAACGTGCAATTCCCAGTTCTCGATTTGGCATGGTGGGGATGCTAACTTTTAAGTCACTGCATGTACTGTAAACTCGGAGTTGTTAGTGAATAGCGAATATATTCTGGCTTGCTTCCGCTTGACTTTGTAGTCATAAGAATCACTTTAATACAGAATGAGTTGATAATATTGATCTGTTTACATAATCAGTTAGATTATATCAACAAGCCAAATATGCTTGCAATATTCATTTTTCTAATGAATGTTTATTTTTCCTAAATGGCACTGTTAGTCCTCATAATACTGTTCTTAATCGCTATTAATTAGGTTATGTTCGATGCTCATATTGTTGGGCCTTCTTCACCACCTGACAACCTAAACCCTAAATGTATCTGTATTTGTTACAAAATTTAATTGGTGCCATATTAACTGGATTAACCGATGTGTGGGGTCTGAAAACTTGACTCCAATAGGGCCGGTTGCACAAACGCGGATCAAACCACTAATTTTAATCGTTGTTATTGGTGTTGCCATGGTTAGATCCGAGGCTCATAGACTTCATTCTTTGCGATCATTTATAGAGTAAAGCTTATAAGCTATCTAATACATTTCTTTACAAAATTCTAGGTAATATAGCAAGTTGGAAAGAGTTTCAAAACAGCTCGCCGCTTACGAGGAAGGCACTGTACCACTGAGCTAATGAAGCTTCGTCATTTTCACAGCATGCGCTACTGTTGTACCTAGTGTGCGCGTTATGTGCATGGCAAGTCTTGCTTGTTGTCGCCATTTTTAGCAGCGGTTGTTCCACAGCTCCTCTCTTAAGCTGATGGATAGGCAACTCTCAAACAGTTGAGTGAGCGTCACCAATTTAAGCATGTTGATGGACTAATGAAACTATGTTGGTTTAACATCATGTTATTGTCTATATAAGGTTCACCACAACCTAAAATTTCACCAGATATGTATGCTKCAGAATGTAAAACATGTTCAGCGATAATACTGTTGCATGTCCGTTACGAACATTTACATAAATAAATATTTTCTTATTGTAAAGAGATTTTAAGGGACTAATAAAATTCCATTTAATCCCAGTTCCTATATTGAAGAAGTCCGTTGGCCTCCTAGGCTTTGAGGTCGCGCAAATGCAAAGTGGTGTCCTTTTTGAATTAAAAGTTGACGTGTTCGAGCGCACTTTGATAATTTAAGTCAAAGTGTCATAAATTAGGATGACTTGTTTCTAGTGGGCCACTCGAAATATCAGCAAAAAAGCGTTTAGGATTAATTTCTGACTAATCCTCATCACGACCAAAATGCAAGTGCCTTCTACTGCACATAAATTTTTACTAATTACTACTGTAAGCAGAACAATAGTTTTTGTGAACTTTGTTACTTAAATGCTTTTCGGACACTTTCATGAAAACGGTATAAGAAACAATCACATAACTACGTTTCGCCTCAGCATTTTAGTTGCTTATTCGTGTATCACCGTGGTGGAATTGCGTCTTGACACTGTCCACGGGTAAGGCGAAATGGGGATATTGGAAGATGGGATGGATTTAAGGGCTGTTGGCCCACACTAATAGTGCGCCATACACGCACAAACCGAGATCTGGGAATGGAATCGATAATCTACATTGCCGGAGCCGGAACAATGTTTACATCTGCACACACATTACACATTCATACGTATTATGCTGAGAGCAAATGTTCGAAAACTTGGCCAACCGCACATTCAACCCTTGCAGCTGGTGTACGCTGAGCATAAGGGACAGCAAGGATAATACACCATTAGTGTAGGTGATGATTCAATTTATAGAATCTCTATTTTGACGTAAAAACGCTCTGTGGATAACAACTTCTTTTATAATTGATGCTCAACGGTTATAATAAACTGCAAAATGCACCTAATAGAGTCACAGTCTATCAATACAGCGAAAAGCGACCAGTAAAATAAAAGAGAAGTGTGATTTGTAAATCTAGCCTCCCCCTCACAATATCTGCCTCTATAGCACTATTTTGCACATAATGGTTTTAAAGATCAGTGCTTAAAATTAGTATATCTGTACCTACAACGAATACAAACTTTGTCTAGAATCAAGTAGTAGCTTTCATTTCTTTGCAATTTGTTAATATATAGTCAGAGCAAGTGAACGAGTGTAATTTTAAAATTACGTTTAAAAAGTGCACGAGAATTTTTTGTACGAAACAATCAAGAAATAGGTAGTGAATAAATTAAATAGTTATAAATAGTTTTACTTTTCTGACAGTAGAAGATTATCACTTTCCTTTCCGTGTAATATGTCATGTGTACAGCATTACAAATATACACTCCTTGAAAGCTTTGATGTCGCAAATTTTTAACGTTTCATACAAGAATTAAAACACTTTAACCCTCATGTGACTTACGCATGCGCTACATAGAATTTTGTTTTCCAGGCCACGCGACTTATATGCGCGTTACGTGCATTCTTTCCAAACTAAAGCTGTGGCGGGACTATGACTACGTACTGTAAGGATTGTACTACTGAAATTAAAATAACTAGATGCTTGGTCACCTAATATTGAATATTGTGTAATACTTTTGTTGTCAGGTTTATGTCTGTATATTATGTTAGTTCTATAGTTGTAACTAATTAGTACTTCGAGTTAATGCACAACCCACTTGTACCACATAAGAGCCACAAAAAATAAACACCTACAATTTTGCTTAAAATATTGCAAGCGAATTGAAGGCAAAATCATTTGCCTTCAAAATTTGGATACTGCAAATACGTTGTTCAGATCTGATCAAAGCGAACCTATAACATATGAAATTCCATATAAAATTACCGCTGAAACTGAGTTGAAAGAAACTAATTTAAATTCGACTTAAGGTTCGATTTTACTACTAGTCTAGGTAATTATGTATAATATACTATCTATACTCCTACCATGGCACAAGTCTATTATCTCATAAATGACTGTTGTTTCAGGTTCTAGTTTCAACCCTTACAAATTATCCATCTAGAGTATTAATAAATCGAAGGTACGTTTCCTTCAATAAAGAAAAATACCATGCCGTAGCCATAATGTATACGACAACACATTCATTAAACATCATTAGAAGCATCGCGTATGGCGGGTTATATCGTCCACGTTTGTAATTAAAGACGTATTCCGGGAAAATTATATATACCTTGGGTGGAAACCCCTTTATTGCTAAACGAGGGCTAATGCCTTACTAATTTATTAAGAATGTTTTATTAACCGACTAATGTCTCATGCAAGACGACACTGAACTGGAAGTGGATGTGAAGGAGGTGTAGTTAAATTAAACAGGGCCGTACTCTAGAGAATTGTTAAACATGTCAGGCGCAAAATTTTCTCGTCACTGCTTGTGCCATACTTTTTGAGGCAAAGTAAGAAAACCATTAAAGAAGACGTAATGTCTATGCCACGTTGTCTGCATCAGAACAATCCGTGGACAGCTGTTTCGGGTCACTACGTAGTACGTAGAAGTAGCAGCTAGGCGGCTTAGTGTTCGTTTCAGTTTAATGCTGGCAGATGGCATTGCCATTTCTTTTTCTACTAACATCATACCAAGCCAAGCCTTTGGTATATAGGCAAAACCAGTTCTATGCCATGCCGTCTGCATTAGACCTAAACTACACTGTTGAGCTGTAATGGATCCATCTGTAGTTGGTTGCGATGCAAACAGCATAGCTTAGACAAGCTTTTTTATTTTCTGTCAGGTGGATGTATGCAGTTACATGCCAACTTGTAACTTCCTTTAGGAAGTAGTACCCATTAATCATAGTGTCAGTTCACTGTTGACAGATGGCATTACCATCTATTGTTCCATTGAGATCAATTAATGATAACAAAATTGATCATTTTATAATGCTTAATAAATTGGAAGACATTGGTGTGTGTGTGTGTGTGTGATTCTCTTCTTGCGTGGTTTGAATCATATTTGTTTGATAGGAGTCAGTTTGTGAAGATTGGTAGGGTTAAGCCTGATCAAGTAGAAATAACTTCAGGTGTTCCTCAAGGATCACATCTAGGTCCTTTGTTGTTTAATATCTATATAAATGACATTTCCAATTGTTTCAAACATTTAAATTTTTTAATGTATGCCGATTGATTTAAAAATCTATCGTTGTGTTTCTTTTATAGACAATTGCAAGCTTTTCCGGGAGGATATTGAAAGGCTGAAATCGTACTGCCAGAGTAATAGCCTTTTTTAACATTGATAAATGTTGCACAATATCATTTACCAGGAATAAGAGCATTATAAAATTTGATTATAGTCTAAACAGTAGCTTGTTGAACATGGTAAATTCAATTAGAGACTTGGGTGTTGTATTTGATTCAAAGATGCTATTTAGTGAAAATATTTCCTATATTGCAATGAAGGCAAATAATAGTCTAAGATTTATTTTTAGAGTTTGTTCTTAATTTAGAAAATGGAAATCTTTTAATTCTTTGTTCATGGCTTACGTCAATAGTATTCTGAACTACGCTTCGGTTATTTGGAATCCCCAATATATTGTGTACATTAATGGCCGTGAAAGGATTCAGAACAAATTCCTTGGATATGTTGCTTATAAACTTCGTATGGATCTGCAGATTACTGATCTTATACGTGAATACTTTCGCATGCTGCCTCAGGAGCAGCCATGAAGTTTTGCAGATCTCCGTTATCTGCACAGCATTTGCAATGGTGCAGTGGACTCGACAGTTATTTTGAGTATGTTGAATATTTCGGTGCCTTCTGTGTATAAGACTAGGTCTCATAATTTGTTTTATGTACCAGTTTCACTAATGCATATGCAAACTCCCCACTTCTTACAAGTATGAAGTCATTAAGTAGGCTAACTAATCCATCACTTGAAGTTGATATATTTAGTGATTCTGTATACTCATTTCTAAAAAAAAAATTTAAGTGCTTCACCAATAAATTCTTCATTTTCCTTTCCTATTTTGATAGTTTACTTCTTACATAATTTATAATGATAAATTAGGTGTTAATTAGGTATTAATTTTACATTTTAATAGTGTCTGTTTTGCAGTGTGGTCTATTCCACACTGTGTTAATTTTATTATTGAATAAGTTGTAAGCACTGTTTTAGGTTCGTCCTGTTTGTGCTTCTGTATATAAATAAATAAATAAATAAAATAGAATCTTCTTTTATCAAAGGGTTATTATTGTGCGCAGAAATTTTCGTAACATACTGTGTTGTGATATACGTAATTTTTGCTCTATTGGTATTGCTGTATTTCCGTATTTCTATTTGTTATTTTTATTAAAGACATGGGTATCTATATTTTTATTCCAGAATTAATAAGCGAATTTGTAGTTTTACGACGGGTTGTCCAATTCAGCCCACCTTATATTAAAATATCATAAAAAGAATACTTGATATAAATTTAATATGATTTTTGAATTGATGACGTAAGAAACTTTGATTCGGAAAATCATAGTTCTCCTAAAATAACCTGCAGCCGCTGTTTCAGTGAAAACGCGCAATATTTATTGGCGATTCAAGTCCATCGTTAGGGAAGCTCGCTGCCGCTGAAAATCCGGCAAAAATCTAGTCAGCGCTGGAAGCCAAACGGCGGTTTTCACGCCGTTTTAAACTCGAACTAACCATAATAGTTCCGTGTAAGTACGTCCCGGGCCGGGGAAGTAACGCGCGCCTGATGGAGTGGAGACCGTTTGACGATAGCTGCTAGTTAGTTGTAATAATGTTGTAAATGTTCGCGAGCGCTGGCGGTAATGGCCATCTCACCCCGAGTGATTTTTATAACTGCCCCGTCGTGCTGCACCGGCCGACTGGATTCACTCACGTCACTTTATGGACCCGTACCGGCGATACTCGGGGACCGGTATTAATTTACGCCGGACCTGAAATTTATTGCGAACGAGAGTGAAATGAAGACGTTGGTCTAGTGGTGATGAGCATCGAAAACACGAGGAAAAAGGATATTTATTATTTGCTTATACAGGTTTATTGTGTATCAGTTAGATCATAAACTTCGGGAATTGTACGAGGGTCATATCATAATTCCTGCACATATCAAGCTCGCACTGATCTTGCGATGTAGTTCACTCAGTTTATGTGTAAAAATTCTCAAATTGGGGTAGTTTGATGCAATGGAACGCGTCACTGTAGGCTGTAGAGGATTAATGTGCTCATGTCAAAGTTGAAACACTGCGCGAAAAAAACGGTTGCCTAAATTCACGGCGCGTTACAAGAAGCTTGCCAGGAGTTGTGTGTGGATAGCTCAACAGTAACTTGATGGTGTAAGCGTTCCAAAGCCTTGCACTAGTGTTAGAGACGACCACATATGTTGAAGACCCCGTACTGCTACAATACTTTTGCTGCTATTGTGGCTACAATAATGGAAGAAGACCGCATGGACAAACAAGTAATAAAAAAAATACCAAAAGACAAATGTATTTACCTTCTTTGTAGAAAATTTAAATGCATGATTCGAAAAGTGTGGACGAGATATGAAAGACAGCGGCGGAACCCTCTTGCGCGATAAAGCTTGATCGCATAAAACAGTCAGTCAAAGGAGATTGCGAGAAGAACTGCTCTGAAATTCTCCCACATTCCCCGTGCAGTCCTGACATGAGTCCTTCAGATTTCGTTATGTTTGCTCCTCCAGTGGAAATTTCGCGAAGTCAGATTTATTGACTTGGAAGGATAAAAGCCCTGCAACAGTATATGCGTTCCAACTGCTGGAACATCTTCACAAAAAAAAAGCATATTTAACGATATTACATTACTGCCGAAGCGATGACAACGTGTTTTGGATATGTAAGGGGATAATATTGAACAACTTTATTGCAATATTTAAAAATATTGCGAGCTGTGTTGTTGTGTGCAGGAACTTTGACATGACCATCGTATATATGCAGTTTCTAGGAAATAAGTTATGGTCGCCAATGCAAGTAGTTCTTGCACTTATCTCCAACCTCTCACGATAAATTATAGAGCAAGTAACTGCTTGCTAAAGAAAATTTAAGAACTAGTTTACTAAGTAGCTAATATACTGTGTTTCTGAACTGGTATCTGTTTCGATATAAAATGGTTTTGCCTAGATTTCAAACAATCTGTCATCACTACAGAGCCGCTTGTTAATGTAGTGCTTGCACCCAGATCACTAAACTCAAATAGCTAATGTAGGCCAGCTTTGCTCGGTCAGTTGGAATATTAAAAAGACTGTAAAATATTTTTTGTAATGGTAGACGATTGCACAAAGTTATAGAAATTGCTGTAACCTTGAGAAGACCTTCTCAAAAGTGTGTACTAAACGTCACCATCGCCAGATGTGTGCTACACTTAAGAATGTTCTATGACTTCGAAACGTCGATTTTCAACACTTACAACGCGAGACTATTATGGCAATATGTCACATTTAGGTTTTTTAGTAAAGTTTTTTAGAATAAAAATGCATGTCTATGCTGTACTGTCTGCACCGCAACCAACTGCTGATAGATCTATTTCGCTATTATAGCTCACCAATGTAGTTTAGGTGTAGCGCAGACGGCACGACATAGAACTGGTTTTGCCTATTTACCAAAGGCTTGGTATGATGTAAGTAAGAGTTTATATGACAATGCCATCTGTCAGCACTACACTGACATGATCACAAAGCCACCTAGCTGCCTTAGCGGGTAATACTTCCTAAAGGAAATGACCTGTAGCCTGACAAATTGGTATGCACCTGCAGCAGGCCCCACGGCACTTTTTGCAATGTTTTAGAATGTTCAGTGGCATTCGCGAAACACTCATTTTTGAGTTTACCACTGCGAGACAGTTTCGGAAAACTACCACATTTGAGAATTGTGACCATCTCGAAACATCAATTTTCGATTTTTACATACAAGACAGTTTTAGCAATGTGCCACTCATGATAATTTTCTTTAATGCTACTCCGAACTGATATATCATATCTATCTGTACAAAGTCATATCAAACGTTTTAGAAAAAATTATTAAAATTGGGATAGTCTGTAGTTATATATTGAAGTTTGATGTCTTTTTTAGGACTGGACATATACAAAAATGCTTCCAAACACCAGGAAACTGTGAATGTATTAAAATTGGTTTAGCAGTGTATTTAGAAGTTTGACGAACACGCATTTGCAATCCCTTACAAAAAAACTTGAAATTTTGCGCATTTGGAATATTATTAAAATGAATCAAATCAAGCATTTATTGATATTGTAATAGAGTTGAAGCCCTCAGTGCCATCAATGGCCATTATATTTCTTACACACACGTTGCGGTTAACGGCCACCGTCTGCTTTGCTCAATTAACTCTGTAGGGGACCCGATGAGCCTTAATACGGCGAACTAGTCTTAGGGTCAGAGAGGATTAACCAGGGCAGGTGATTTATTTTTTTTTGTTGGTGGTCACTAAGTAGCGAAGCAGTTCTACCATAATCCATTGAACAATTCATTGAAGTAGAAGGTGGTATATACACAACAAATGTCGATACCAAGGTCGATACTCTCCAGAGTATTCTACTTCGCGAAGTCTGGAAGGTGTCGCTTCTAGAACTTTCCATAGGGGTATACAGTTCTGAATTTGAATAGCGATTATCGAGCGAGCAAAAGGCCTAGTGAAACGGGTGTTTCTAGTGCTAACTGTATGCATTATAATGGTTTAGTGAAATAATGGTGTTATAACACTGGTTTTTTTGAACTAGTTGTGTATAGACTTAGTGTATTTCATAGTAGTGTTTCAAATAAAAGGAAGTTAGAAATCTGCAGTTTTCAAGCCTGTAGTCGCAACAGTTGATAAATTTATACAACTACATAAATTATCCTATTTAGCTTAGTAGGTGTCGATATAATTGAACTAATACACATAATATACCACTATAAAAAGATGTGTTCTCCAATAACTCGCATTATGCCTAGTTAATGAATTACCACAATTTCGTTTGAAAATAGCTAATTTTTCTGTACCGCGACAACTCTTTCTTCTTCAGGTCCGCTTTCTGTGTCGCTCCACCTGAGCTTTTGTTCTTCTGCTATCGTTAACAGGCCTTTGATGAGCGTCTCAAACGGAATCCATGAATTGCGCCGTGCTCAAAAACTTAATGAGACCATTTCCGCCAGGGCACCAGACAATGCAAAAATGAGATCGCAAAGGGATTCCTCTGGACATTGTAAATAAGTTAGTTTAAACCTAATTGGAGAAGTGGTGGTGGATTTTCTATCAAACGTTGTTGCCAATTGGACTGGTACCTACATACTTTAAGTATGTCGTTGATGGATATACTCAGAACGATGATTATAAATTCAATTCGATGGATTAGTTTTCATGACCCTATGCAACAACTTTTCAGTCTTTACTTGTTTGGGTTAGAAAAAAAACTGAATCCTGCGTAACAGGGGCTACAGACTCAAAAAATATTAAAATAGCCAGTTGTATTATCTACATAATTGCTCCAATTGAAATTAGGTATGTCATTCTAGTTATGGTTTCGATGAGAAAACACTCGGAACACTCACGACTCAATTCAATTTATTAAACGCGACTATGTATAATAACACGACCCTGCCTGCTATTTAGAATTTATGATTATTGTTTGGACCTGACGCCATCTTGACTTTAAGAACAGCGTAATACCTATAAAAGAAGATAATGTATTAACAGTCTTAATTTTAATTTATCACGATCAAATCAAGCTATATAAATACTTCGAATACAACACATTAAATACATACAAATGTATTATTTGAAATATTTGAAATGCTTTATTTTATATAGAAGCATTTGAAATACTTTACGCATTTAAATAATAAAAGCTTACAGTTCTGATTCCAGAAAGAAAACAGAAATAATCTCCTTCCGTATAAATATCGTTTCAAATGCAAGATTTTTGCACTGAATTGTGGATACCAGTAACAGTCAGTAAGCAAACCCGTTCTAAACGGTGAACCGGCAAAAAACTACGTAAATTTAGCATCAATCTTTCAGTCACACCTCAGACCACTTAATTGTTTCAGAATATAATTAGATTACGTTTTTTCTGTGATTAACAGGAAGGCCGTTTGCGTTCCGTGCTGAAGAAACTGCGCTGTAAATGTTGTACAGCATTTAATAAAATACCAATAATTTTTTATTATATCCGACTACGAGGTTGCTTTACTTTGTTATTGCCGGAATATCTGTTAAGAATTGTAAACCACGAAATAACGTTTAAACCAACCAACTCTACTTTCCTTTAAACTACGAGTAATACAGTGTTCTTTTGATGGATGCATTTGCACTACCATGTTTTTTTGTTACAGTATAGCTTACCTTTTTTTGTTTGTTTTTTATATTGTTGTCGCCTCTCCACTATACCGTAGTTTATTGTTCATATCCTTCAAACAGGCTTCTAACACTGGTTAAAAACTGCACTTTCCTTTATGTAGTATCAGCGTTCTTTTCGTTTTTTTTTAGTGTATGGTGTTACGTCCTTTTGGTTTTGCTACTCTTTGTTACAGTGAACTGGTTCCATTTGTCTACCAATTTTTTAAAGAATGGTGGTAATATTAGATAATATTATTTGGAAGAGATCGTTGTCTCTTGAAAACATGACAAAAGGTTATTAGTCTGACGTTTCGATTACAGCTGTAAATTTTGTTTGAACTTGTGTCAGGAAAATTTTGAGGTTCTTCGTCTTTCACGAAGATTACAGGTGTAATCGAAACGTCAGACTAATAACCTTTTGTCAGTGTTTTCAAGAGACGGCGATCTTTCCGAGAAAATATTATCTAATATTATGGAAGCTGAAAGCATTCACCCTCGTATGGTAGTAATATTGCTGACATTTCCAAGTCTGTAAAGATACGAGGGAAAGCTGATTGTTATTATATTTATACAGCATCGTGGATATATTTTAATATAATTTCTCTAAGAACAAGCCGTAGTCTACAAAAATGAGAGTGAGATTATACAAACGTACAGTTTCGTCAAATTTTCATTGTTGCCGTCTTGTATTGTACCGAAACAAGTCAAATGTCAAATAAATATATTAAAAAAACTGAGGAGCTAGAGCAATAAGGAAAGTTTTGCAAAAATGACATTTACAGCTATAWCCATTTTAWGCATTTATTGCAACATACWTGTGTTATTCTGAGAATAACTGCATTTATTTTAAGTTTATTCATTYATGCTTCTTTTATATAKAAAGATACTAAAACAATACATTTATATGCACCTTGTTTAAKGTATATTTATGAATGTAATACTGCTGTATTTAWACGAAAAAAATAGCAATACWCACTTACGWGTATAGTGCTTTAAATCTATGTCGCTAGTTTCGTAATTATCCTCTTCATTAGAATGAAGTTGATTTTATACTTAAAACACATTTTCTTTGTACCATTAGGCGTCATTCTCCTCTAAGTATTAAAAAAAATTTACGTTTTGCATTTTCGGGATTAATAAAACACCAAGGAACAGATTCCAAATGTACTTCCAGGTCACCTTTTTACTTTATTATCCAAAAACCAAATGGTGTCAGAAAGCCAATGTATGATTGTGATGCACATAAAGTATCAGAAGAAAGTACTTCTTAACTCTTAAGTTCTTTGATTTAGTTCATGCGGATATTTTGAAACTTTTTTCCCACGTTCAGTAACTTCAAATGTCTAAAAGTTTCTCTTTACTCTGGCGCATGATTAGCAAATAAGTGTTTAAAATTTTTGTCGTGTCTATAATCGTTTAAAAAGCTTTTTACCAGAACTTGTCACAAACGCGATAATATAAAAGTGATGACGGGCTGAAAAAATGTGTAGAATGTGTCAGTAACGAACTGCACTAATAATTTTATTTTGTCCCTTTGCAATACCTGAATAAAATAATTACTTTAAACATATTTGAAACAAAGAAGTCATTTGTAAAACCGTTGTGAGGAATTTTTACAAGTGCTAAGTTTGGGTACAATCAAACTCGATATCTAAAGCTGATTTATTATTTTTACAACTTTCCGTCATTTATTTTTTAATGTCTTTCAAGCCTAGTCTTCACCCATTTCTATAAAGAAATAATGCTTGAATTCTGTGAAGCGGATTTTTACATTTAAAGCTAGATGCTCAAAATGCTTTCGTTTCGATTAAGATCCGTTATTATGAAATTCTTTATGCGGTATCTATGGTTACATGATTTATTTTGTGAGGCCTGTATTTTTGCCTGCCTCTTCTGCCGCTAATAGAAATGTTAGCTTTGACTTTAGGTCTGTTACCTGTATACATTTGTATGACAGCAAAAACAGGTTTCAATGAATTCCTATTGCAAAACTTTCCATTTTAAGAGCATATTTCCAGTTAATTATTACGTTGCATTTAGGAAGAGCAAAACTTGTTTTTTTTTAAACGAAAAAGACAAGAAACGAGTCAGTTATATCAAAGGATCAGTACGAACGAGTGTAATTAATAGTGTCTAAAATTACTTTAATGAGTACTAATTAGTATGAGAAATAATACAAACATGTCACTCCTTCATTTGCTTTGCATCCGTTTCAGCATCCGTCTCGGTGTTACCGTGCGACAAGTCCAAACAGTGGAAGTTTTTGCGCGAAAAAAATTTAAAGCCTATTTTATAGTTGACGGCTTTTCATGCCTCGCTGTTTGACTTTTTCTCGATGCGAATTGTTATTGCACTACTTCTTAAAGCAAACATTGTGTGGACGTCCCGAAACGCTTAGGTAACACCGTTGACTTCGTCTTTCCCACATCTTGCTCACTCCATTGACTTGAGGCACTTTCTACGCCGATCTATGGATATTCAGAGCAGAAAATGCGGGAGGTACTTTTTATACGTTACGAATCGGAATATTCATGAGACAGACGAATTCGAAAACGTGCGAAATTTTCCTCTGTGACTTGCAGTGACACGAAGGTTAAGTTAATTGGTTAGAACGCAGAATAGCAAAAGTTTTATTGATAAACATTGTCTGGTTGAACCTAAGTTGACGGACAAACGAACAAATTATTTATATTTTACTGTGCATCATTATAGTACTAGATACGGTTTCTTTAGCTACTTTTAAGGTTTGATAATTACGAGTACATTTCTTTTAAATCAAATTGTATTTTAGTACTGAAATACACGAACCTGTACGCTTTTTATTGAAATTGATTCATTACCATTAATTGCATTCCTTTATTATCTTTCTTTAAAATACAACTTGGAACAGTTTTTCAGTAGTACGTATTTCAGTTTAGTATTTATTAACTACAAAACTTTATGTTGAGTTATTTACTTACCAAATATAGGAATACACCAGAAACTAAAGAACCTCAATCTGTCTCATCAAAACGTTTGGTAAATTTTAAAGAAGCTTGGTGTGTATCGTTTATGTTCACCGAGTACAACTCTTCTACTATTGCTGAATGCCTGTATGAACAATATTGACTTATGCAATAATTAGAGAAAAAAAATAAAACCAATATTTCTGCTTTATTTAACGCTTTTTTAATTATAACGTTTGCAGCTTGTTGAAAATACTGCTTGCTTTTCCCTTAATTATATCCGGTGGCGTACCACAGGGATCTTGCTTAGGTACTATTTCATTTACTGTTTACTTTTTTGGTAATGCTCTGTCACAGATCAAATGTAATGTTTTGGTTTATTCTGACGATTTAATTCTGCTAATAGCATTTCATCTACTGTCAGCGTTTGCAGTCCGACCTAATCAAGTTTTGTGACGGTGTGTATGAATTGTGTCACTTCCTTTAGGAGGTAGTTCCCATTATGGCAGCTAGGTGGCTTTGTCATCACGCCAGTGTACTGCTGACAGATGGCATTGCCATTTAATTTCTTGCTTACATCATACCAAACCCTTGGTATATAGGCAAAACCGGTTCTATGCCATGCTGTCTGCCCTGCACTGATGAGCTATAATGATAGCGAAATAGATCTATCTGCAGTTGGTTGCAGTACAGACAGCACAGCATACACATGCATTTTAATATATTTACGAATGTTTTACTTTTTATTAAGTTCATAAATAGTATTTCAGTAGCGAAACTCTTGATTGTAGTTTTACTGATATTCGTTGTTCCAAGCAAAGCGTTTAATCTGGAAATAAAAAATACCTATTTTTCGATACAGACAATTTTTACTTCAATAAAAATTCGTTTATTTTAATTTTCAATCGTGTATTGTAGTCTTAAAAATGCGCAAGCTATATAAAGGTAAATTTTAGTTCAAATAGTTCCCGTAGTAATAGATGGGGAAATGGCCAAAAATATGGCCAAACCATATTTTTAAATAATTATCTATATGTCTAGACATATAGACAAATACTTTGTTAGATCCAATATATATTAATATATCTTGTTCTCATTTCTTATATATTTATGCTATACTGGAAAAGGTATGTAAAAAAAGTCAAACGGAATGCCATATACTATTTGCTTTCAATAGCACTCCGATTATCAAAAATAAACTGTTGTTTTTATTACGGACAAAACAGGAATGCGTGTAACTTACGACAAAAGGCAATCTTTAGTTCCAAATGACGAACATCATTTAGATAAACTACACTTTTTATCATAATGGTATTTTATGAGAAAATGTTTTTTTGTAAAATATTTAAAATGGAATTTGTCTATTAAATAATACCGAAAAAAAAACATGAAACTCAATATGTAGTATAAGATAATATTTTGTCGGATAGATTGCTGTCACTTGAAAACACTGACAAAAAGTTAATAGTCTGACGTTTCGATTACACCTGTAAAATCCGACAAAATATTATCTTATATTTATGGACGCTGAAAGCATTCACCCTCGTATCAATATGTAGTATTTAATGAAACAGGTGGAAAAGGGCGTGAACAGCATAATATCTACTATACTGATTACAGATATGTTATAAATAGACATATCGTGTAGATTGCATAGGGTATTAAGGTATTACGCATAACAAATTTTTATTGCAAACTATGTATTAAAGGATTTATATATTAATCGGCATGCATTTTAGAAAAGATTATGAGGAAAAAATCTGCACCGCTTCGAGGTATTTTCGTTGTGCCGATAAACGGTTTGTTAGATAAAGTCCAGGAAAAATCGTTGAGTAGCTACATGTGTATGAGAATCGCCTAAAATCCAAGTTAGATGTGCCCTTTAATTCATAGATTAACAAGTTACTTTATTAGTAGCATATTAATTTTAATTAGAAACGCTTTAGTTTCGATGATGGTAGGAAGGTAATGCAGAAATTAAGGTTTTATCATGTTTACTCCGTTGCTTAACTCATAAACTATATCTTATTGTACTGCATGTAGTATATTATGGTGCTGAGGGTGCTGTTCAACAATAACACTGCCGAATATTCTCTTAGGCAATCTTTATATCTAATTTTCTTTATAAAATTAAACGTCGCATATGTCTAATCTCTGCTACTCTCATCTGACATTTTCAAAACAGTTCTACCAGCTTCATGACTTCTACACATATTCTCACGACGCTTCTACATTAAAGTAACTAAATATAGAAAGTAGCAATGGCTAAATGGGTTTGAAAGAAAAATACCCAATATGTTTAAATGTCAACAACGTAACAGTTGGCCTGAATGTTTACTTTGTGAAATAGTGCGATTTAACATTAATAATATAATAATAATGTAGCAATTCCTAAAAAATTTTTAAAAGGTAAATAGTTGTATAATACCTTCTTGTTGAGTCTTTACTTGTAGGAACAATATTCGCCAGGAAGGAGTGAGGTTATTTAATTTGCCTAGAGGTAAAACTTCATTATGTATTTTTGTATGTTGGATACTAATAAATAGGGTTAGGAGAAATTACCAAAATAGTCGATTATTTCAAAAGATACAGGAGTTAGCAAAAAATGTTTTATATAAAAGTTGTAAGGTTTTATCTACATATCTGTAATAAATCGGAATATACAGGTTCTCTCATAAGGTTGTGGAAAATAAAAATTATATTTTTAATGGAACACCCCGTATATTATTACATGATTTGACCATCTTGTCAATTTTGAACATTTTAGTAACCATACGTTATACCTAAATTCATAACGGATAAGAATACGATGTTCGAACGTAGGCTATGGTGAGACAGACAGATGACCTTGAATTTTAGGATTTGCTTTACGGGTATTGTTACAAAAACGAAAACAGGTTGCTGTTACCCTAACGAGTTTTTCTAGATTAGAAAATCGTTCAAAGATGCTAAAATCTGGTTGAGCAATGAATGTTCTGACATCCGTATTTTTTGCTTCTTCAGAAGTTACATATACTTGGGCTAGGCTAGCGGAAAAATGTTCACGTAACCAACTTGGACCGTTCCACCACAATTTATTATTTATTTGAGATTTGATATTACGCAGCTGCGGGAAATAATATCAACTGGGTTTTCCGAACTTTTAATATGCTACCAGGAGTCAGGACTAGTGAGCTTTAATATTTCTGTAACACGATTAGCAACAAAAGTTTTCCATACTTTGCTTCTAGTTCGTATCCAGGCCAGGACAATCGTTGAGTGTGTGAAACAATAGGACCTGTCGAATTACTGGCAGCGTTCCGAAAGTAATGCAATTAATTTTTAAATGAATTTCACGGTTGATTAAATCTCTTCTATGAAAAAAAACGGGGGCCTTAATCCTAGGGAATAAACAGAAGTCTGCTGGGAGGAGGTTAGGACTATAAAGGAGGCGGGGGGGAGTAGGCTGGTCAGGTCAGGTCAGGTCAGGTCTGTCCTTGAAGAACGAACTCCTTGGCTGTCGAAATAGGCAATGAGCATTGTTTTAACATCGCCATCGCCTCCTAAATTGCTTCATATGTTACACACGACCAAAGCAAAAAAAGAATATGCACATATAGAACTTAGCACACAAAATAGCATTAATAATTGTCAAAACATGCAACACAGTTTGGCAACAAAATGCACTCAATATGCACAATTTTTTAAACAGTGGTTCCTCTAATTTAGCATTTTAAACAAGGTTTTAGCAACATTTGTTTATTTTTTAAAACACAAGTATACACCTACATACCAAACTAAAAATCACTTATTCTTAATTATTTAGTGGAACTGCAAAACGGTTTTCTAATCTAATTTTATCGTTATTTATTAACGAACAGCAACAATTGATAATTGCTGTTTTTCTAAACTGGTTAGAAAAAAAGACTGTTTTTATTAGCTAAAAACTTTTTTTACATCAACTGGCGCATTGAAACATTGATTAGATTGTCAACAGTATCTAAAGGAAATTGTATCTATATCGAATTTATCTTTTAAAAACTTACTTCAGTAAGGTTTTAAATCTTTCGTTATGCTTTAATGCTTCATATACTTTTTACGACACTCTAATGCCATTATCACCCACGGTCTGTTTAAATAATGTTTAAAAAAATTTGATTTTTTTCAATACTTTCTATTAGGAGAACCTCTACTGCTTGCAGCTGGATGAGAGTGAGACTAGTTAGCTTTATTAAAAGTGTTGTAAAAGTTCTTTGTATTTTACAAAATGCTTCTATTCCTTTATTGCATTATACAACAGTTACAAAAATGCAGAATTGTATCTTTAGTGTCATTGAAATTATTCTCGTAATACAGAGCAGCATCTAACCAGATGTTATTGGTTTTGGCGGTAATGCAATTCTGATAATTATTCTTTAAAGTGTTACACCATTAATGACAGCTAACCATTTTTTTCACTTTATTAATAAAATCACTTACTACATAAACTTCGTCCCTGATTCTTTTTCGCAATCTAATCACCCTGTGTGCAATACAAATAGTACGCATTAAATTTTGATAGAATATTTTTAAGTTTTGCCCAGCTTTTAGCAGGTACCGAGCTGCATTAAAAGCATTAAAGTGACGACGCGTGCCGCTACCTATATTTTATTATTATGTGTAGGGTGGATGTTACCGTGAGCAATGAAACTGTATCAAACAAGACACTTATACCGAGCATGACCTATAGGATTTTGGTTGCTTATGCCAAATTCATACGTTGTCGATATCCAAGTGGTGCAAATTGGCAAAAAATATGCTTAAATATGCTCTTGATATGACTTTTTATGTTGATTTGTAATAAGCATTATTATAAGTATTATTATTTATTTATAAAATAACAGTCTGTAAATTTTAATTATTTTGGAAGAGCCTTTGTCCAAAAATCTCTCTTGTCGATCTAGAATTTTTTACGTGCAACTGTTTTTTCAGCTAATTTAACTAATCTAACTTGCTTAAACTAGAACAAACTGCATGTCACCAATCCTCCACGATAAAAAAGAACTTTTCGAATCAATCAAACGCCGACGATGCTCAATTTACTTCCCCATGTTTTGAAATGTTCTCAGGAAACCGGCTGGGGTGAAACGGAACCGTTTATCGGAATATGTTTAGGGCTAAGGCGTAATCTCCGCCCCTAAGAATTATCGAAGCAAATAGAACGGAAGACATATAAAAAGCGCCCTCAGTCGGTAGGGTAGGCGGAAGCATGTGAAGGTTATCGCTGCGCGATCTTCGATACAGGTGCATGAAAATATTAGATATTAAGCTTTCAAGGGTGGTCTACAACAAGTAAACATTGTCTTTTGCTCTCTGCATACTAACCTTAGAAGCTTTTACAAGTAAAACGAAGGGAACCCTAATTTTAGGGTATAGTAAATTGTAGTGTTCCGTGCAAGTTTTCAAAAGCAAGAACGAACACTTATTGTCCGAACTTTTACGTCTTTTCAATGCAGATGCAGCTCCTTTCAAAATTGGCACTGCAATCAGTAACCCAACATATTTAATTCACCCCCATTCAGTTGGACCATTATCGTGCCCAAGCCAAGAATATACCTGCTACTTATTGCAAGTATACTCTTGTCGTTACTATGGCCTTCTAAGACAAAAACGTAAATAATTTTTTCTTGCATTTGTACTGGAAACAATAGGTATAATTACGGAAAACCAATCACTTATTTTTGCAAATTTAGCTGTACTTTCATGATTACATATCTCGGCACTTATAAGAATTGTAAATGGAGAGAAGTTGTAGGAAAATTTGTGCTGTACAAAATTTATTGAGACATTGAGAGTTGCAGTGTTTTAKAATGCTCAGAAACTTAGTTTTTATATAGAACCCCATTTTTTTCAAGTATTGCACCTGCCTAACACTTTGTTGTCCCTGTGTACAACTTGATAAGGGAACAGACGTTTCCTGGAGACCATAGCAAACCTTTGTAATTTAGAAGCACTGCATTTCTTTCTCTAATTTTCACTGTTATAGATTTCTGTCGTATACGGAACTTGCTCCATAATCGAAGTAAGAAAATTACAGCTTTGATGAAACGTATATACGATCAAAAAGATTATACCCTTAACTCAATTATTATGTTTACATACATTAAACTATTTTACGCTGCTACATTTCTGTCTCCCGCTGCCTTCGCAATGGTGAAAAACTGGCATTATTTTATAGTAAACGTCCCCTTGCCGATAATAATCGTTGATTTATCCGTGTCTCCCTCATGATTCTGTTGATGCCCCACCCCATTCAAGGTCATTTAGTGAGTTACTGGCCCTATAAGCCATGGCTTTTATTAATATACATCGCTGCCTATCCGGGATGGATCGCTTCCGTATGAATATATTTTTTATGGTGCAGATGTATATATGGAGATCGTCTTAACTTAATAAACAGAACAGTTGGAGAGATTAGGTACTTTCCCGTAGAAAACACCAATAGTGAAGGATATTACATTCGAGTATGAGAACAAATAGTCACATAACATGTTTTGAGTTATGATTTTAGTAACTTGATATGTGCCTATTCTTGGGATAAATATTCTATATATATATTTAAAGATTATTACACCTGTTACGAAATAAAGTACAATAAACTGACAAATATGGCTATCGACACAATTTAAAGAGATAAAGGTGCAACGGTACTTACAGTTCTTTATACTTTCGTTCTGTTCAACCGATTTTTCTGAAATTGTGTATGGGTCTATGGGAAATTAAGGTGTATTTTCTGGAATTTTTTCAACTCGGTGTCAGCTCTCGTTTCCGAGATATGGACGCAAGCTGCATTTTTTAAAATTGGATAGTGGGTCAAAATGCACATCATTAAAAAGGATATTTTTTCCTGATCTCAAAAATATATCATACTTGTACAATTTATTGTTTCTGAGTTAAAAAAAGTGTGATAATAAGCTTAGGTCTTGCAAAAATCTTCGGGATAAATACAATATGCGTTATCGCTAAGTAAGAACAAAAACTCCAGGTGTCTCCATTTTCCTGGTGACTGGTGATAATTTTCACTCACTTTGTTATTTACAATCACAATGAGGATCGTGAACCAATTGCCATATCAACAGTTATTAAAACATTGCAACGTTTTGACCAAACCGGCGGTGTTAAAAATCGTCAAAAACCAGGACGTCCAAACCAGAACTTATTCGTCTGTTCCGTAATCTTCAAAATGCGGTGGGCCCTTCTGAACAGGTATGGTCTCAGCAAGATGTTACACCGCCCCATTTTCCAATCAACGTTCGTGGATATATGAATGCGATATTTCTAAACATATAGATTACTAAGCGCCGAGCGATAGAATGCCCAGCATAGACAAGGGCAAGATAAATAGATGGGAAGCTCTAATGGTGGGGGTAGGTTCATATAAAGCGCCTGCAGTGTTACTAGGCTAAACTACACACGAACATGCCAAGTCGATAACATAGGAAACTGCTTTAAATGGTGCAGCAAGAATATGCAAGTCAGATTTTTTATTTTCTATTAATTTCTTTCTTTGCACCTAGTTTGTTCCATTACTACCTCTTCGAAGTTACTTGTCACATAACTTCAAACGGCGCGGGAATAAACTACTTGCAAATTAAATAAGAGATTACTTAAGAATAATTTGCAATTAAATGATGATAAACAAAACAAAAGCCGTTTGGTATTCACAAATAATTATAATGATCATAAATGTACAATTTATAAATATTTCAATAAAACAGAA
The DNA here is from genome assembly GCA_025024175.1 of Rhyzopertha dominica. NCBI lineage: Eukaryota > Metazoa > Arthropoda > Insecta > Coleoptera > Bostrichidae > Rhyzopertha > Rhyzopertha dominica. The sequence continues at coordinate 17,849,734 of QCXZ01000053.1, read as the reverse complement.
GTATGGTAGACGTCTTCGTTTAAGTCTTTTCTCCAGGGAGTAGAAATAACTCACCGAAATGCTTGTGATAAACCAGATAGCGTAAATAAGCTATCTTTTTTAATGCGTTTCAGTCATATTTGGTGCATCTGAAACAAGTATGCATTTTTTAAACAGACCTTCATTGTAAATAAAAATATTTCCAAAGTGTCTTTATTATAATATTACATAAAAGTATGTGATAAATAAGGGGTGGTATCCACGCAAGAGTTCCCAAAGGGACCAGTTTGGTAGGTACATAAACTACATTTTAAGAAACGCCAAGAACAAAATGTCTTAAGTTTTGTTATTAATAAAAATTGCTGGTGTACTGTACGATGTATGGTTCGATAAAAGTTAAAGTATCTTGAATTGTTGTCAAGTTAATGTTGAATTTGCTACGAGATATTTTTTTGAGATTGTGTACGTCCTCGTCCGCTATCTAGAAGTAAAACAACCCATTAAACATATTCACATCAGTGCTGCTGCTGTGACGGTATAATGAATGTCGATTAAAGGTATCACTTACTCAGATATAATAAATTACTTTACGGCCGCAGTAATATTTATCATCAGGACGCTACTATTTACTAGAAGTGTACTACCCTTACAAATATTTAAGTGAACCAATTTGCATTTGGATGGATAAAATTACATAGCTTAAAGCAGTAAAAAATGACTGTGATAGCGGATTTGCAATGCCCAAGTAGACAAATATAATATAATAAAATTGCTTCTCATCCATATGAGTGTAAATCGACTCTCTCATTTAACTTTTAACAATTTTTTTAACTCTTGAGAAAGAAGCAGGACATTTAAACATGTTAAGAATTCTTAATAAGCTTTTGTAGCACCAAGTGTACCTACATCATTTCAAGTGTGAACTACTGTATCGAAAAACAAGTCTATGTAGTAACTTCCATGCGGTTATTGAGATATATTTTTACAAAAACTAATACAACTCACCTCCTCGTCCGCAACTGTCACAACTCGCCTTGTAGTAGAAATGACTGTTCGCACATTCAGCAGTTCAAGAATATTTTATGCAAGCTAAACATTATTGTTATTAACAATTACAGTTTAAATTTGAATTATTTACGTGCTGATATACGTTCTTGACAAACTGGTCCCGATGCAATTGTCAAATAAATAACTAAACCGCCAACCTGCCGCCAACTGTAAGCATAGTGACTTTATAAAGTCACTGTACTGCAAGCAGATGCTAGCGCCAAAATTTTGCCGTGTCACTAGGCTAAACTAATCCGTATGGTCACCCCCCACCACTGAGAGATTCCAATCTATTTGTCTTGTCTTTATCTATGATGCCCAGCACGTTCCCCTGATTTGACGCCGCTTGATCTTTTCCTGTGGAGTATCTGAAAAATCGTATTTATGCTGATCGGCCACATAATCGGGGCAAAACTTAGCTCCATTAGAAAACTTTTACTCAAGGCTGCATTACTGCCAGGAAGTAAATGGGGAACACTTTCAGCATCTTCTGCAATGTAAATCTGAAAAACATACAGCGTTTTTCACGGAATCCTATTTTCTTCTTTGCTTTTTGGTTACCAGATTCTCAATAAATTGATCAAACTAGACGAAAATTATCACCAGTCAAGGAAAAATGGTATTACCTGGTTTTTTTGTCCATTGTAGCGGTAAAGAAAATTGTCAGGCTCAATTATTATATTTACACTTTCTCAACTCAGATGCAATAAATTGTATAAGTGTGATACATTTTTGAAATCAGAAAAAAATATCATTTTTAATGATGTTCCTTTTGACCCCCTTTCTTATTTAAAAACAAATGCGCCCATATGTCGCAAACGAGAGGTGACGCGGAGTTGAACAAATTCCAGAAAATGCATTTCAAGTTAATTTTAAAACAGTTACGAAACATAAATTATCATAAAACTATGTATTTTCCTTCATGATGGTATTTTTATGTAAGTCAAGAATATTACTTGCAAAAAATCACTACTTTAAAAATAAAGAATCGATTCAGCATAAGGTCTACGTTTTTGTATTCGAGTATCACAAAGTATTGTACAAGTTTTCATGGTGCCTCGAGTAGTACCTACCAAAAAAATGTCTACTAGCTCTGTGACTATTAACGACCATAAATCCAACGCAAACCTCATCGTAGTCTTGTTTCAACTCTCATTTCATTATGTAACCAGATTTTGCATTTTTTGTATACAGGTATTTTAAGGATCATAAACCAATTGCCTATAGCAAATTAGTCTAGCTCGCGTTTATTTCTATTCCAGTTCCTTATGCAACGTTTCAAATCGTGAACTGCGAGCGAATGAATCTAATGTCTATAGACGCGACGCTGTCACGCCGTAAAATCTGTTAAGATGCATCCAGCCGATTTTTTCCCAATTCCATAAACGCATTGAGGTTGAGCCCGGACACGAAAACCGTTAATTAGCAAATCACATTGGATACTTCACACCGCCAGGGGCTGTTATGGTTAATTTAATTCGGATAATTAACACATAAAAAGCGACGAGCGTTTTAGAAATTGAATTGCGCAATTATCGAAACGACGACGGCCATATCACCTGACCGGAGGATTGCACCTTGAATATTTCGTAACCGTATCGGTCCAGTTTCTGTTTGCGCCCGCAACGGATATTAGGTGCTTTTATATTTTTTCCTGAGGTGTGAGCCGTCATTTCTGGCCGCGCCTATGCCGGGCCTGCTGATTCCATCGCGCCGGAAAAGGCAATTGTCTTTCACATTCGAATTTTTCTGCTGGGTAATCCACAGCCAATCAATAATGTACGTTTTATATTAGCTCTATATCTACATCAGTTGCAGTATCAGAATTCGTATTTAAACTAAAAGCTTCTGTTGTCCAAGTTAATTTTTACATATATGCTTTGTGAGTCACACAACATTTGTTATTTTTCATGGAATGTTCGATTTTTCTTGAGATTATATTACGTATTTTGACTGGAAATGGTAGAAACTGATTATGCATTGGATTGACATATACTTAGACATATGTAACGTTTTAAMGGGATGTTCGACCTTKTTTTCTGTTAAATAACACTCTTTATATTACAAACCAAGCTTTTGGTGGACTTTATTCTCACCTTCTTCAGGATTGCAACAAATGGTTACCATGTATTAACAAGTTATTTTATAAAATGAACTTCAGTATACGAGATTTGATAACTTTAACTTCAAATTAACCAGTGATAAATTTGTTTATTTCAGATATGGATATAAACGAAACTACATAGTTCAGCGAATGTCAGTTATGTTAAACATCAATTAGTTTCTTTAGAAAATTATTCAATTATAATACAATACAATTTTATATAATTTAGAATTAAAAAATATGTATAATGGAGTATTATTACATTACCAATATTATAAAATGGTACTTTAGTGTTTTGTTTTAATTTAGTAAGTAAGTATAAATTGCACTTAAATTTTATATACCCGTTTTTTTTTTGTTTATGGTATTACTACATCTATTAATAGTAATCTTTTCTAAATCTAACCTTTTGCCTAATATATCTATATTTTCAGACAATTTTGTGTTGAGTTATCTAATACATGGCCAGAAAGAGCACACCTATCTTTTTTTAAATGTATATCACTTTTATGTAAGCGCACCCTGCTTTTTAAATGTTATTATAAAGTGGTAAAACTGCAAATTTGTTTGGTTTACCATTTTCCTGAATGTTATTACTTGTGTTAAATTTCTCATTTTATAATTGTGAATTGTTGCAATAAAGTAATTTAGTTATCAGTGTTTTTAGGTAGGCATTTTTTATAAGTAACGGTTCTGAAAATTTTAAGTTTTTTTATCTAAAGTCTTTATGCTATAGCGCTTCAATTCTATCTTTCATTTGAATTATAAAATTTATTTTAATTTTGTTGGAATGATTTGATGAATAATAATGCAAGTATCTGCCAGTAGATGTAGATTTTCTAAATTACTTTATTGCAACAATTCAAAATTACAAAGTGAGAAATTTAAAACAAGTAATAACATTCAGGAAAATGGTGAACCAAAAATTTTGCAGCTTTACCACATTATAATAATTTAACAGACAAACTAATAAATTTATTAAAAAGTTATGATATCAATATCGCAAAAAGGAGTACAAAGTTAGTAGGATCGTTATATACTAAATTGAAAGATTAGACTCACTATTAAATAATATTCATGTAATTTACAAAATGAATTGTACATCTTGTCAAGGCACTTACATATGTCAAACTGGACAACATTTAAAAAGGAGAGTGCGCTTACATAAATACACGAAATTGACTTTAAAAATATAAATATATTAGCAAACGAATGTAATTTAGGCAAACGGTTAATTTTAGAAATGATTAATATTAATAGATGTAATAACAGCACAAAAAAAACGGATATACAAAATTTAAGTGTAATTTATACTTACTTAGTAAATTATAACAAATAAACTAAAAAATCATTTTATAATATTGGTAATGTAATAATACTCCATTATATATACTTTTTATTTATTATATTAATTATTATTAATTATTTATAAATTATATAAAATTGTATTGTATTATAATCGAATTATTTTGTAAAGAAACAAATTGTTGTTTAACATAACTGATATTTGATGAACTATGTAGTTATATATCTGAGATAAATAAATTTGTYACTTGTCAATTTGAAGCTGTATATTGTAAGTTCATTTTATAAAATAACTTGTTAATCAGGCTTGGCAAAGAAACATGTTTTTTGAATTAACAAAACAAACAGTTTTTTTTTAATTTAATTGTATTTAAAACGTTTCAAACACTGTTTTAAACATGCACTCTCATGCAAATTATTATGTGTATTAGTGAAAATAAATACGAGTAGATGACGCAAAGTTTTCTATTTTAAGCGAAAATCAACTGTGTTCTTAAAATCCAGACCAATCACTGGGTTGTTTTTAGCTAATATCAACTTTAACAAAGGTAATAGGAACCGACCTTGTATGTTTTAAAGTTTAAAGTTCAACAATTACAATGACCAGTAGGCGGAATAATGCAGTGTGGAATTATATATGACCATAGGCGCCATTTCTGGGCATAGGTCGCTCACAGTGTGGAATTAAGATTTGTACAAGGCATGTTTTTTAAAGTACCGTTTTGGAATTAAAAAAAGACCTGCAAAGATATCGCAATAATTTTATCTTACATGAAAGCCTGTACCTTAATCTACCTTTCTACATAATTTCCGTGAATATTGAGGCACTTGTCATAACGTGGCACCAGTTTTTGAATACCCTCCTCATAAAATTCTGCCGCCTGACTTGTTAACCACTGTATCACAAATGTTTCGACTTCGTTATCGTCTTGAAGACGCTGACCACCCAGGTGTTTCTTCAAGAGCAGGAACAAATGGTAGTCGCTGGGCGCCAGATCAGGGCTGTATGGAGGATGATCTAGAGTTTCCCATTTAAAAGATTTGATGAGATCTTTGGTCCGATTAGCCACATGTGGACGAGCATTGTCATGCGGCAAAATGATACCCTTACTCAACTTGCCACGTCTTTTGTTCTGGATTGCACGACGCAGATTGTGCAATGTCTTACAATAAGACGCTGCATTGATTGTCTCATTACGAGGCAGAAACTCCACTAGCAATACTCCTTCTCTGTCCCAAAAAACTGTGCACATGATTTTCCGGGCAGAAATTGTTTGCTTAAACTTCACTTCTTTGGGTGATGATGAATGTCGCCATTCCATGGATTGTTGTTTCGATTCTGGTGTGACTTAGGCCACCCATGTTTCGTCACCAGTAACAATTTGGTCTAAAAAATCTTCACCTTCATTGTGGTACCGCTCAAGGAAAGTCAATGCACTGCCTAAACGTTGGGTTTTGTGCAAATCCGTCAACATTTTCGGAACCCAACGTGAACACAATTTCCGGTAATTCAAGTTCTCGGTCACAATGCGATACAAAACACTACGAGAATATTGAGGAAAGCAGTCGCACAATGATGAAATTGTAAGGCGTCTGTTTTCTCTGACCTTTTCGTTCACTTTCTGCACCAAATCTTCATTAACGACCGAAGGACGCCCACTCCGTTCTTCATCATGCACATTTGTGCGGCCATCTTTAAATGCTCTCACCCATTTCCTTACCATTCCATCACTCATAATGTTTTGTCCGTAAACTTCACAGATCTCACGATGAATATCGATCGGTTTTACGCCTTTAGCACTAAGAAATCGTATAACAGCCCGTACTTCACAATCGGCGGGACTCACGATTGTCGGAGGCATCTTAAACACTCACTAAACAACGTATACAATGAAGAATCAAACTGTAATGGCGTCAGTGCGTAGACAAGAGATGTAGGTAACCAGCGCGCATGCGCGGAACGCCGACCGTAGCGCTGCGGCGGCGGACTCGCAAAACGGTACTTACTTAAAAAACATGCCTCGTACTTGTTGTTTTAAAATGTTTGTAATTGATAGCTACAGAAAAAATGTTAAGTTTATTATTAATTTCTATAACTGTTGTGTCGATAAAAAGTGGGCCTGGTTTTGAATTCATATCATTTTTATGCAAATGTAAGGTGACATGTAGAAATGTAATTAGTAATAATCCTGTTTATCTATTTATGAAGGGTAAACGAGCCTAATAGTAATAATTAATGAATCACATACAATAGTCGTAAAAAAACACTGTTTACAATATTAGTAAAAAAACACTGTTAAAAACAAATGACTTAAACATTTGTTTAAAACAAAGTTTTAAACAGAGGCGTTGTTTTAAACAAAGTTTTAAACAGAGGCGTTGTTTTAAACAAGTTTAAAACATTCTGTTTTAAACATTTTGTTTTAATCATGCCAACCCTGTTGTTAATACATTGTAACCATTTGTAGCAACCCTGAAGAAGGTGAGAATAAAGTCCACCGAAAGCTTGGTTTGTAATATGAAGAGTGTTATTTAACAGAAAGAAAAAGGTCGAACATCCCGTTAAAACGTTACATATTATAAACTAATACGAACGTTAATTCTACAAAATATTATACTTACACATATACTTGTCTTTAAAATAGCACAAACATTTTATGTCTGTTAAGGCATGCCCTACGTACAGTGTTGCTAACACTGAGTAAAAAAGAATATGTGTCAAAACTGCATGCTCATGCCGCTGGAAATCCGTTAAACCCTTAATACTCAAATAGATACTTTTATACGGGGTTTATATAGATGATTCATGCATCCAGGGCGCTTATGGAAATTATCGGTGAAATCAGTTTGCCGCCTCTCAGGAAAGTGAACACAGCTATTGCTTTGACCTATACTTGTCATCTGTCGATTGTTGAATTATTGTCTATGGTAGTCAACTTTAAGGTTGCAGAAAGCTAACACATCGGAGCTGTGGGGTGACACTGTTTCGTATAACTTAGATTACGTATCGTAATTGTGATGTTGTGGCTAGGGTAACCTTGTTAAAGAATTGTACTATGATGGACTAAAAGATGTTTTTAGCCTGTCGCAATGGTAAAAGYGGTAGTAACGTTATTGCACTACACAAAGCTTCCACAGTGAAACAGTGCAAGGGTGTAGACTGTAGAGGTTACCTCAAGCCTTTTATACGAATAATTACTATTATTTCTTACCTTTAAAAGAAACATAGACCCGTAAATTGTTGGAAAATCTTTATAAAGCAACTACTTATTGTAGTTATAAAAAGGCGGCATAAAGAATTGCATGAATCATACAGGGTTTCTACAAATAATTCATGCATCTAGAGCGCTTATGGAAAATATTGATGAAATAAGTTTTCCGCCTCTCAGAAAGGTAAACACAAGTATTGCTTTGACGTATTTTTGTCATTTGTAAATTGTTGAATTATTTGATATATTTTAATACGAGAAAATGCGTTGGAGTGTGTAGTTTTAACATACTCTGTAGTGTTTTGTGGGATAATTAGCAGGTTACAGAATGGTCACATTTCGGAGCTGTGAAACACGGTAGCTTATAACTTTTAGTTTAAGTATCGTATGTGCCCACACAGCACAAGCTGCTGCAATGGATATCTATAAAACGTAATTTCTGTATATCCATGACTTCTATCAGATGTCCAGAGATATCCATGATATGTCTAAAAGTAGTCCAAATGTCCGGGTAAATATCCATATCTTTGTGGATATCGAATATATATCTTATAGATGTGCTTTTTAACATCTAATGGACAGCTTGAAGTTGGCTAAAACCTGTAGCTATGGATGCTTGATGGATATGAATTTCATATCTAATGCTAAAAAAATATAGCGTGTACTTGTAAAGTTTATTAGTAAAAACTATTCTAATACAAAATTTAAAAAAAAGAACATTGCACTTATATGTATATGTAGGTCATTGAAGCCACTAACTTTGATGATCAGTCCTGCAAAAGATAAATTGATAAGATAAAAATACGGGCATGTTACATGAAATTCTTTGTTAGCTAATCATTTAATATGGTTTAAACACACAGTACAATAGACAAAATTTTACAATTCTAAATTATTCTTGCAAATTCAGTTGTTACATTCTAAATTTTTATTTGAATGCTAATTTTCTTGTAGCTGATGGATTTCCAGTGAAATAATTTAGTCAATCCATGTAGATCAAATCAGTTTTCAAGTTTTCAACTTTTAAATAATAAATGGTTGTTCAAAATTACAGGATAGAATTATTCATTAAATCTAATAATAAATTGCTACCCTTATGGCAAAAGTGTTGTCCTTTACACGTTTAAATGGTTAACAATTGTTATTTAACTTCATAAAGCATGGGATTTTATTTAGTAATTTGATATTAATTAATTACTGGTCTCTCAACTTTTGTTTCATTATCAGCAGCGTTCAATGGAAAATTCACACGCAATACCACTATTATATACAAAGCACAAGGTTTTGCAAGAAAGTGAGGTTAAGTTTACACTAAATACCGAATATTTAAACCATATATCGACGGTAAATAATGTTGCTTAAGATAAAACATAAAACGCCAACAAAAGAAGAAATATTTACCGGTAACGTTAAATATATTTTCCATATTTGATCATCGCACAATCACAAACAAGTTATTTTAATGGTTATAGCGATGGCGCACATTATTACTTCACATAACAGAGACAGACGGTCCAAGATGGATGCGTGGAGTAAGACGTTGCCAATGCCTCAATTGCTAGTATCTCGGTAGTGAACTTGTATTGCTTTAAGTCTAAATAATAGTAGATAATGTTAAATAAAATGGCATTATAGTTTAAAGATGAAATTTATATACAAATTCAGCACTTGTCATACGAAAAAGTAATTGTATAATGATTGCTTTTCTGACACAGCTTTTGTATATGCTTATCAGCTTTCCCACACTTGGCAACACCGACTAAGTGGATTAGATTTATTATATTATGCCTACACAAACTAGGGATAAAAAATTTAATGAACTAATTCTCCATATAGTATTAAAGAATAACAATAAATGATTAGGGTACAATAATTTATATAAATAGATTTTGCCAAGATCGTTTAGCTTATAGAACGTTTATATATCCATTAGATATCCATTATCAAACAGAGTAGACATCACTGTGATTTTATTATTCTTTAAAATACAAATGATTGGTATTGTAAAGTAATTAGGTATATCATGTTACGTACAACTTACAAAATAATGACAATTTGGATGATTTGGCATATGTGATTGATGAATATCTATTTCACATCTAATGGATGTATCACATAGATGAGATATGATATGGATCATGTGGTTATCTGATAGATATCCATAGGCTATCACGTGCTGTGTGGGTGTGAGATTGTCGCTACAGTAAGCCTGCTAAATAATTGTACTATGATTGATTGAAAGATGTTTTTAACATGCCGCAATGGTAAAATTCACAAACTGAGTGGAGTAAAGATATCTGTACTACACAAAGCTTCCACAGTGCAACAGTGCGAGGGTTTAGACTAGAGATTATCACAAGACTACTATACCAATATCTATTGTTATTTCGTACCTTTTAAAGAAAAATGGAACTGTAGATTGTAAAGTCATCAATTTCTTGATTGTAACTTGATTTGCAACTTCCTGTACTATCTCCGTGCTTACTGTAGCTTGGCAGCAGTTACAAAAAGGCGGCACGAAGAATTAAGAAATCAACGACGCCCACGTATAGGGTTTCTATAAATGATTCATGCATTCAGGAGCTTATAAAAATTATCGATTAAATCAATTTGCCGTCTCTCAGGAAAGTGAACACAACTATTGCTTTGACAGATACTTGTCATCCGTTGATTGTCGAATTATTTTATGTTTTATTACTATAAAGTGCTTGGGAGTGTGTTTTCAATATATACTGTAATTTTCTAGGATAATTATTAACTTTATGATGATTGGGGAAATCTTATATATCGGAGCTGTGGAATGACACGATATCGTATAACTTTTAGATTGTGTATCGTGGTTGTGAGGTTCTGACTACAGTAAGCCTGTTAAATTTTGCTGTGATGAACTAAAAGATGTTTTTAGCCTTCCGCAATGCTAGAAATCACAGTAGATTCAATGGCAGTGACCGGTACTTTACGGGAGGTCTTCTGACCTAGAAATTGTAGACAGCTAAATTGTGGTGGTGTAATACTAGTTAAAAAGAAATAAAAACATTAAGATAGGGAGAAAAGGGTGAGGTGGACTTGCGGAAAATAGTTATATTTATAAAGACATGACTGAAAGGAAGTGACCGAAACAAAATGTGCTTATGACGGACGTAGATATGTGTATATTTAAGTATGTTGTGTAGCTTCGAACAAGCAAATTATGGTTATTACTTGCCTTTGATAGGAAATTTAACCGTAGATTGTTGAAAAATCTATCAATTTCGTGGGTATAACTTTATGAATAACCTTCAGTACAATATTTGGCAGTATATTGTTCTTATTGTAGCTTGGCAGTTACAAAAAGCCGGCACAAAGAATTTAGAATTCAACGCCACCCTCGTTGCATAAATCATTTACAGAAACCATGTATATTCTGTGTGTAAGCCTTTTTTAATTAGGAAATTATGTGATGCAAAACACTTATTTTTAAATAATTATTATTTATCAATATAAAATACACATCAAACTCGCACTGTAACAAAAGAGTAATACAATATACTCAGTTCTCTTTCTATATTTGGTTGAGAATAGGTTTTAACTCAAATACAAAGAATTGTCTCTTGATTTATCCACTCCATGCGAAGTCTGTATTTTGTCCCATTTTCTCCAATTAACAGAGTTTCAATGGTATTTCGAAATAAGTTTCAGACTTACTCATACTCATATGTTGCTATCAGTTGTTCTTGATTATAAAATACATTGTCTTGTATTGTTCGTCAGCATAAATAAATATTCTGTAATAGCTGCGAATAAAAATTTCATGTTTCTCCTGAGCCTTGCAGGATTTGGAAAATTTACTTTTACGTGTGCTATGTTATTTTTCTTCAGACAGGTTAACGTTGGCACCCAAGTGCAACATTGGGGATATGTTACTTATAGTTGGGGATTTAATGTGTTTTGTTTCTCGAAAAGGCGATAGAGTAGCTCTATTTCATCATAAATAGGTGATTGTTTCGAAATTGCTCCGCTTACTCATAGTTTTCACATGCGGAGTAGACCGCTCTTTCAATCCTTAATTCATAAACGCGACCCAAAAATTTAACACTATAACAACTTGCAGAAACCTGTAACATTATTATTAAGTTTACAATTATTTAAGGGAATACTTCGGTAACAACTACTCGGGAAACTTATTGTTCATATTTTTATTCGAATTTAATAGATTTAAATTAACATAATTTCATTTAGATGCAAATTCGTGTATTCTTGTATTTTCTTCCAATAGGTATTGTTCCTAAAAGGGAAAATATTCATCATGTCAATATCTATATTTCATGTCATGATTATCTTACCTATTTTGCGGGGGTCCAGTAAAAACTGGCATTCACGGTTCTTCGTCTTTTCGTTCAGAGCGATATGACACTCCAGTAGAGGCCAGCATTAAAATTGCTTCGCTATCGTATTGCAGTGTGCAAAAGCATTTGCTAATTGTGTATTTTTGAACATTGTTTGGAATTCGGCACACTTCAGCCACTTGTGGGATCTTGTGCTAGCAATTCTAGTTTGTTGAGGATTGGTTGTTATTCATACCTCAATTCGACTTGGTCGGATTTGTTTGCTGCCCTCACTCCACTATACAGAGCCGCCCTCCATCTAAAGGTGAGATCGGTAATAGTTTTCTTTATTTTAGTAGAGCGGTTTGACATTCTTTTTAGGCTCTCTCTCTTTGCTTCTTTTACATAATTATACCATACCTGCTGATTGTCATCGAGGACGTGCACGCTGCCCCATATTTCGGGACGTCTGCATTGCATTGGGACTTACCCGTAATACTTCATCTAGAACGTCAGGAACGACCCTGCGGTATTTTGAGGACCATCCTAGGAACATAAACTTACCTTCAAGTTGCACTTACCGCCTAGACATCGTTCCACTGATGTCACGGGAGCATCAGTTCTACCGAGAGGACCTCAGGCTGAGTACCTACCTTCATATTTACTTACGTTAACTAACTTTTTACTTGTCTTTTTTTATTATTACATTTTACTGCGGCATTGGTATATTTTCTTGTAAATTAATAATAATTCGCTCGATTTCGTTAGATAAGTGGTGATAAACAGGCGATTACCTCGGTGATTTTACTAATCAAATCATTTAGATTTACGAACTTAGATTGAATTGTACCGCATATTGTAGCCATAGGACACACAAGTACGTACTTTGTCACGGTTAGTTAGTAGTCACACTGAATGTAAAACGTAGATCATTAAATTAACGAACGTATTCCCTATTTTAGCGTTTTCTTTTCACATTTCAATATTTTTAAAGTACAATTTCGCGTTACGTATATTTATTACGACGGCTGTTGCGCACCCTCGACCAATCTCCACTTTGTTACCAGTGTCTGAGATTAATCATCCCTCAGGCACTATAAATACTTTGTAGCGGTGATCCCTTGAGGTGTCATACTCGTAATTTAGTTACAATTTGTATAAAATTTATTTGAAAAGAGTATACACCACGCTTTAGTCTTTTGATACCGTTACAAACCGCTGCAACTTAAGTGGTCCAATTATCATAATGTTTTTCATATATTGGCTGTGGTTGGTATAACAATTAAATTGGAGCGTTATTTCTTAGAAGCAGTGCTTTCACCTAAAACTCGTTTTGTTCAACTATGGAATTCTCCCGAAATATTGAATAAGTCAGTAGCAATATTTTCTATTCCACCCAAAGTTCGCGCAGTTCTCACCTAAGAGTCGTTCTTTTTAAAAATATATAGGAACTGTTTATTGTACAACCATTGGCCACAGCTTGTTGAGTATATTATGTCAAGGAAGTAAAGGAAGAAACAAGGAGAGAATACAAAGAGAAATTAGTAACTACTATTACAAAATTATTTTATGAAGATAAGTATGCAAGTGGTGTGAATACTTTGAAGTAGTATAAGCTATGCAGTCGCAACCTACGACCATGTACTACATATATTTGTGTGTTAAACAGTCGAAATAACTACCATAAACTCCTTTGAAAAGTATCTCTATACAACGCAGGACAAAGCGAAATGACCGTTGTTCCCATCAGCATTGCCCTCCGCGAATCCTTTTCGCCTCTCTCATCCTGCCGACCGATCATTACGTTAAACATACTGGACGGACAACCGCCGCCGAAGGACTCCATAACGACATGTGTTCATGTCTCCGATCTCATATTAACGAAATTACTGCTCCATCGGCGTGATGTTATGCCGCGATCTGTGCAACGGAGATCTAGCGTCGGGCTGTTGGGGAGATAGAAAGAGAAGAAATGGGAGGTTGAAGGATGACACACTGGGGAGCAAGAGCGTGTAAGTGGCCTGTTGTGTGTACGTCGGGCCCGCCGCACAAATTACCCCTTGGACATGTCTTTTCGCTTTTTGACCCGCGCTTTACGCACGGGCAATGCAGTAATGCGTGCGTTGGTGATCATCAAGCACGCGTGGGAGCTTTTGACGTATTAGATGCAAGTGGTAGGTATTTCTAGCTGGGATTGTCTAAACGTAACTTAATAATTAATTAACGGAGACCTGGTTTGGTGAGAATTTCATTACCATTGTATGAAGCGCCGTTTGGGACAAAAATGATCTTACATAAGTAACAAAATTTTTGTGCAGTTCTTCAATAGTTTTGCCATTTATTAAAACTTTTTTCCATTAAAATATTTTTATATATTTTTTGTACAGAAAAAGTAAAGCAATCCGTTTAAAAAAATATTTAAAATAAAATGTTTAAAAATAAAACTTTAAACGTAAAACTTTTTATAATAAAAATTAAAAAATAAGCTTTTAGAACTAAAGCTTATGCAATTAAACAAAAACTTTTAAAAATCAAGCTTAAAAAACTTAAATCACGTTTCTTTTTTGTACTCCTAATGATACAGAGATGGCTGGTGGGCTCTAACTCAAGCGTCCCGGTGGTGTAATGTGTGCATTCCTGAGTACCGTTTAGAAAATTCGGGTTTGGTTCCGACCTCAGCGAATACTTCTTATATTAGATCATTATTCAGGCGAAATATAAAGTTCTTATAGTTATATAATGGGTATTATGTGCATTCCGGCCGCCAATCTGGCCGCTAGTGCTTCGGTCTCGGTGCTACGAGAACGAGACTTGCGTGGTCTCGGTCTCGGTCTCGAAAATGCATGGTTTCTTTGGTCTCGGTCTCGGTCTACTTAGTCTCGGTCTCGTACGAGAGTCTCGGGTTTCTGATAAATGGTGGTAATCCTAATGTTTTTGAAATGTTTAAGAAATATCATCAAAGACGATATTAGAAATATTTACAACTAAAGTGCATCGTAAATATCTTGAGATATATCTTCTACAGTTACACGGTGGTGGTTACGGGTGATTAAGCTTGGTATTTCGCTATTTGTCCTCTGTAACTTTTTCTTTTAAAATAACAGTGCAGCACACCAAATACATTTGTAAGCCGTACTAAAATTATATGCGATAATATATTTGTGTTGGCATAAATATGTCTGATTCTGATAATCTTTTTGCATACAGTGATTTATAAAATATATACTTTTGTAAATATTAATTATTTGGAGAGATTTTTTTTTATAAATAATGGTATCAAGTTGATCATGCAAGTAACTAAATTTTGCTGTCGGCTCCATCACACTTGGTCATAATTGACAACAAAATGCATACAAATTAATGTATTGTACTATATAGCCTTCATACTAGTTATGTACCCACTCAAGATGGCTTGTTGATTTTGTAGTAATTATACTAATTGATTTGACTATATTATTGTATTTCATTAATTATTCGTCAGGCCAAAATACTAAATTGAATCTAACAATGCTTTTTGTGCAATTAAAACCAAGTGCGTTGCAGTTGAAATTAAAATTTAGTTATCTACTTCCATCACACAATTATAATTATTTAGAAGAAACTGATATTGATTCTTACACTTTACGTTTATCTTTTCTGGTTTATTTCTTGTAAAATACTTTCTTACGTCGCGGAATATAGAAACCAATGTTTTATAAGAATCGTAGAAAAATATGTTTAAAAAAAATGTTGTCTAGCACTATGCTGATATAGGTATCTACCTATACAAACATGATTATTTTACCTCGTCTTCGCATATAATTTTTAATACGATTTACAAACCTATATGTTAGCTAAATGTACTTGTTTAATAGAGTTATAGGGGTGAATACTAAAATCATGATGTACGCTGTATTGTAATTAACAACTGGTTATAAAAACTACTAAGTACAAATTACAATATACGCTAAGTTTGATGCACAGTAGGTAGCTTACAGGAATTAATAATAATAATAATAATAATAATAATAATAATACAAATCTTTATTGGACCAATTTGATACAAAACGAAAGAAAAAGAAAGCTATGACAATTAGCCAAAGTGAGGAAGTTTGCTCTAATACCAACACGCAACGAAAAAAAAAATTAAACCAATTGACGGTTGATTTACTTGTATTTCGTTATTGTCAATATACTGATATTCCATTTTGGATGAATAGCAATCTTTAGAAACTGCGGTTGAAAACTATTCGTGCTACATATTATAAACACTATGATACATTGATGCTATCTGCCATGCCACTGTGTGCTATGGAACGCCGATATAGCATTTATTAACAAATCTTTTCATGTAAAATTTCAAAAACTAGCAATTTGCAACATTCATTTAATGCTTCTTGAATTTATATCAAACAATTTTTTGTTCGTCCTGCAAACTAAACCGAATAAAAATGTTTAATTAATTATTTTGTTAGTTTGATAAAAGCGTTGTGGTTACATTTTGAAACAAACATTAATAATTATTTTTATGATTTTTATTCAAGTAACATTTTTATTCATCAAACATATAAATGAAAGATTTTTAAACTGAAAGCATCGCCTTTCCTGCAAATTATTACGTTTGGTGAATTAGAATTTTCGTTGATATAAATTGTTAATAAATTTAATTCGTCCCTGAAGTCGGTAGCCAATAGATAAACTAACAGAATGTAAATATGACAACCTTGAAAGGAAATCTAACCTCAAAATACATGTGCAACCTGCATTTGCAAGTTCCGGTGTTGTAAAATTAGGATTCATAAATTATAAAATGAGAAATGTTAAGCGAAACGTTAAGTAAGTGATGTGACAAAAGACAATATTCTGCCTGATTCTTATACTTGCAAAGGCTTTAAGTGTTGCGTGAATTTTGGCACAATATGTAGTTATACGGTAAATATGTTCGCTTTTTGAGGATATTGCATAGATATACAGGTAATATTTTATAATATGCTTTTAAGCCCTCCCTAAAAATTTGCTCTTTCCATAGCCCTAGTACTTGTACTTGACTAATAGTTTACTGATCCTGTAAACATGTAAAATCTTTCAGATAAAAACTCACTATATAATCCGCAGAGCTTTACAAGCTTTACTTGAATTAAAACACTACTAAAGTTATGTAAATAATAGAATTAGGTAAATAATTTAATTATATTGTGCTAATTTAGTGAACTAAAATAATGGGTATGAATATGATAATTGTGTTATTTACATTTAGAAGTGTCAAGTTTGAAATCATCGTCACTAGTGTAAACAATTTAATCCCACTTTTTATACATATATTTGTGTAAAAAACGAGACTCTCGAAGTCTCGTATGTTCAGTCTCGGTCTCGTATGGGTCTCGGGTACTGTAATCTCGGTCTCGTCAGAAGCACTACGGCCGCTATTGGGTGTTTCCCCAAAACCTGTAATATAGAGTGATAAGAAATCTTCAAGCAAATGAGCAGATGGCGGTCCGCTGATTACATATATGTAACGTTTCGTTAAAATTCATATAATACTCGCTGGGTGTTTGCTCTAACTCGAACGCTGTGGTAGTGTAATGTAAACATTCCTGACTGAGTAGGGATGAGCATTTTTGCCGATATATCGATAAATTATTCATAATATCGATATATCTGTAATTTAAATTAGTGATATTATCGGATTATCGATAATTTCAGTTATCGATATTATCAGATTATCAAMAATTCGAATTATCGATAATTCAAACTCAAAATCTAAAAGTCCAATGATTGTATATTACAAGTAATTCGAATATAATATTAATGCTAGTAACGTTTCTCACCTTTAACATAAGGCTGGTACCCGAAAAGTAGCTAAAGGGGGGGGGGGGGTAGCTGGGCTGCTTGTCGCCAATTGGGATACTTTTTCTGATGGGTTGGCATGTTTTGTTTTACAATTTGGGAAAAATAATAAATACGAAAGATCTATTATTTGTCCACGCAGATTCATCTTGTTCAATAAAAAAAAGGCTCAAACGGGCTACAGTCCAGTTTGTAACAGTATATTGTGGATTAAACTTCATATGTACAAAACTCTTACCGCAATAATTAAAAAAAAGCTCATTACTGGAGCTGCCATTTTGAGTAAGCTGCTAAACAGTTATTTAGATTCTCTAAAATTATTGTGGTGACATGATAAAGGTTTTCAAACACATTTTAAGAGAATCTATACCCACTTAGCTTTTGTTCTATTTGTATTAAGTAAACTAAAGGGCTATGCTGTTAGTTATCACATAAACATAATGGGCCGGTTTCTCTTCTCTTTGTTAAACTTGATATTAGCTAAAATTAACCCAGTAACCATAACAATAACACCTTAAGCTGAGGTATGTGGTTGGTTTAGATTTTAAAAACAGGTTTTTTCAGCTTAAAATTACATTAATTGCTACCGATTACCAAACTCGTATTTATAATATATCCCTCAATGAAACCGTCGATAATTCGAATTAATTTGATTTATCAATAATTCGATTTATGGAATCATCGATTATTTAAATTATTGATAATTCGAATTATCAATAATTTGAATACTAGATAATTCGAATTATTGAAATTTCGATATATCGAATATTATCAGTATTTTTGATATTATCGATAGTTGTAGTATAGCCCACCCCTATCCCTGAGTACCGTTCAGAAGATTCGGGTTCGAATCCCGACTGCAGCGAGTTACTTTTTCATTTTAATCTATGCCTGCTTTCCTGATAATCCCCTCATGAGATCATTCATTATTCATTATTATAAAGTTTGTATAATAATATTTAATATTTTTGTAAGCCCTAATTTCTTTAAATTTACCCAAATGCCAAATAATAGTTAAAGGGCTATCATGGGGCTATCGATGCCTATTTGTATAATAATTTCTTGTGTAGATCCTGAAACAGCTCAAATAATAATAATAATACAAGAATTGTCTTTTGTACCATGGACCGGAACCAATGTTTACGATCTACGAGTAATATCCTATATCCTAAAACGTTTATTCCTCAAAGCTCATACTGGGACCTACAATAAACTACTAATCAGCTCTACTTTTAGGATACGACTTTTGATTACAAATATGTTTATATTTCAATACAAAGTGTACATTCTCTAATATGCATTTTTTAAATAAAATTCAAATATATTGCTTAGAAGCACCTACTCCGCTTGCGTTTCCTTCTGTGCAAAGCAGGTAGGCGCTAGGAACACTAGGAACACGTCTATACAATTTTTAATACTAAAGGAAAGTGACAGACGTGCAGCACGTACTACTAGAGTTAAGCAGGCACTTTCCTCGTAACCATATTATTCGCCTAATCCGCGAATTAATGATTATAATTTTTCGACCATAAACACCGACCATTGTCAATTAGATTATAAAATTGAGCTGCTTCGCTGCAATATCAAGACTTTCTCATAATACCCACGTCGCGTCACGATAGTGTAGCCGTGATACAAAACAAAAGTGAGCCTAAAGAGATCGACGAGGTACGCAAATTGTTTGTTTCGGAACAATCGTGTCTCAGACAAAATTGGAGAAAAAAAATCAGGAAGGACTAAGAAAGTGCGGAAAAAATACTAGCGAAACAACCGTGACCTGCCTCGTTGTTTTATTTTTTATTTTTAACACGCAATTATGACATCGTAAACTTTGTGGTGTAAAAATGAAGCTTTCATCTATTTCAACATATTAATTCCTGTAAATAACGACGCTCTTTTCATTTTTAAGCATAAAATATGAGCATTATAAAAAACAAATAATTTGTGTATTACGTTATTCTAATAGTTTCTATTACTGTTGATTAGTGTGTCATAGTGTTTAAACGGGGATATAAAATGCGACCCCTTAGAGGACATTTAGTAACTTTAATGCTTGCATGTTCAAATCTGTTATCTTAGAAATGAAATCTATGAGGAACTAACTCACTTTCGGTAGTTTAGGAGTTTATACAAAAATTAAATTACCACATGCTTAATACTCAAACCATAGAGGTTGGGTGAAATTTCTATGTTATCGAATACTACGAATTTTTTTTTGTAGACACTAATGACTTCAGCAAGCACATAAAAAGCTGAATTATTAATATATATTTTTTTATTTTAATGGCTTATTCTGTAAGCAAGACAGGGAACTGCTAAATGGTTCACCTTTGTCTTGGCCAGAAAAGCTCTTTACAACGAAAAATTGAATTATGAAGATAATATGTTAATCATATTTCTTTTTGTATTTGGCTGCAACTGACAGAGTTGGATGTGTTCTGGAAAATTCTTGAATGCACTAAAAAATAAAAATATGGAATGTACGCGAGAGAAAGAAATAGATGGAATTCTTGATTTTCTAGACCTATCTATTGTCGGCAATTATTAATAAAATTGAATAATTGAATTGAATTGAAGAAACCAGCTCCTTGGCTCACTGATGCGATTAAACTGATGGTACAATTAAGGAGTTAAAAAAGCACTCGTAATGTAAGAGACTGGTAAACTGCAAGAATTTAAGATATTGCATAACGGGTGCCATAAGAAGGGAGAAAAAAGCTTATTTAAAATCTGCCCTGGAAAAGAAACGTGGTGATAGATTATGGAATACTCTTTGGTCCCTCGATATTATTATGGGTCTGCAGGGTTGGATGGAATACTACTTAATATGCTAAGGATTGCCTTTAATTCGTTAAGAAATTATTTACCACTGATAATCAATTCATGCAAACTCTACTCACATTTTCCCATAAGTTGCAAGCAAACCCGTATTATTGAGTTACCTAAGGTTGTCAGTACTGCTTAGCTTCTACCGGTGTGCATATTACCAACTTTGACGAAATTGCAGTAAAAAATTAAACAACTTAATGTTTTTGTGCGTGAGACTTCTGTATGTCAGTCAGGGTTTAGTGAGCAACACAGTTCTACAACAGCCCTGCTTCACATAGCCAATCAAATATGTGACTCTCTAGATAGTAACAGATTATACAAGGGCTTGTGATACTCTAGATCACTGAATCCTGTGCAACAAACTGATATATTTTGGAATGGACACTAACTCAGTGCTTATGATATAGAGCTTTCTGAGTAATCGTTATCAGACGGTAATGGTGGACGGCGTTGCTTCGGCACCTGTAGAAATACATCGAGGAGTACCACAGGGTTCACTGTTGGGACCCTTGTTGTTCTCAATTTATATGTGATTTCTGGGAGGTTTTGTGTTATTGCAAAATACATCATTATGTATAGAGTAGATGATAACCAACTATGGTAGAGTTTTGGTCAAAATGGTGCACTTGGTACTTGGCCTATGATCAATAATTTAGATAAACTGTATACAATATCTGTACGCATAGCTTAAGTTTAAATGTGAGGAAATCGGCTATTATACTAATCTGACGTAAGAAATCTAGAGATATATTAAAATCCAGTGTGGATGTTAAAACTGATGGTTCTGCTATACCCGCTACAACGGCAGCAAGGAACTTAGGACTTAATTTGGATGAAGATTATAGATTCTTTGGTCACATTAGTAATCTGTCAATACTCCTACCTTATTTTAGTCCTTTTTCCAAATAGAGGCATCATAATAATGTGGACGTATCCATAAATCTAAAATAGTCGTTGATTATGTAAAAACTATCTTATTGCGACATTATATACGGCAATGCGCTACTGTCGAGAGTTCAGAATTCAAGATGTTTATTTGGAACAAGAAAATATGAACGGGAAGTGTCAAATGTAATTAATGAAGTGCTTGTCTCAGATTGGAGCAATTTGGTGAGTACKGGCTGCTTTGCGAAACACATAAGGTGATTGTAAGCAAACTTAATATTCTGCTTTTTGGTTTGAAGGCTTGCGTGGTTGTTATTGATGACATGTTGTTTTCCGGGTTGCTTACTTCAGAGCTAGTTCTGAGGAAGACACCGACATGAGTGTCAAAACGTCGAGATCAAATAAGCAACGTGGGAAGCAACCCGGAAAACAACATGTCAAACCTTCTGCTTACATTTACCAAAAACTTGATTGTCTTCACGATTCAGTCAACGGCCGCTCTTCGCGACATCTTGGTTTGCTGCAGATACCCCACCACAAGACTTTTTTCTTTAAATGATCGGGCCCCAATCCTGCATAATAAAATTCCAGTGTGTATTACTTCGGATGTAAAATGGTTGCTTTTGTTAACCAACAGCTCCCTTTTTTGGTAGACGTACAATTACACTTCTCTCCTTATGTAATATTAGTGTCGTTAAGACTGTAATTTCTGTTAGATGTTAGGTTGAAAAACAGCGTTTAGCTGACATCTCGTTAATTTGTTACTAATATTGTAATTACTACTCTCGCATTGGGTAATAAAGACGATTTATTATTATTATATCTCCCGAAATACCAGAACCGATAGCTATAGTTGTGGAGGATCTTTCACGGACTCGTCTCTGAAAAGGTGATGAATTTCATGACTCCACTAATGACAATAGTGTATATTAACACTACCATGACTAGATACTGTTATATCTGGGTAGTTCTCGTTAAGTTCTTGATGACGTTGAGTTTTATAACGATCTTAGTGATGCTTTAGAAAAGTACTTCGAAACGGTTTTGAAGTCATTCGGTTACCTATATGCTGTTCGGAGTCATATTGTCTCCCTGTTACAGCTTCAGTAGGGCGATTCTTGATATAAAACCATCGTTTTCTTTCTGCGCACTAATGTACATTAAAACTTATCTACGTATCTATGAACGTCATCAAAGAAATGAATCTACTTCATGACTATCAGGGCAACGCTGGGTGCAAATCGCACGAACTAGCGAACCGAGGACCTTCCCGCCTGTACACAGTGGCTGATATCTGGGAAATGTTAATTACCGAAGCAAAGCCGGCTTGATATTAAAATCGTAAAATATGCATTAATCTTGGGCGCAAAGTTTTATGAAGTCTATGTGATAAAATCGAGGCGAATAATAAAATTGTGCGTCGGATCGAGAGGGTTTACGTGTATATGCGCGGAGAAAGCGGGGTGATTTTTGTGCGTGCCCCGGCTCATTTAAGGAGGAAGTGTAGTTAGAGACGCCGATTCCAAAACGGTGGGTATGAACGAAACAAAGGGAGTAAAGCGCGGAATACTTTGAKAATATTAAACGCACGCCGTGCGGAGAATGTTACTGTGTTATAAATTAAAGCTCATGCCTTGACGCAATTTTCTATATGCCGGTGTGAATAAATTAAATTAAGGGTTGTATATACGCTGTTGCTCGTAAGATTTGGAACTGTTTCATTTAGATGACGGCGCCTTGCTCTTTGCGTAGGAGCTTTAGTATGACGATGTAAAGAAATGTATAATCAGAGATTACGTGACCAAGACCTGCTTAAGACTACTTAACGAAAGCATAATAGTTATATTTATTCCTAACTTTTAAATAGATGCTCTTTGTTGTTCAACATAATCTCCTTTACATTAAATACACTTTTAGACAATGGTCTTGTAGTCTCTTCGAGACTTTAAAAATATTCTTTTCTTAAAGTGCATTTCTATGCTGTGCTGTCTACACCTCAACCAACTGCAGATAGTACTATTTCGCTGTCATTACAGCTCATCATCTTTTCTTCCTCGTCTACTATCCGAGATTTTATAGCTTTCATAATTTCTTTGTTGCAACAAAACTTGTACCCCTTCAAACACTTTTTCAGTTTGAAAAATAAATAGTCAGGTACAGTCAAATCAAGCAAATGTGGAGGGTGCTTTTCCAGTTCAAACCCCAATCGCAAATTTTGTTTATTACAATACACGACTTGTGTGTAAGCATGTGGTCCTTCAAGAACAAGATATCATTGGTTCGGATTCCGCGTTTTTTTCCCAAAATATATTCACACAATATTGACAACAGTTGTAAATAACATTTTGCTGTTCTTGTTCACCTCTTCCTCAGATTATCAATGAAAATAACATAGCGACCATCCCAAAAACAGAAGCAAGAAATTTTTCACCCGACTTTAGATTCGACATTGAGTGTTGTTTTGTCTCGGGGTCGTAAAAATGAACAACTAAATTACATATTAAAGACATTAGGCTAGATTAATAATTATTGAGAATATATATATATATATATATATATATATATAATTCATAAATCGAACTAGGATTAATGTAAAACATTTTAATCATTTCATAATTTAGTTTACAGAAAACCACCAGTACGATACTAGGGGTAAGAATAATTTTGCGCTGAATATTGTTAAAAATGAAATAGGTAGAAATTCAGTATTTCACAAAGGGATATTGAATTATAATAATACATGTGCTGCAATTAAAAACCTAAGCCTTACTGGTTTTAAAAAACAGTTAAAGGAACAATAGTTGTATTTGTTTAGAATTTAGTGTTTAGTTAATTATGTATAACAGTTAGTATATTGAACAATTTGTGTTATTAGTTATAAGTTGGAAGTGTAACATTATTTGTTATTTGGGTAAATAGCAAAGTGCTAAATAAAAAATGTATTATTATTATTATTATTATTATTATTATTATTATTATTATTATTATTATTATTATCATTATTATTATTATTATTATTATTATTATTATTATTATTATTATTATTATTATTATTATTATTATTATTATTATTATTATTATTATTATTATTATTATGATTGTGTTCAGAAACTCCGAGTCTTCTATACATCGGGCACAGATTGAAATCCATCTAAAAGAAATTTTTTCTTCACCCAGGTCGAACTGAACAATGCCATGAACCCGTTTTAGTCCAATTCGTCGATGCGATAATATCACGTAATTGACTGCACCGATGCCTCTTCCAGACCTCCAGTAATGTTGAATGAAGAATTTCATTTTTTTTAAGTAGCAGTCCAATTCTTGTGTCTGTTGTAAGAAAGGCTGTATCATGCCTACTGACCATATATTCGTAAATCTTCCTACACTTTTATAAGTACAGTACAGTACAGTACATACATCAAATTTTTAATTTGTTGATTTTCTTACTTGCGGCTGACATGCCATCTTTTAAATATAACTTTTAGATGATTTATCCTTCTGACGTGAAAGTTTTGTGTCACACTTCTAAGAAGTCCAACATATACTGCCATGGAAACTAGATTCCGTAATTATACTCCAAACGATCAGGGCTAACTGTTCATCAATATAGCAGATGCATTTCAACAAGTCCTTTGACTTTAAGCAAAATTGCACCGTGACATTTGCTCGACGTTTGGAATGAAGTGAATATGCAGCAAATATTGGTCTTGATAACATTTTATAGAAAGTAAACAAATAAGATCTAGGCTTGATACATCGACAGTTTTGTCTGAAGTCTGAAAAAACTACAACATATCAAGCCTGCGCATGCGAGATGCGCGACAGCTAATTATGCCATTGCTGTCCAAGATATTTGACTATTTCAGCGTCATTCATATTTCTGTCGGCGTATGCAGTTGGTGCGGTTTATTAGCATTTATTTGCGAAAGGTAGCTTTCTATTTGAAATCATGGATAGCAATGGTCAATATCTAATTATTACTTAAAGCAAAAGTATGTTTCGTGACAAAGTTTTACAGTACGGCAGTAAATTGTTGCAACTGACAATCGCGCAAAGCGAATGGTCTTAGGACGGCCTTTTTCCAAATAAGAATTCGTCTACTGCATATTTGAAGTCAAGCGACACCTGAAATGGCGTGAGTTTTATCCATTATTAACGCATAAATGAAAAATATGTGGCAGTGTGCGCCTACGCGAAACTAACCATTGCGTGGATGTGGCAACAATGATCTTGGGTGCCAACGAGGAAGAATTCTTCCTCCTTGGCGTGTGCGATCTACCGATTTCAGTGGCCGCCCACCGATATACTGATTTTTGAAACAATGTACTGTTTTTCAAACAGCACGTTCAAACTGATCAAGCTATAGTTTGCATGAGAGTAACAGGACATACATAAATTAATTAGCTCTCAAATACTTAGGTCTTATAATAGTTAGTCAAAATGTCGCGAGATTAGTGGAAATGAAACCGCTTAGATCTGCCGTACGCAGTAGGGAATACGTGCATACGTATCTCCGTATAGTGTTTAGCTTCCAGCAGATGACGTCCTCTGTGTTATGTCATGTTCGAATGATACATGTACCAGTTGGTGAGGTGGTACACTTACGCTTAAAAGAACAATGTAATGTTCATGTATCACATATGGTTTTTTTTACAAAATATATACAGTTCACTACATCAAGTTTACAATTTTTTTGCATTGCTCCATGGACCAGGATGTTAGTGAATCGCCGATGGTGCAGATATTCGTCGTTCGCCGGATCGTAATGGTATGTGACGCCAAGCATTTGCATGTACATTGCTAATCTGAATATGAATACGTGCTTCTAATTTACAGCATGGTTGCTGGTGAAGCAGTACCTTGGGTATTGAAGAATTCTGTTGCAGTACCTTCAAAACAAAAGAACTGAACCTATGTTTAAACTGTTATGTACAGGTCATACTGTGAAAGAATGTATCGCATTTTTTGTAAACTGTTATAAAGAAAAGCATCATAGACTGATGCATGAAAATAAAGAGCAAGTTGTTTCAACAGAATCTTCTTTAACAGGTGTTCAAGTGTTCCTAACTAGCGATGGAAAGTAAATGCAAGTATTATTATCCAATGTTTGTGTATTAGTGTATAATTCTTTTGGCAATAGCTATAGATGTAATGCATTGTTAGATTCTGGCTTACGATTACATTTTTTAACTAAGTCGTTAGTAAAAAGTTCGGTTTAAAGGAAACCAAGAAAAATAATAATACTAAAATGACGCGGAAAGAAGTTTTGTCAATTGATTGTAAAACGATTACCACGGCCTGCCTTGTTTATTACAAGAAAACGCTCGGTATGCAGAAATGCTAACTTACATACACTGCATGTCTTATTAACAAAACCGCCATTAAATTTACCGAGCAATCGAAAAATACAGAGTATTCCATTTAAAAGAGCCAAATGAATAGCTCGATGGGTATTAACTCCAGTACTTTTCTCTACAAGTAACATTTTATCAAGCCTTTAGAGAAATGAATATATAATTACAAGCCATTGACTATAAAAAAATAAAACACGCTTTTATACTCCATCCCATCCATTTCTTGTTCTCTACGAACATTTCAAGAACCGCAGGAGCTCCTGGAATCATTAATACAAAATTATTGCTGGTACATTATTTAGAATAAGTATTGGAAAGTTTAATGTAACGTGTTCCTCCCTTTCGAAACTTAATACGTGCGGAGTTGTATAATGTTTTGTTGCTTCGCCGGTAGCTAGGTGAGTCCCACCCCCTCCCCAGCCGAATTCCTTCCGGTTCACTTGTTTGCTCCATTGCTTATCGGCAGATCTCCAACAGGAAAGTTTTTCGCCTCGAATTAAAGTCGGAGGCGGAATCTCCAATTTCGATCGCAGCTAGTGACCGAGAAAGTTTGGCGTGCATGTTAATGCATTTTCACGGATATATGAAGTTGTTTAAATAATCGAGTAAGGGAGTGTCGATAAAAAGATCTGAGAAACGTTTGTTTCGTGCTCATTATTTATTTACTTGTGCAATAAGAGCTGAAAAAACAATTCATATTATTTTTGACATTATGATTGCTAGTGACAAAATACAATGATAATGTGCTGATAGCGTATCTTAGTGCAACACCATTAAAGGATCGAAAGAAATGCAACGTCATAATTGGCTAGGTGAATGTAAAATAAAGCTCGCCAAGTTTAATCCAATATTTTTTATTATTAAGTAAAGCTCGTTCGCCTAATAAGCCATCATCTGTACCAAGACACCTAAAACACTGGTATTTCAGCTCGCCGCCATTTTGGTGCCAAAATCTATTGCAAAATTTTAGTTCGAAAAATTGTATGTCGTTAGATGGCAACACCAATCCAATAAAGTACGTCAGCAAAACTCAAGATTTTACCTTTTAATGATTTCCTAGTTTTGTTTCAAGCAATTTACATAGAATTGCACCAAATTATATAACTCCAATTCGACTTCCTTAAGCAGTTTCCATCACGCGTTGGTTCATTCATTTAACTTTTATTTTTGTTTGGTTACTCTGTTCATTACAAGTTATAGGTTCCACTTTAGTATTAATTTATTTCGTTTTCGTTTTCTGCAGTGTCTGTAAATCCATAATTTTAATAAAACCATAACCAAGGAAGTGTTAGTGCCCTGAACGCATATTGGACATCATTGGAAGTTTTATTGTTCTCATCATGGAGTACATGAAGAAATCGATTACGAATACGATTATGACGCTGTCATAGTAATAGTAGTTTCACAAATGATTGGTAAATATATAATTCACTCGAAACTCTAACACTCATGTTCCACCACGCTCGGGTTGGCAGTAGGGTTGAGCGATGTCGACAACATGGGTCGACAGTTCATTGTCGACTTCGACTAATTAAATGATGTAGACATTGCCAACGACGTAGATTGTGACTAAACAATTATTAAGTGGTATAAAAGTTTCTATTAAAATGTTTCACTATATATAAAAAAAAACATTTTATTATTTATAATAACAAAATTACGTCTGTGCCATGTCGCCTGCGTCAAAACAATCTGTGGACAATTGTTTCGGCTTATAAAGCCTCCTCATCACAGCTATAGTCCCAACGCAGACAACACGGCTTCCCTTATATACGCCAAGCTAGGCGTATCCACACTCTAATTCTCGCAATTTTATTGTTTTTATTGAACTTATATACACCGACGCTAATACAACAAGTGGGTTACCATTTCATTTGCTTCTTCAGAGAGCTCTAACTTTGGCTTTACGTCAGCATTTGCGCTTCTTAATGTGAAATATTTTATATATTTAACAGTTTTTAATTTAACGGCTGGCAAGAAACAAGAAACCAGATTACACACACACAACTACAACTACACTGGCATTACCTAACTTTTGAATCATAGCCTCTATTTTTGACATTGTCAACGTTGTCTACATGTTGTCCCGGCACCGCGCCGATGTCAACAATAAAAGTCGATGCGTCTGCGCCCAAGCCTGCAAATTCCTTTCTTTTCTTTAGCTGTCGAAACTCATACATATTAGTTAGCAGTTTAAACCAACAAGCTTAGGCAGAAAACCGTTATAACGAAATAAAATACGCACCCCAGTAAATATTGCTCCATAAACACGCTTTTATATTGTCTATCATAAATTCATTTTGGCTTCGAAGATAGCCATCATAATTTATTTTCTGAATCTTAATGTGGTTTTGGAAAAGGCAACAGTACTACTACACGCAACGATACAACCACACAAATATAACCTAACTTTTGAATTATGTAACCTCCATTGTTGACATTGTCGATATGTTGTCGACGTGTGATACAGAACCGTCAAAATCTGACATACTTTAGTATGCTAATATTATCTGTTATCACAAGCTGAACTAAATTTTTGAAACAGTTTTTGAACACTTTGTTACAAAAGTAAGTTGGGCTACCAGAGATCTAGGTATCTTAGCTGGTACCAAATTTAGAAGAAAGAAAATATTACGTATAAATTAATTTTACTAGACGAAAGCATTTTACCTAATAATAATAAAATATGATGGATTAAACTTGGCTAAGTTTATTTTACAAGAATTAGTTGAAGTAATCCACATGGAGTAATATAGATTAGTTTTTAACAAAAAGATTAAWCATTYAAAGTAATATTATTTTTTTGTTTTTTTTTTCAATGGGTAGATGATGCATTACTCATTTCTACCGAATGACCGGCAATCGACAGTTAAGGTTTTTGTATGTACATAGGTACAGCATACGGAACGTACAAACTAGGAATACCTCCACTCAGGATGCCGAAATAACGATTCAGAAGCGTCCCTGTCTTTTCCGGCGAATTCAAGCTTTAACGTATTGCCAATAGGTGGCACCCCATATTAAGTGTTTAATTTTTGCATAAGTTAAGCTCGATGTGACACAATTTCCTTTTTACTGGCTAAACGTTAAGTTTTATCTTCATTTCAAGTTATAAAACTACAAATACCAATTATAACAATTAAGAAGCCAAATGGAATGGTAAACAACGAATTTAGCAAAACTCAAACTATGGTAAGCTCAAAAACGCTTAAAAGGTGAATGAAACGTGTGAAACAGTACTTAATTTAGAAAATGGAGCACCTAACCTTATCTGCAGTGTTGTAACTGTTCAGAGCACATTGAAAGTTTATATTACTTATTCCTAATGTCATGTCCTCCTATTGCATGATCTAATAATAATTGTTTCATTCTGAATAAGACGATAAAAAATGTAAAAATCTTCCTCTTATAAGTTGTGTGTCATCTACCAGTGTCATTTGAAACCTTTATCGCCCTCTTTCTAAAGAGAGCCATTTTTGTAGCATGACAAATGGGAAAGATCGTTATCCTTTTAAGTGGAGTTAACCGTAGTACCAACTTATTTCGCAGTTCGTAAAGCCATCGCTAATTGACCCTATAGATTTTCGCAAAAATGATGTGTGGCATAAGACCTGTCCATCTCAGAAAATGGCAAAGGAGAAATAAAAACGACTGTCATGGAACCAGCAACTAAAGAACCAAAAAGAACTTACTGCTGAAATAGCGCGAATTTTTTTTGAAATTTCCGATCATATATTTGCGGTGACAAATCGATGAGCCTTACCTTACTTTATATAACACTGATGTTGCGGAAAATAACAGTTACTTTTACAAAAAGAATGTTAAAGTTAATTTTGAGGTAATTTATAAAAGAAATGAGAAGTTGAACAAGAAAGTTTTGGTTTGGATAGAAATGAAGTGCGAGGAGAATCTCCTCCTTCTTCTATTGCTCTCTTTGGACTTAGTGTCGATCAAGATGCATCCAAACATCACACTGACAAGGAATAATTTTTTTGACCCATATGGTAACACCAAAGTACAACAGAGGTCAGTATTAATTTATGACCGTAAAAAGTAAATTTCTTAAAAAACGTTTTCATGCTGCTTTCCAGCTTACGTTTTAAAAGTAACCAAACAGTCTGGTAAAATTTAGAATCAGCATAGTTAACCAGCAGCAAAAAACTTTGGAATTAGTTAATACTTTTAGAATAGCCGAATGTTTTTATAACTGCAACATAACTTTCGAAAAATTAATACCGTCCAATAATACGTTTTAAGTTCTTGTTAAAACATGATCAAGTAGTTTTAGAATTTTCAGACGCTGATAACAATCCAAAATTAATATTCGTAACGTTTTGATCTATTGTTGCTGATAAACGTTTGATAAAATTGGAAGAAGGGGCTAATTCCACTCGATGAAAGCCAGGGATGTCATAGAACTTTGGTCGTCTATAACTTCGGTATTAATTGATGTATTATGGCAAGTGTGTGATTCTCCCTGGTGATCACCTTATTTGCCGACTAATTTAATCTTCTTTCTATATGTTGCAGCAACAGGTATTATCAATTTGGTCATTCATTTCGTTTCTTGAATGTTATCTGTATTTATCATCTCTTGGATTTGTTTTTCAACAAAAATAAATGAATCGTGCTCTAAAGCTGCCAAAAGGTTCGTAGTTGTATCCGAAAGTTTTTTTGGGCTTCTTCCAGAATAGAGCAACCTCATTATTTGGGTTACTTTTCGACGATATTCATCAATTTCGCAAACAATGTTTGACTTGACCTTCTTTAAAATGGTCTTTGGCGGAACCCTTTCTCGGCTTGCGGAATTTGCTGACATTTTTTTTTATCCCAGTAAACCCAGAATACCTTTCACCCAATAATAGTTATTTGTATTTCCATAACCCTAACCGTTTGGTTCAGGTTCAAATTATTTAGTACGCATTTTTAATTTATTCTTTTCCGTCGAGATCCAACTTGTTTCCTCAAAATTATCTTCCTGAACGTAACCGAGTTCAACTCTCCATAATGTTCTTTGTTTCAAATTGTGTCTGGTTGGATTTGCCCCAGTGCTGCCTTAATGGCCAACGCTAACGTGAAAAATTTAACCTTGGCAAAGAATAGCGACAGAAAGCCATTTTGGATCAAACATGCATTATTTCGAAGCAATAAATCGATTTTCGTTTGACAAGCAAAGAACTATCACTTACTGAAAAAAAGAAACAAACACGAAACAATCCAGTATAGTTGTCATAGAATAATATGTATGTTCACAATACCCCAAGGTACGCATACTATAAACATCAACCATAACGGGATTTTAAATTATTCAGAAATGGTTGTATGTAAAAAGTTTCTACTTACATTCGTAATAATATAAGTAAATTATTATTAGTATGACATTTAATTCAAGCACGTATCGTTTGCGTTAGTTACGCTATTTCTCCTCAGTAAAATATCTAAGTTATGTTTGTTTTTATATACATTATATTTGCAGTATTACGCAAAATTCGCCATACTGTTCGGCATTTCTGGAATGTTTTTGTTTCTGCATTATACCGTGATTTCCCGAAAACGGGCGCTGCATAATACTATTTAAATTCGATTTTAACGGTCTTCGCATCACGCGTACACCATAGGAAAATTCCGCTCCATAAATTATTCGAAAAAGAACAGGCAGTCGAAGAAGACCTCGCCGTAAACGCGATTCATTTCGCTGCATTAGTTGACATTTTTCTCCGTATATAAGYTTTACACACCGACTGTAATCGAAAAAACCAAGAAGCGACCAAGGTAAATCGATTAGGCCAGAGCCACTGAAATTAATTTAGCATGCTATTTGGTGGTGRGAAACAAAGACATATTCATGGAGGCATGACTCCGAGCAAGTTTTTTGGTGGTCAATAAATCTCGGTGTTATACCATATGATTTACGTAATCTGGAGCAAATGGAGATGGATTTTAAGACGGGGCATGCAACCATTAAAGTAATGGTTCATGCAATCTTCACACGTATATTGCATCTTCAGTGAGAACCAAACCTGAAAATAAATGTTTAGTCGCGAAATAAATAGACAGATACTTCTTCAGTGTTCAAGGGATATTTAACTAGAATAAAAATATTTGAGTGGTGCATTTCAGTGAACAGTTTTCGTAACAGTTGGAGCAGTATGATATTCATGGAAATGCCCATAAATGAAACTGACTGCTTTCGGAGTAATCTGCAAAAATATGTAAGTGAATGATTAACTTAAGGTAATTCTTCTGAAGAATGTACGAATATTAGGATTCTACAAGGTATTGTATAAGGGCCTATCATGTTTCTTCTATATACAGAGTGAGTCACTAAATGGAATTTAGTATATAGTGAAAATATAGATAAAAATTGTAAAAACCTATTAAGTGCTTTATAAGATGAAAATTATTTTAAGCAGGCAGGGGGGGGGAATGCATTAAAAAATCGTTTCAAAATAAAAAGTTATATGTAAATAGCTATGGTGCTAATAAATCAACTTGGGCTTTACGAACAGATGTTGAAGCCAATACAAATTAGGAAATATGTATTCGTTTTAAAACATTTTCTGTTCTAAATCGCCCGACCGTTTGGATTGTGCAGGAAATTACTTGTTCTAAAGCGCAACTTGTAAATGAATGCACCGAGATCATATGCGCTATTTTAATTTCGAATGTCTTAGTCACAGTAGTTAAGTTTCTCGTCTTTAATTTTATAGTTTGTGTTTATTTTCGTGATTGCTGGTTACCGAAAAATTATTAAAGGTAAGAACATTTTATATTTTCTTACCGACATTACGTTACATCGCAGGGACGGTTAAAAACAGATGACATATTTATAGTAGGAGTATAAGGGATTACAAAGAAAAAAAGCGCTCGGATACGTTAGTATTACTTTAAATTTTGCAAATGTAAAATTGAATCATTTAAACTGATTATCTTACTTTCTTTATATGTACATACTTAAGTGGAACATAATTTGTGCAAAAATCGGTATAGAATGTATTGTTTACTGTTTACTAGAAAATGTAATTAAAAAGACTTTTGGAATTTTTATATAAAACTTCATAGGATTTATATCAATAAAATGAATGATGAAATACTTACGTTTTGAGGCGTATGTAGCATATCTTTCACAGCTACAGTACATATACGTATACTATATTATATTGTGTTATATTACTATTGCATCAGTACTCCGTGTTAATCTTATAAAAGCAGATGCCCAACMACTGCAAAACATATTACCAAAATATTAAWCTCAAATTTAACGTACTTCATTTATCTGTTCCTTAGTTCTTGCGGACCATGTAGTCGTACTTATGGAAGTAATAGTACGTTCTCTTCGCTTGTTCGGCACAAATGTAAAAACAACGTGCACGCATGATGGGTCACCGTAAATAAAACGAGATTTATATACAGGAACTCCAGCTGTTTTATGCACCTAAGAACGAGGAGATAGCTTGTACGGATCGTGTAGTACTTGTGTTGGCTAAATAAATACCAGACCGTCCTTAAATTTAATTCTATGAAGAGATGTAGTACAAATTTGGGTGCAGCATTGTACGTGCGTTGGAAAACGCGATGCTTTAGCAACTCCTTGTCTAAGACAGAAATTTTATGGTTATTTATAGCGAAAACAGCAATGTTTTTAGCTACGTTCTAGGACAGCGAGTTTTCCTTTTTTCTTCCGCTTTGTACAAAAAATCGCAGCGCAAGGCTTGCTTAACTGTAAGAGATAAGTATACCATGCTTAACTAAAACCTTCAAATTGTAAAATCTGCAGAAACTGATTTGCCATTTGCCTACTTTTACCGTATTTTTTTACCAATAACTTCTACTTCTTACGCTTCGTCGAACTCTTCAAGTTCTCTTTCTCCAACAAAATCAGTGCATAGGGTATAATGGCTTTATATCTACTAAATGTACTGCTGCGTCTGAAGTGCCATAGGTTCTCTATTTCTAGTAATGTACTTGAACGATATACCCGACGTTATAAAAGGAAATATTTTAGGTTCGGTGTTAAAAAATACAAAATAAAATCGAAACATGAATTTCAAAAATGTTTCAAAGGTTTTATTTCCATCTTCTGTAGAGTGTCCAACAGTAAAAGAACCCATCTATGTATGTGGCGGTAGGTGCACACCAAAAACCAAATGGAAGTTAGTTTGTTTCTAACTTCCTTATTTCGTTGGCTTCTCCATGTGTCAATTTCCTAAAATCTAAAGAATCGATACAGCTTTTATAATATCAATATTACAAACTTGTATAACATGTTTTAGTAAGTCGTCATTATTATTCTACTTTTCTGGGACACAAAAGGCAAAACATATGTTTCGCAGTCTTGTCTTGTCTATTATTCACAAGAAGCCTATTTTTTACATGCTATCAAATTCAGAACAGTGTTAACTTAATTGCTGCAAAATAGTATTAAGCGGTATTTTATTTAATAAACTTGTATTATAATCATCTAGAACCATAATAATAAGTTCGTTAATTCATAGTGTAATAAATGTACCCTACTAGTACGCAAATTCTCTGTAAGCTAAACTTTAGAGGTTATGCTGTAAACATTGGTAATGCATCATCCAGTGGTAGCTTTACGAACTACGACTTATGTTGGTACTAGCGGTAAGTAGAGAGCCCTACAATGCCGATTGCCCAATCAGCGTCTGAGCCCATGTGAGAAGTGCAGTACAAAAAAAGCACCATCATGTTTTCGTAGCTTTTTTTTTCATTAAATTTATTTAAAACCCGGCATCTTTTTCTATTCTTAACCTTGTTTTTATAGTGATGGTGCAATAGTAACAAAGAATTTATGTGCTGTGTCCGTGGAGCACTGTCAAATTTAAAGTCCCAAGCCACCACTAGCGTGGACATATAAAAACTGACAATAGTTAGGCTAAGAAATGAAAAATAATTAGCAAAAAAGCTTTTGTTGAGGATCTGTTGCTATAAAGTTCATATTTGCAGAAATACACAGGCTATTCCATACATTTGACTAAACTGTTATAAATAAATAGTTAATCTTGAGGTTATAGCTTTCCTATCAAAATATAAAGATACAGATTAGGCACACTATGTAGACCATATACTAAGCAGTTACTTTTTCGCAAAGAACGCATATTAGTTTTTGAATCAGACACGTCGTCAAAAATGGCCCCAATTTATTGTGCTACGGCAATATATTCCTTTTAGACTGTACCATAACCTGAAAATCAGGAAGCGCGTAAACGTTACGCGTACGTCACAGTATGATAAAAACAGCCATCTTTGTKGTGGAAGGTCAGTGCAATGATTGCAAACAGAATATTAAACTTGCTTGATCTATTTTTAATTGTAATTATTTAATTATGGGTAGTTAAAGTGACAAATATAAATGAAAAGGCGTATCTGGTATCGCTAATGGATAGTACTGAAGCAAACCGCAGCGCACACACATGAACAAAACACTTGCCATCCAAACAGGATTGCCAAAAGCTGTAATACAAACGCAACAAGCAAGCTCTGTTAAGTTATAAGGTACATTTCCTCAGAAAGTAATCGATTTATAATTTACCACTCGCCTTCGAGAAAAGTTCACAACACCAAAAAACCTTTATTTTTTACGACATAGGTATAATAAGATTTTTATCTTATAATAAACCCTTCTAAAAAGACAAAAAAATACTATAACCAATATAGTTTGTGCCTAGATAAGATCCGCAACAGTGCAATATGCAGTCCATACCGTAACACTGTAGATAATACGTATGATTTCACTTACTCAATTTAGTGTCTAATATAAGGTTCTATCTGCTACGATTAAAGGAATTCATACATATACCTAAAGAGGTAAAGGAATGAACTATAATTTTGTTACTTGTGGTACCTTTGAAGATGTAGGTAGTATATCCTTGTTGAAGATTAATGAGGTAATAGATTGCTTAAAAGGTAGT
Organism: Rhyzopertha dominica; assembly: GCA_025024175.1. Lineage (NCBI taxonomy): Eukaryota > Metazoa > Arthropoda > Insecta > Coleoptera > Bostrichidae > Rhyzopertha > Rhyzopertha dominica. The sequence goes on along the minus strand of QCXZ01000053.1, from coordinate 17,812,963 downwards.
GGATCTATAACTATAATGATAGCACTGGCAACCGCGCATCTTAGTCAATTGTTGTGTGATTGGAGAGAGATAGCAATAGCGTATGAGGACGTCACAATGCATTTGGGGTCACATGGTAGAACTAATAATTTATTTATATTTATATTTGCAATTTTATCAAAAGCAATCAATCAAATAGGAAACAAATGTTCGATTAAGTCTCAAACATGTGCTAACGGTCCGATAAGTACTTATGAGGATTTGTTTACCCAGACATGTAGTCTATTGAACAACTATTTAAAAAAAGACACCAATCGGTATCTTAATCCGTATCCAGCCTAAATATCATTTAAGCTTGAAATTGTCACTGTTTAATCGAAATATTATTATTTTTTTAAAATATTCGCTTAGTGGATAGGATTAGAATAAAGTGCGAAACCTATATTTAAACACTACTCCTTAGAAATTGATAAGTTAGTCGTCACCTGTCATCATATGACTTTTGCATACGTAATACACCAATTGGGCTACCTACAACGTTTGAACCAGACCTCGAGCTCCTCTTCCTCCGAAAAGTTCATCCACTTAAAGACCTCTAGTGTCGTGCTGCTCTCCAACACATCTCTCACCTCGATCGGATCGCGTTAACAATTGAAGCGTGTGCTAACCATCGCTTAGAGGTAGAGGTGACAATCACCTGTCATTCACATGTGATGCCCTCCTCGCGTTGCTCCATTGTTTACTACGGCACCGTGATCTATCGCTGTGATGGTGCATCGGCATTTTTACGTGCGTAGATCATGATCTAGATGCGGCCGATAGTGGAAGAAAATTACACGTCTATCGGTAATGAGGAGAAACGTACGGTGGGTTKCAGTGCCGCGTGTATTGCAATTTCGATCGGGYAATAGAATTCGAACGAAATTCGCGAGAGGTTTTTTCTCTCGTTCTGGGAAGTGGTTTGCGTTGCTGTCTAAGTTGTAACAAGCGAAGAAGTTGACGTTTGAGGCACACAAATGGTAAATTCTCAGACAGGCACAATAAAAACAAGGAGCAATCTGTCCTAATTGTTTTTTATGTATGGCTTGGCGGTAGTATTTTGCCTATCTAATCCAGTGATTCCTAAAGTGGGCGCTACCACCCCCKGGTGAGCGCTATAGCGATCTAGGATGGGCGGTGATGGCCACAGATGCATTTGGGGGCGATGAATAACTAAATAAAAAAAGAAACTAACTGAAGATGATGTCGAACGTTTTGACCTTTTTGTATTACTTTTTTATTCGTTCAATAAATGGTTTCATAATTTCAAACTTCAATGTTTCTAATTTGTAGCTTTTTACACTATATTTTATGAAAAAGCTAGAAACATTAATACATTATTAATCTTTCTGGTAAGCTGGTATTAAAATTTGAAAAAAAATAATTTCCAAGGGCGCTGAGTAATATTTTTTTGGAAAGGGGGCGGTAGGTCAAATAAGTTTGGGAACCACTCTTCTACTATGAAATTATTCTTGCAGAACTAAACCGGGCATAATAAGAAAAAATCTGATAAGTAACTAGCTGCTCGGATCTGTAAGTCTGTAACTGTGACTTTAGTAAAAAAGAGACAAAGTTTATTAAGGTTGTTCCTTTGGTCTCTGTGCATACCTACTAAATGCAGTAGTGTCCAGTTCGCTATAAGCAAAGTTTGCAATAAACGATAAATGCTAATATCACAAAACAAATTGTTGATACATATTCCAAACATGGCACATCTGCAGATATCAGGGAATGCCCAGCTCACTTCGTAACATGAAGCTTTAAGTTCGTTATAACTGACAACTTTTGGGGTATACCAAAAATGTAAGGTTCGTTATAAACGGGTTGGCTATTTACGAAAAATATAACACATGTTTAATGATTGGTTCGTACTTTTTAAATTGGTTCTCTAGTGAAAGTCCACTAAAAGCGGGTCCGTTCTTAGTAAACATTACTATACGTTATACAGATAGTGGATCTGATTTATCTAAAAGTAGCTTACCAGAGTCACACAGGTTGAACTCCCCGAACACCACTGTCAAAAGTTGTTACTGCTAGTGTCTCTTACATCGTGGCGAGGAGTGGGTACGTAATAACAGTACATCAACATATCTATAAGAAGGGTTTACAATATTTTTGTATATACATTCCCAAACTAAATATTGGTAAATGTAAGGCTGACAAATACGTTTGTACCGTGCTGCTTGAATCAAAGCAACCGCGGATAGCTGTTTCTGTTTATTGAGCCTCATAAGCAGTCCCAATGCAATGTTAGTGGGAGGACGAGAAGAAGAAATCCATTGGATTGGATGTCAATGTCTGCAGATTACAGCATTATGTGACCCCCTTTATATCTTGTTACCAAATGTAAGGTTATCCGAGAATCGGCAATGGCTTTAGAACAACATACTGTACAAAAATGGCGAACCATGTACAGTATTAATTATTACACTATTACGTTTCAGTTGCAGTCTTCGGTGAAGACAATGCATGTACATTTTTAAACAAACAATAAACCTATTGTAAACATTGCGATTGCGGCAAGTATATCTAATATGTACGTTTTGGTCCTTTTTTAGTCCAGAAAGCGATATTTTACTTGATAAGCTTGCATTCGAATCATCTAGGACCATAACAAGTTTTTTTTATTCATAGACTAATGAATTTAGCCTGCTAGTACGCAAATTCTTTGCAAGCTAAACAATTATTTAAAAATTTGTAAATAATTTATTTTCTGTTTAATATTTGATGATAATGTACTGTTATGAAGATTACAACAACAAAGTTCGATTAATAATTATTGAAGGTGAATTCTGAATGTTTATGACAAGACTACACCACATTCTAATAGAAACATTAAGTTTGATGGATTATATCACACACTCAAGAAGTGAATGTTGAAATAAAAAGTAGATACTGGGAAGGGGTACGAAGTGTTAAATATTTTATGTTGAACGTATACCGCCTTTATCTAACTTTGAGAAAAATTGTCTGGTTAAATAATTGTTGTAAATAAAATTGTTTTCCTCTTCTAGAGTCGCAATGCAAAAGATGGGGTCGTTCACATAATATTTTTAAATTGGGGATATCCATTCTTTCACACCGACAAGAAACAAGAAATCAAGAGCATTAGATTGACAAACTACACACACTCAACTACAACCGCACAAACATAACCTAGCTTTTGAATTATAACCTACATTTTTGACATTGTCGACGTTGCCTACACGTCGATTCTACGCAGCTTCCGTATTTATAGCATTATAACTGAGCATATGAAATGGGTATCATGTCGAACTGATGTATATTGTAGTATCCTATAAACGTGCTTTGAACTTTGTTGAGCCTCGTGTTTACAATGAAACTATTTTAACTTTTCAAATTAATATTAGTAGGAAACAGATAATTGGATAATTGTTGCGTGGTCTTAGAAGCAAAAAGCTGCTGTCAAAGTGAAATTGTACTCCAACTAAAGTTAAATACATTGGTCCATCAAGCTAGACTTGCTATACTGTGATTCGAAATGTTTATGTAAATTTATTACATTTGTATTATAGGAACAAAGTGTTGCATCTTGCTTACATGTCCCAGAATTGCTATTAGTTTCAAACATATGCTGCGATCTTTGGCAAATAGGAGAATGATTGGCTTAACCTTTAGTTTTGTATCCGCAAGCTACGAAATTTATCAAAACTCATCTCATGCGTGTATTACACACTCATTTCGCTGCGCTAACAGTGAAAGCTGTTTCAGCTGTATATATCTATATAAATAGAAGGAAACCGTATTTCAATGAGCAGAAAATCTGCGGGCGTAAGGCAACGTACACGTGTTATAAGAATGCTTAGCTAGCTCATTAGGGGAGCACTCGGCATCTCTAGCGATCTCCGCTTTTTCTGATTAGGTCAGTGTTAGTCTTTACATGTTCGTACGCGAAGAGCCTGCAATTTCCTAATTAGCACCGGCTAAAATCTACTGTTTGCCTGGCCCCTACTGGATTTCCCCCAGGTATCCCCGACGTAAAGCGAACGTGGTGAAATCTCTAAAGCCTTTTGGGTGTAGAACGCTAGTGCAAAACAATAAACAAGGCCGATATGAGGCATGAGAATTGCTGCTAGGCACATTTGAAGAGCATAGCTTTCTAGATAACAAAGGGCTTTTTTAACTTATTATTGTACTATTTAATATAAATTCAGTATGCTCTCTAAGGAGGATCCATAGAAACAGGTAAAGAATTTTGCCTATCGTAGTTCCGTTTACAGCACAGCAACATTTTCAGAGAAACCTGGAACACAGTAAACCAGAAGATCTAAAACAAACGGCTTAGACTACTTTTCTTTTCACAAGCACTACTCGATTACATATTATTATCAATAGGTTTTTCAGTATCCTCGATTGAAAGTTAAGAACTATAAGTAACATAACAAAAAAGTCTTTGGCGTAACGAATGGTGACAAAATTATTTTTATATTTAAGGACTAGGTACCCCTTTAATATAGACAACTGCATGTGCAGCGCTTTACAAGTAGTTATAGACATTAACACACTTTTACCCGCTCTGTCCACTTAAGCTCAGAAATTCTAGCCTAGCTTAACCGAGGCCATCAGTTAATAAGCATTTCCAACGAATATGGCGCGAAGACGGGTGTTAATAGGTTAAGTGATCACCGAAGCTCTGATCTGACAGCTTCGCAGATAGGACATAACTTTGTCGACTGCATTCGTCAATTATGGGTTTCTTTCTGGTACTACAAAACGTGCCACATTTGTGCCAATTATTTTCTATTTTAACTTGGTATCTACTACTGCCATCTTTCAACATTTTGTTAATTTAAATTTTAACCAAGGCTGCCAGTGGTATTACTAAGGTAATAGGCCTATTACTTTTTCTAAGACCTCATTACCCTTCCACAAAATTCTAGTTCATTTTCAAATCGATAGTAATCAAATAAGGCATGCATTTCAAGTCAAATTCTTGGCTGAATGGTAGCATTACTGATTTGCGCCAATGTGCAAAGCGGATTTAGACCTACGCCAAAAATTCTGAGAATAGAAGTATATCTCAAAATCGCGTTTTTTTTAAAGAACTTTTCAATCATCATGGTTTGACAAGTACAACTGGTTGTATGCGAGCAGTTGCCTGTGCTAATGGAAAACTATGGGTTGCACAGGTTTAAGAAGATTTTCACGGAGTTACAAATTGCATAGCGGTTCTAAAGGGTATATAGAACAAACTTTATTGTGGACGCTGAAAAAGGTTTAAGTTAAAAACTGAATTCGGATAGTGTGATGTATCATTCATACTCAATATGGATATAAGTCACGAGCACCTTTTTGTTCAAGGGAATAAGCGGTGTTGTTAAAATAACTAGCTATGTGCGCTAAAACAAGCGAGGTATCTGTGTTTAAACATAATTAAAGAATTGGTAATAAAAATTTAATTATATTTTGCTTTACCTTTAAATTTTGCGCTTAAGCTACATAATTTATATTTTATTTTATTTATTAGGTAGTTATAGGAAACATAGCGGTACTTGTCTTTATTTGGTCCATAGCATTAATAATGCTACAGTATTTATTTATTTATTTATTTATTTAGTTGGAATTGATCGGTACAATAGGACGGACCCAAAAACATACCGATCCAATAATTAATTTATAAAATTAATGCTATTTATATAGTTAATTATTACAATTAAATTTTAAATAAAGTTTACAAATCACCCAATGAGTAAAAAATACAAAAAAGGGGAGTTTAGCATGTACAATGGAAACTTCAACCGATAAGCTTTAAAATGTAGAATAGAAGTATTGGTAAACTTTTCTTTGGAATTTGAGAAGACTGTCAGAAAAAATGTCTATATCAAGTAACTGTGAAAGTTCATTGTAAGTAGTTTTAATTCTATATGACGGTTAATGTGAATAATAGTTTGTGTTAGATCTATCGATTTGAAATAAATTCATATGGCGAGTTAGGTAAGAGGGAACTATAAGTTTAATACTGTCAATAATGTCACTGGAGTCGATTCTGTTATTAATAATTTTAAATAGGAACATAATATCATTAACTTTTCTTGCACTTTCAAGCTGCAATATATTTAATTTGCAATAATTAAGGCGCCGTTCAACAATTGTGGGAAAGTATTTTTTGTTAACATACCTTACAAACTTTTTCTGGACATTTTCTATTTGTTTAATATAGGTATTATAGCAGGGATTCCAAATTACAGAACAGGAGTTTAGCAAACTGACCACATAAGCAATATGATTAAGTATTGTGTTAGGATTTTTAAACGCTTGACAACTCCGACAAAGGAAACCCAACATTCTATTAGCACAGTTTAAAGAATAACTATTATATATAACTATTATATTCATTAAACTGTGCTATTAGCTTTTATCGTAATACTGTTAATGTGTTGGTCAAAAAGTCACGCACTTGCTCAACAGTTTGCAGGACGCCGGTCGATAGAGAAAATGCTGTTGGTATTATAATATTGTTTCTAGTAAAGGTAATGTGATGGCACTTTTTGAGGTTTAAATGTAAATTGTTATCGCTGCAATATCGTGAGAAATTATTGAAATCATTATGAAATATCATTAATGTATATATTGAACAATAAAGGCCCCAGATGTGATCCCTGCGGCACACCAAATGTTACTAATACAGCTTCAGATGTGGTAGATCCAACGCTATACCAGCAAGCTTCGGTAATAAAATACAATGGTCAACTTTGTCGAAAGCTTTGCTGATATCGGTATACACTGAATCAACCTGGCGTCTGTTATTTAAATTTTGTAATAGATATTCAACATAAAGGAAAAGATTAGTTTCAGCGGACCTATTCGCAATGAAACCGTGTTGTTCGACGTTCAACAGAGATTTTATATAAAAAAAATAAGTAATCAAATATTATAATCTCGAACAGTTTTCCAAAAATACATAGTTTAGAGATCGGTCTATAATTTTCAACAAGATGAGTATTACCATATTTAAAAACAGGCGTGATAAAGCCAGTTTTCCAAATAGAAGGAAAACAACCCCCTTTTAATGATTTATTTAATATTATATGTAGTAGTTTAATCAGAGAGTTTTTGCAGTTAAGGATAAAACACGCAGGTATTCCATCCGGGCCAGCCCCTTTATTGGCAAGTTTATCTAGCTTGTGTTGAATAGCGTTCTGCGAAATATAATATTGATCAAAGTAAGAAGCTGAATTATTAGAATCAGTCGTGTTCAAATTAGAGCTAGACGATAATTCAGAAACAGAAGAAAAATAATTGGCAAATGTTTCACAAATAGCTTGCACATTGTATGCCTCATGGCTGTTATATTTGATGTTATTTGGAAAAACGGTGGAATGTTTCTTATTCCGAAGAAATTGCCAAATGTATTTTGAATTAGATTGAATGATAATTTCTACGGATTGAATATATTTTCGGTAATCAACTTCAATTAGGAATTTTGAACGGCCTCTTAATAATTTGAAAGTCAAATAATCAATATTGTTAAGATATATTTTCCAGCGAGTGTGGAAGTTCCTTTTTTCAAGAATTACTTTAATTGTAGCATAAGAATACCAAAGTGGAAATTTTTTTATTACATTTGGTGCATCCCGGAACATGTGAATCGATCGTATTACTGATGATTTATTAAAATTTGCGTACGGCAGTCTGCGTGTTGGAATTAAGTAATTCATTATTCCAATTTACATTGCTAAGTACATTATTGACAGCATCATAATTTGTACGACGAAAATTAAAAGTATCTAGTTTCATAGTGTTTCTACGAAAATTATGAATTACATCAATATTAAATTCAATGGTATTATGATGATGATCCTCTGGGGCCAAGGGAGACTGACTAATACTTAAATATTTAATCTTGAAATTATTATTGAAAACCAAATCTAGAGTGTTACCAGATATCTTAACATTACCTTTGTATTGTCTTAATCCTGCGAAGGAAACGGAATTAATAGGTAAGTTAGATTTGTAATATTAGTTAGGTTTATAATATTTATTAATGGGTTCATAAGTCCAGCAAATACCTGGTAAGTTGAAATCTCCACACACTATGGAAGGGTCATTTGGGTGATCAGTAACAATATCAAACAGCTTAGAACGGAACAAGTGCAGTGAAGTAGTACATCCCGGAGGAATGTAAACACAGCCAATATTTATTCTGACACCATTGGTGGTAGTTAGGGTAACCCATAAATCTTCAGCCTCAGATAACCATGAATGTTGGACGCAGCTTGCAATTCGACAGTCAATCGTATATAAGGAACATTAGATTTAAGTGTATAACTTTGGCGCGTGACCTTGTAAAGCCACCCTGTATAACCGACATAATTTTAATACATGCTCCTGAATGACCTAGATACTTCCTGATCAAAAGATCAAGGTGCCATTTCTCATTTTATATACAAACTGACGAGTGTACCACCCTGGTGTAGCACTCTATAGTGCAACAAGAAAATTATAATCGACTGCAAATTGACTTACTTCTTCTTAGAATAGGAAACCTTAAATTAAGGTAAATAACAAATACGGTCGCTTTATAGATTTTCACTTGATAGCAATTACATAATAAAATTATATTTGCTATAATACAAGAAATAATTTTTGCATTATAGGTACCAACTGAATGGTATTGTTTATTCTTCGCCGTCCATAGAATGGTGCAGAATCCCAAGTAATTCACCGTTGCTTGCACACAGCCTAACCTTTTTTCCTCCTATCCAAGAACAAGATCATAATTGCAAAATGCCCCGCCTCGCTTTCGTTTTCGCAGATAACCAATAAATAACCCCACACGGACTCCTTTTATTAGCAGCACAAAAGCGTGGTATATCCCGAACGTGTTCGTATTTTTGCAATCGCCGAACAATAAAACGTACATTTCAAATCGCCCGCGGCCGATAACGAAATCAATTATACTTACATTGTTACGCAACGGCTTGGATGATACGTGCACGAGTTTCCGGAATCCGGAGCCGCCCGGAATGAGGTGTGAGCGATCCGTGGGCAATGGTACAACGCACATGCAGTCCAGAAGTGACGCATGTGGGCGATGAAGATGGATACCCGCATTATTCCTGGCTTGCGGAAGATCTTAGAGGTCTTGTTATGCATGCAGAAACTTAATTGATATACAGGGTGTTTCAGGGAAAACAATATATCTAGTTTACTGTGTTATAACATCGTTCACTTCTAGCGAAAGGGTCCAGACTCCAATGGTTGCTAAGTTACAGCTATTTGAACTATATTTAAATAGTATTCTAAACTTTCACTGCTAAAAACTGTCAAAAATATTTAAATGAAAACAGTTCTATATTAACCAGGCATTTCACGAAAACGAGCATATATTGACAAAATTATTATTATTATTTTTGTTTCTCAGGTTTACTCGGATCTTCTCTTTGCATTAAGGGTTAACGGCAAGTAATGCAACGGTCTATTGTTTCTAGGTGGGAAAATCCAGGAATTTTCTGACTAAGTTACATATGTGAATTAACATACACTTTTGAAAATGTGTATGTATAGAAGGAGATAAATAGATCTTTTGCAAATTTGGTAGGAATGATGTTAGGGTAACTCCTGTGGTGGACATAATCAATGGCACAATTATAACATGTTTCTGGTTCCAAAGATCCTTGATTTCAATTGCGAGCGTTGAGTACTTTTCTATCATTTCATTCTCTTTGTGCTTTAAATTTGCATTAGATGTATGCAGCTGCATGCCAACTTGAGAGGCTACAGGTCACTTCCTTTATAGGAAGTAGTACCCATTAAGGCAGCTAGGTGACTTTGTCATCATGTCAGCGTAATGCTGACAGATGGCATTGCCATCTAAATCTTTACTTACATCTTACCAAGCCTTTGGTATATATGAAAAACCAGTTCTATGCCGTGCTGTGTGCACTAGACCTAAACTGCACTGATGAACTATAATGAAAGCGAAATAGATCTATCTGCAGTTGGTTGCGGTGCAGACAGCATAGCATAGACATGTATTTTGGGAAGGTTATCATTTGCGTCTTAAAAGTTAGAGTGATATGGGGTCTATTATGGGCCACAGTTCTGTCTGTGATGTAATGTTGTGTCCCGATATAGTTTTACTGCCTGGTTTCCCAACAATATCTCTGGATGGTACTGGTAGTATGGTATTCTTTTGTATCAGATAGTGTTTAAATGCTAGCTCTTGATGGATAATTTTTGCCGCAGAGTTATGCATATTCAGGTTTACATCCATTGATTACGCGGGTTATTGTCTTCTGCACCTGGTGGCACATTCTACATTCATCCGTTAGCACATTTGGATCTTTCATGATATATTTTTTTTATTAATTTAAAGTGGCGTTTGCTTGCTCTTGGGTTGCCAAGACAAATCCCTCTGTTTTCGGATGCAAGCATCCGATTTTCAGCCATAAGTTTCATAGCTGCTTGTTTATATGTGGCTGTTGCAAGTGTCTGCCATACATAGCCTTCTGTGTCCAGTTGTTTAGTTTCTGTTTTGCGAGTGTGAGTTCGTTATCGTTTTATATTGCTGGCACACTGAGATTTAGAGGGGCGTATTTTTGATCGGCCCTGACTATTGCACGATAATGGGCTATTGCGTTTGTGGTAGAAGTACTCTTTTAAGTTTATGATTTGTGTTTCGTGTAATTCTGTATTGTCGGCTAATCCCCTTCCTCCTTGATCCCTAGGCATATTAGTCCATTCAATGCAAGGTTTTGGATGTTGCATTCTATATTGTGTAATGATCGTTTTACTAATTCAGTTTAAGTCTTCCGTAACTTATTTTGTCCATTTTATTATTATTAATATTATTATCATCATTATTATACAGCAACAAGGAAAATAGTCAGTGTGAACTAAATAATAAGCTTGAATTAAATAATCAGGTATTAAGTTGTAAATTGTTCCGTAAAATTATTTTATTGTATTGTATTATTGATTATTTTTCAGTTATTAAAATTTAGGGGCGTTGAAGGCAACAAAAAATTAGTTTTATTATCCGATTTGTAGTTTAAGTAATCTTTTTAGAATAAAACAATCTCTAAAAAAATAAATGTTTAAAAAAATATGGCATTATGAATTTCTGTGAGCAGAACCAGTATTGTAATTACCAAGGTAATCCAACTAGCGTGGAATTATAAAATTTATTGCAAACAACGAATTCAGTATAAAGATGGCATTAAAGACAGAATGGTGGAACCTTGGCCCAAAGCTCTTCAAAAATGCAATTTATTTTATTAAACCTACAAATGTCGTAACTTTAAACACCAGAAATAAGCGTATCAATCTTGAAAGACATACGATTTTGCTTTCATGGATGACTCGATGCCAAATTTTCTTGATCACACGATATAAATTCAGGAAGATGGCTAGAGATTCATTGAAAAGGTGTATAGATTCTGATAAAGGTTAAATTGTAATTATGGCCGCTGATGACCCTTGTTAGAAAAATGTGAATAGTGAAAATTGTATCTCGTATGTGATAGTTTTGTAGACAAAGCACTTTACTATTTATAAAATATGGCGGGTATTATAATATGTAGTATTAATTAATTAATTAAATAATATTTCATAACAAAATAGGAATTTTGGCTTTTTAAACTTCCAATTAATAGACTTTTTAAAGGTCTTAAAGTATCTTAAGGAAAACTTTGTTGTTGAATTATTTATCTATGTAGCCTAAATACAAACGTCAAAAATATGTAGACCAAAATAATACTACTGAAGTATGTGAGACTGTGATTTATTTAAAATTAATAGTCTACAATTTGGTATTTTAGTCGATATTTTTGATTTAGACACAACCATAGGTTAATAAACCTCACTTCAATAACAAGCAATAATTGGCTTATCTTGTGCCTAAAATTCTTGAGGTCTTGATATATTTTAATTTAAAACATAACATTTAATTATAAACAAAATTGCAATGATAACGTAACTTCAAAATGCAGTATAATAGTACGTTTGCATCTAAGAACTTGGATTTGTGGCAGTTAAACCCACAAATTTAATTTAATTTTACACATTTATCATATTAGGATATGCTATTTTTTTTTCTAATTTATTTACTGCGCACATAAAATTTATGCGATTCTTGTAATTAATTTACATATACTTAATTGCTATTTGTTAACTTGAATGATAAACTTTTATTTTTAATGTGTCCCAGTTGATTTGCACAGTCCCTTAAACCACAGAAACCGATCGTAAAATCAAACCGATTACAGCGCCTCCTCATAAGTTATTTACAACCAATCCCGTCGAAGCTCAATTTAACCAGCGCCGTGATGAGTTTATTACGTCCTTGCTCCGTTGAACTATTTTTCACCCGACGATTTGTGAAGTGAAAACAAACAATAATAGGAGCCGGGTCGTTAAATGTCAGGTTTATTGTTGTGGTAACACCTTTGTGGTATATAACGACTGCTGCGTTCGTTGGCGAAGAATTTCTGCTTGGTTTTGAAACACTGACCACAGATCTGCAGCAAGAATTACTGCAGCTATGTTATGTGCAAGCCTATTTATTAAATGCCCATTGCAATTAATATTTCGAAACCGGCAACACGGTGCGAAAAAACGGTTGCCGAAATTCACGGTGCTTTACAAGAAGCTTTCCCGAAGTCGTGTGTGGATAGTTCAACAGTAAATTGATGAAGTAACCGTCCCAGAGCGTTACACTAATAAGTGTAAAGACGACCACAGAAGTTGGAGGCCTCGTACTGCTACCGACAACACTTTTACTGCTATTGTGGCTACAATAATAAAAGACCGCATGGACAAATACAAATACCAAAAGACTAATGTATTCGTCCTCTTTGTAGAAAATTTAAATGTATGATTCCAAAAGTGTAGACGAGATATGAAAGACAGCGGTGTAATCTTTTTGCATGAAATCACATAAAGCAGTGTCAGCCAAAGGAGTTTGCGAGAATAACTGGTGTGACACCCTCCCACATCCCCAGTGCAGCTCTGACATGAATTCTCTAAATTTCGTTCTGTTCCTCCAGTGGAATCGAGAATTTCGTGAAGTACGATTTATTGACTTAAAAGGATAAAAGTCCTGCAACAGCATATGCATTGCTGAACTGCTGAAGCATCTTGACAAAGATGGCGTATTTAACGCCATTACATTATGCCGAAGCGATGACAACGTTTGTTTGGTATGCAAGGAGATTATATTGAAAAGTTTTGTTGCAATTTTTTTAAATATACGTTTCATTTGCGAGCTTTGTTTGTGTATGCAGGATTTTGCAATGACCATCGATCTTAAATTGCAATTGATACGCTTGCCTTGCTCTTAGTATCGATCAAAGAACAAATAATCCAAATACAGAACAGGTATGACTTCTATCCAATAAAACAAAGCTATTGTTGAGAAAATATAGTTAACTATATTCAAGATATAACATAACTGCACTGCAGGAAATCCCGTACTTTTGAGAACTCTGTGTTTATTGTTTAAATACTTTCAGTAAGTACAATGTTGTAAAGACCGCTAAATGTATGAGGGATTATTGATAAATACATAGTTAGTTGACTTGATTTGAATCTCATTTCCAAAGCAATATATTTTGACTTTTCAGAAGTGTATTTAAAAAGTCTCACGTCAGGATAAACCATATAAAAATTTTATTTGAAAAAAACATGACAGTCGGAAATGAAAAAGATACCAGCAAATTCGAAAATCGAGCTATCATAAAGTACATAGGCATAATACATCAGATTGACAATTTGGACTAATATATATCACCTACACACTGGGCATTTGATCTGAACGATTTAAAATTGAGTCGGAGTTTATGAACAAAGTTGTGACCCTGGATATTTACGACCCCGAGACAAACAATGTGGTTCTTTAAAACTGAAAAAATTATGGGTTCTAAAATAGGCATTAGTTTCTTGAGATATTCGTAATAAGATCATTACTTATTCGAGGGTGAATGCTTTCAGCGTTCATAAATATAAGATAATATTTTGTCGGATAGATCGCTGTCACTTGAAAACACTGACAAAAAGTTAATAGTCTGACGTTTCGATTACACCTGTAATCTTTGTCAAAGACAAAGAACCTCAAAATTTGCCTGACACAAGTTCAAACAAAATTTTGAAAGTAAATAAACAAATCACCAAGGATGCGAGACGTCATAGAAACAACGTGCCAACCTGATAAAAAAGGAACCTAACGATGAAAAAGGAACTACCTACCTACTAGATATACACGAACTACTTGATAAAAGATAACTACAAAATAGCCTTCCAAATGTCACCTAACTCATAATTTCCACAATCCCTATTAAAATTGTTAGTATTCCTACAAATTTCTATAGCTTCTTTTATTAGACGTTTGTGATAATATTTTTCTCTATGTAAAATTTTTGTTTTATCAAAATCAATCATGTGTTTAGTCAAATATGAGTGTTCAGCTACGGAAGATTTATCTATCTGTTGCAACCTAGTAGCTCGTATGTGTTCTTTCAAGTGACAGCGATCTATCCGACAAAATATTATCTTATCATTACTTATTATTTGGAGATGGGGAAAACAATAGCAGGAGGGTACATTATTCACATTTGTTGATAAAATTGGGTAAAAATGTTTGGGAAAGAAGACAACAATGGTCACCAAAAGCTAGACAATGCATCAGCATATACGTGATATATTACAATAAACAAAATTTGCAATTTGGAGTTCGAACTTGTAGATAAGCCCCATGTTGACCTGACTTGGCACCGTATTACTACTATTTATTTTCCAAACTGAAAGAATTTGAAAGGAAACAGCAGCAAAGAAGCTTCCAGCCAAGAATATATGTAAGCTGTACAGAACTGAATAGTGGGCAATGAGGAATTTGTTTACTTGAAGAAGAAGAAAAAGAAGAAGCCCTTCAGGACCGCTGCCTAGATTCGTTTAAACATATTAAGGATTTCTGTATTAGGCTAACAACTTATCAGTACCCTCCCATGATGTTAGCTAAGTTACAATAAATTGACAATTGAAGCCACCTTACGCCAATTAAGAGAAAATGACGTCCGTAAATAAGTAGTTATTAAGAATTAGAAAAAAAAATGTTAAAAACCAATGATTTACCAAGTTAATACTGCAGGGTTTCTATAAAGATTCATGCAAAGCGGGCGGCGTTGATTTCTGAATTCTTTGTGCCGCCTTTTTGTAATAAGCTACAATAAGCACGGCGATGGTATACTGAAGGTTGCTGATCAAATTACAGTCACGAAATTGATTCTATTTTTTTTGTCAAAGGTAAGAAATTACAATAATTATTGGTATAGCAGGCTTGTGGTAACCTCTACTGTATACATCCTTGCACTGCGGAAGCTTTGTGTAGTGCAGCTAACGTTACTACCACTTAGTTTGTGAATTTTACCATTGCGGAAGGCTAAAAAACATTTTTCAGTCCATCATAGTACAATTATTTAACATGCTTACTGTAGTCACAGAATATGTTGAAAATACACATTCCCAGGCGTTTTCTCATATTGAAATATATCAAATAATTTAAAAAATCGACAGATGACAAGTATACGTCAAAGCAATCGTTCTGGTCACTTTGCTGAGAGACGGCAAATTGATCCAATCGATTATTTCTATAAGCGCCTTAGATGCACGAATCATTTATAGAAACCCATATATTATTTATTATCAATAGTATGCTATACATATTTTACCTGACTTTGTCGCCCTATTGAATACCTGTATTAACACTAAGTGTTAATATAGGTATTGTTGTAAATATATAGTTACTTATTTATAGATTATAATATTAGTACTTAGTTCCTAATTTTGAATACAAAAAGTACTGGTGGTTATTATTGTGTATAGTTAGCAGATTGTACTGACAACAGATATTATCTGTCGTTATCTGGCACATTCCTCTGGTTTCAGTTTTTATAATGACGCTTAAAGTAGAATGTGATCGAGATGTCTTGGTTATAAACATAATTGTCTTTTTTAATTAAATAATGAAATTGTCACTATATTATATAATAATTTTTAGGCCCTGTAGATGAATGACAGCTATGAAAGCTTGCTAAAGTAAAAGAATGGCTTAGTTTTAGCAATTGACAACCTATCTTACTTTTTAACATAATAGCGCCACTATCTGTGAATTGCGTACAAAATAGGCTTCAAAATATGAATTTTTACTTTGTCATCGATCTTAGCCCCTATTTTTCTCATCTATATTTAGGAAATTTTATTTAGTTTTTTTGCAGTTTTAGACTTGGTTGTCATTCATTTCTCCTTTGTCGATTAACGCCATATAATTTGTTTTTGTAAAAGAAGCATTAGTTCTTTAGAGGACGACCACTAATCTCATAACGACATATTCAACACGCTGTGTAGATCCGAACGCAAAAGGGATAAAACTATCGATCTGAATGACACATATTTATAATAGGTCAGAAGCATACCTTTGTTCTCTAAGGGCACCTAAGCATATATTCAGCTTGTCTATTTCGTCTAACAGTGTTTAAATATATGATAAGTCGTCTATTCTCCTAATTCCTTCCTTTACAAACAAAAAATGCCTTAAAAGAATAAATATGTTCAGTATTTATTGGGCTTTATCATTTATAAAGAAAGGAACTGCTAACATGTGCAGAATACTTCACTTATATATTTTCGAACAAATGTTAGGAAACTCGTTTAATATGATAATTATGCTGGATACCCAAGTAATATTAGGTTTCGGCGAAGTCTACTTTGCGTTTATATTTGGAAACGCGCTGTCTTTTTCGGATGTTGTGGAAGAAAGGGTAAAAAGTAACCAGAGCAAATTTTTAATAAGTAAACATTCAGACTTCGCCGCAAGAAAGGCAGTAATGGACGTTGTTAGTAAGGATATTTAGAAGAGCATAATATATGGTAAATAACTACTATGCAATTTTACGTGTTCTACGTAATAACAAAAGTATTTGAATCTTTTTGAAAACTTTTATCAGTGACAATTCTACTCAGTCGAACTCACGAACTTGCAAATAGTTATTAATTAATTAATTACCACACACTAGGCACACAAATATACATTTTTGATTTGTCTACAAAATAATCGTCAATATAACATGATGGGATGGGATTAGCAGTATATCGCCGTTACAGTAAACACCAAGGGCTTTTAACCAACTGACATAACTATGTGTTCCACAGAAGTGGTATCGTTTAAGACAACAGTACATCAACCTCTTGATTGAACCAGATTTTAATCGTTTGTTGTAATACAAAGATTAAACTTAAAATCAATATAAACACGTTCAAAACATCTGCGCTTATGCATGTCGCATTCCTTATTAGCTACAGCTATATCAGTTTATCTAACGTGCATAACAGCTACGTTTAATCCAAATACATACTACTTGTTCTATATAAGGATTGTGTACGGGGTGTCCCATTTTCGTTGTAATTGTAGGGTATCTCGGTAACTATTAATGCTAGAGGGTTGCAGTTTCGACATTACTGTATTACTTTTTTTGTTGTGAGTTGAGCTGCACCATCACCATTATTGTATCGTCTTTTGTTTTAAAGCCATAGCCAACTTTTGAAAAATGTAATATTTCTTCAGTTGTCAGTATCTCGATTGGCTATGTAGACACAAAAAAACTGTTGAGACATTTTTTAAAGATATTTTTGTTCTCAATCCAGTGGCGTCCACAGAATTTTTTAGGGGGTCACATTTTAGAGATAAAACATAAACTTGCATTTTTTAATGGAAACCATAGTTGGCTTTGCTATGGTTGAGAAGAATTATTTTTTCTGATTAAGAAAATGTATACATTGTTAGGTTTATCTTTACTAATTTTGGTATTATTCCAATTTTTGTAATAATTTAATGAGATTTTACGTTTTTCATCAAAATGGATGTAAATACTTGATGATAAACAATGCATAGGTACTTATCTCCAAATAAACAATCATATTCACTAGTTCATGGCCTCCTAGATTATCAATAAAAATATGCATGAGGGCTCTTAGGAGTCTTATGYAGGTATTCAAATATGCATACATTATTTTTAAATGATTAATATTTTTATTTAATAATATATATTATATAGGTGTTTTCTTATTCAATTGCCTCCTGGAACGCAAAATATGATTAAATTATTTAAAAAAATAGAATAATACTAAAATTAGTAAAAATAAACTTAACAATGTATACATTTTTTAATCAGAAAAAAATTGCGTTTTTAACCATAGCAATGCCAACTATGGTTTCCACTTAAAAAATGCAAGTTTGTGTTATATCTCAAAAATGTGACTGGATGCAAAATAAAAATATCTATAAAAATGTCTTTACAGTTTTTCTGTGTCTACATACTTAAGCGAGAAATTGAGAGCTGGAGAAATGTTACGTTTTCCAAAAGTTAGCTATGGCTTTAAAACAAAAGACGATACAAAAATGGCGACGGCACAGCTGAACTCAGAACAAAAAAGTAATATAGTAATGTCGAAAACGCAACCCTCTAGCATTAATAGTTACCGAGATACCCTGTAATTACAACGAAAATTTGACACCCTGTACACCGGAGAAGTAAATACAGCACATACTATTTACGTTAAAACTAAAAGTAAAAGTTTAAAGTAAAAGCTTTTAATTTTTTCAAGCACTGCAAATCTTTTTCTTTCTCAACACAACATTTGATTGCTCGAAGTCGTAGTTTTTCTGTATGGTGAAACATTGGTAGGCATTAAGACATTTCTATAATAAGTTATACTTGATTTGAACAAATCAGTAAAACATATCGCTTTGACGCTATTATTTTTTGCAACCTGAGTAACGGACTTGTTCCTCTCTAAAGTGAACCTTTTGCCACCTCTCGAGGAAAAAACGTTGCCCTCGTCCGATACCATTGTTCCTCGCCGATGCGTTCCACTTTTCTCGCCGTAATCACGGAATTTCGACGGGGGGTCAGAACACAGGTCGCCCTGTCGCACGTAAGTGCCGACCGCCGTCGTAATAGCGTTTCCACACATTAGCAACACTGCAGAACAGCAGTTCGTGAGGTACGCCCATCATTGTCCGATCACACCTACGTCGTACACATAAAACACGGACTGGGTGCGTTCCTCCCTTCTCACGGACTTTGCGGTATTTTTCTGGGTTGTGAACAGGTGGAGTGATTTAAATGGAATTCGTCGTCGGCGGAACATCAATTTGTTTGGGCACATCGCTTTTGTTTGCGCTTTCTTGTATCATGATGGCATTTTTATCAGCGTAAGACTACAGCTATGAAGGTTCTTAAAAATTGTCTACATAGTCAGCAAGTAAAGGTTTTTTACAGCTAATAGCTAATAGTACAAATTTACAGTTTTTTATTACAAGCTAACAAACAGTTCAGTATGGGAAAAGGGATGCTATACATTTGAATTACTAGTTTGGCTATACTCCAGAATAAGCACGTTAATAATAAATAGCAATGGCTTTATTGTACTTTATAAAATCTATACAAGGTAAAAGTTACCTAAATGTGCCAGTAATGGATATTGTCAGCTTTATCTGATATACCAGTAGAGCTTTGGAAATGAATCTTAACGAAAATGGTAAAGAGAATTTATTGCTGAAAATTATTCTTAAAATGACGGTGAGAGAACGCTACATATCTATAAGTTATAGAAATCACGTTTTGGAATTTTAGAGCAATATAAATAATATGCGGGACCCAATAGTTAAGACTTCTTCATCATTTTTATACAAAACATTTATCTGGAAAATGTAACATAAAAGAATGGAGATGGGCGAATATTGAAATAGGAAATTGTAAGCAATATCTTGCACGAAATACAAATTGCAATTCTTCTTAAACTCATCCCAACTGGTCAAGCCATATAAATAAACAAGTTAATGATAAACACACAATTATACACGGCTGTKATTTTAGTAAACTTAAGCTTTTGACCCTTTTTGGAAAGAGATGTGGATCTTTCTTGAGCTATAGATTTTTGTTACTTTTTTTATTAAATATACGTCTAAGAACGTAATTCTTATCAATAAAGTGCATTAAATCGTCTGAAAATTGATTCACTATGTTAAAATGTTTTGTGTTTCACGTACTCCTAAAGGCTTTCCACTAGGACACCTGCGACAAATATGACTCACCTAACGCAAAAATGCTTATTACATCAAGCTGTTGTTATTTTCACGAACAATGTTTACATCATTTGAAGTAACTATTTTGACATTATACTTCTGAGTTATACTCACCCAAAACAAAACAAAAAGATATTCGAATAAAATGTCATGCATTTGGGCCGTATTATCCGCTATTCGGGTTATATCACCCATTGCGGTAAATTTATACTTGTGATATAAGTATTTATATACAAATTAGACACATACTATTGGTAGCAAACTGATAAAAACTGGTCCAGAATATATTATTCGAAATAATTGTATAGAAGAGGTATGTTTTTTAACAAAAATAAACTGAAAATGAAGCAAAATTAAATTAAAAAAAAAACATTTTTAAGTACACAAAATAAAATGAAACATAAAACACACCTATTTGTATTTTTCTTGCGTAACGGTTCTCAGGTTATAAATTCTGTAGTTTAGGCTGAACTGTTCAGCATACCTAGCTACGTATATAAAGGTTACGAATGGGAGTGTTGCATTACTGCTACCAGTGCCATCTATTTGTAGCATTTTAAATAGTGGCAACTTAGTATGTGAATAAAGGGAGCTGTTGAAGCAAAATAACTTATTAAATTGTGTTACATGATTTCGCCTCTAAAATATTCCATATCAAACATCCCAGTCATCTTCGATATATAAAAACAAATTATTAATTACAAAATGTGCAGTAAATAGAGAAAAAAATATGTGTGCATACAATTTCTGTTGCTTCCATTTACAGCACTCCTTTTTGCTGATTCTGTTTTACTGTTCCTATTTATCCCAGTAAGCATCCCGATTTCACTCCGCTCATTGTCAACCCTCAAGCGAATCAGAAACTTCACAGTATTTATTTTAAAAATTAAAAAAAAATTGAATTAGAAGTCATGATTTCTCGATTCTGTACCTGTAACAATATGTTTATAATTTAGCAAACTCAGTATACTGTTACAAGTCACTCAACCAATGCAACAGCATTTCTCAGCATACCCGTGTAAGGTCGGTAATTGTACTTGTGCCTCCTTTCCATCGTTTTATTGGATTGCTTAGTACATTAATTCTCATAGTAACCTATATCGACCTCCAGGGGTCGACAATGGCCTGAAAGGGATCCATGTCAATGAAGAAAGAAATCTGTGTTCTATGAGATGTAAATGGGGCTCCACTGACCGAAATAAGCACTAATGAAGAACTTAATGTACACTTCAGATATCAGCTACTTCAAAATGACTACCTGTTTTTATCCCGTATTATGGATTATCGCCAGAGAATTTTTAATTGCTTTTCCGTCCTCATACCTAGCGGTCTCGGTGAAATTAGTTCTTGTGCTGCCAACCGTTCCGCTTGTCAGATAGTACTGCTTAATGCTAGATTCCTGGTTGTTCATTTGGGAGCCAGTTCAATATGGGCAACTTTACTCCTTTTATAGAATTGATTTAAATATTTTCTCAGCTATATTTGCAAAGAAAGTATCCTCTGATTTGAATGCGATATCGATGTGGACCAATCCTTTGTTATCAAAGCATGGAGAGTTCTTGTTAAAATTGGGTCAGACGCGGATTGAAAGCTATGCTCTTCCTAATCAGGATACGTGTTTGGTATCATGCAATTCTCTCTGTTTTTGTTCACTAAAATCGATGAATTGCATACGAAGCAAACATTGTAATTCTAAACTGGCTTCAATTCCCAGCTAGTTTGCAACAGGGTTGCCAGATATGAGAAACTTTAACATTACCATTTTGTGCTCGTATGAGCATATTGAGATCATTAAAGATCGCCTAGTTAGCTTTCGATCAGACTCTATGATCTGATGAATTTACTAACCTTGTGGTTGGGATTGTACTGTTATGGAAAACTAGGATGGAAAGTTGACATATAGAAACACAAACTAAACATATATTTATTATAGTAACCCTAGGGATCCCTGKATAAGTAAATAAAGAAAAAAACTTTGTTTCGTCCAAACGTMAAGAAAATTATCTATTATTGTCTAAAAAAAGGTAAATAATAGTTAATAACCAAATCGAAAGAAATCCGTATCACCTCTGTAAAATATCTATGCACGTTGTAGTATACTGTTCAGTGATTACTACAAAATCATTACAAGTGAATACATCTATACGTCTATAGTATCGTAATACTATTGTAGAGATAGTAGTAGTAGCAGTAATAAATTATTATTTGCAGATGATCTAAAATTGTATAGTAGAGGACTGTATACCGCTTGTAAAGACATTGGTGCGGTATAATAACGTGGCGTGGTAGAAATCGTCTAGCTTTAAATATTTATGAATGTAATGTAGCCATACGGGAAAACAAAATGTAATAGCTTTTTCATATAGATGGTATATCTTTAATTAGTCAATAGTTTTAAAAATTAGGTGTACCATTTGACCACTGATCACATATCAGATGTTATTGAAAAAGCCTATAAAAATATGGTGTTATTTACATAAACTTAGGTGTTTTTTTTATTTATAGTTATTTTATATTGTACACTAGCAAGACTTAGGCTCGAATATGCCTCTTTAGTGTGGTTCCCAATATATCAAGCATATATAGATCAGATCGAGTCTATGCAACGCAAATTTTATTATAGCAACTATGTAAAACCGTTGGACGTAAAGACTTGCGCCCATGAACACTTTATTGCCTAAGCTTGCAAAAAATTAAGAAAAGCTAGTTTAAGTAAGGAAAGTACATGCAGTATGCGACGTAGTTATAAAATACATTATACATATTAATTTAATTATAGAATGTCTTCATGGTTCTTCATATAGGTTTATTATGTCTTTTATGAGGGAAGTGGGCCTCTATAGATTTGCAATAAAACCCGTTCTTATTTTGCTGAGCTTTTGAGGTATGTTTCTTCTCTTCGTCAGGGCGTCTATTAGTGAAAAGTCATGAAGCAGGGTATATTACAAACAGTCTTACTTACATATAAGTTGAGTTTTCGTATTAAGATTTAATTACAATAACATCATTATTTTCGATTAATTTGATATCTGACCATTTTAACATATTTCATAATAACAAAAACATAAACTAATTAATCACTGAAGATTTAAATATTCAGTCCAATTTTTACTAAATAATACTATATTAATTTAATGGGCCATCATAGAATTCATTCTTTGATAAACCTAAGAGATAAGTATAGATCGCACTAGGTTGTTGTGTATCAGACTTTTTATTTATAGGATGTTCTCGATTCTTAATGTGTATCACAAAGAATATCAGTAAACAAGAATGGCCAGTGTTGATAAATTTTGTGGAATGTTCTATGTGAACTACATTAATAAAGCAGGTGTAGCCGATAAATCAGAAACTCCGAGTCATACAAATGTCATTTATTTTGACGTTTATTTCTTGTCTTAATTTTAAAACCTGATATCTACTTTGCCCACTATTTTACAGGAAATTAAGAAAACAATTTTTTAATTTATGTAAGCATGTCTAACTTAACTTTTTTGTATTATGCTAACTTTGTACGCAAGTGTGTACTTCATAAAAAGTTAAGTCAGAAAGGTTTACTTTAAATAATAACTGAGTTTCGTGTAAAATAGTGGCAAAGGAAATGCGAGGTTTTAAAAAACTGCGAATTATTTGAATTGTCGTAAATGTAATTACCAGAAATAAGATTCAAAAACAATGTTTATCTTCCACCATTATTTATTATTTATAGTATGGGAACTACTCTTCTATTTAGTTTATTTTGCTCTGGCATTTAAAAGCAATTAGCTAGAAAGTATTCTCCACATACCACAAATGATGCTCGAATGGATGTAAGGCTGCGAGACTGCACTTCCAAATTGTTTGTGCGTTTTACCTGTTCTTCACACATGGCATCTTCTCTTGGGAAGTGGTGAAATGTGATATTTGAGTTTGTGAAATATTTATTACTACGGTTCCTTACAGCACAGTTTTTCTGTGTGATACCTTCGGCATTTTCGAAACTAACAATTTTAACACTTTTCAAGGTACAAAATTAAAGCAAATGTCTTACCTTCTTCGTATTCAACTTCAATGTCACAATATACTACACACCTGTAACATTAAACACAAAAATGCTACCAAAAATATGCAAAATAATAATAACTATAATATATTAAAATATCATATAAGTAGGAACGTTGGGAACTTCCGACAATTTTTTGCTAGATATCAAAGCTTGACATCAACTTGATTTGAACATACCTTGATTAAAACGCAATTCCGCGTGCATGCGTCAGCCATGCTTCACACATACAGCACAGAATGCCATCTATGAATGTTGTATCCATAACTGTATCGTGTATAGTTGGTTGCAGCAATAGCGTTTACGGTTATCTAATATTTGAGTGTCCACTACCTGGTGTATCATTTCTTTTATTAAACGTTTATGATATTTATGCTCTTTACAAATAATTTCCACATTATCAAAATCTTATGTTGTAGGTCATTAGCATGCACTGCAAGAGCGCATCTATTTAATTTTTTATTTACATCACTCTCATGCAATGCTGTGCGACTTTTTAGCCACTGAGAGGTTTGACCAATATATGAAGATTCACAATCCTGGCATTTAATGTTGTACACTACATTTGACTGAAGTTGGATTGGAGTAGGAGCTTTTAGTTTAGTATGTAGTGTCCTAATAGTGTTTGCATTTTTAATAACAATTCTTATATTTTCTCGCTTCATAGTAAAAAATATTTTGTGAGTTAAGTCTTTGATATTGGGTAAACTTACATATTGTGTTGCAGTTCTATTTACATAAACATATTAATTGAATATAATTATCTATGGGAGGGCAACGTCCTACAGCCCTCCTTCAGGAGCCGCCACTGGTACACAAATATTCGTTTTCGCATAAAACGAATACGAATATTCGTTTTGCTCTATATTTGAATATCGAATATCGAATCCAAGTAAGGTACCTCCTATCGAACCTAATGTTCGAGCGTACCGTTTACAAAATCATCAGGAATACAAAAATTAATAACGAGCAAACAGAGTACGGGTTACTGCATTATTTAGTACACTCACTATATGGGGCTCCAGACCTTAAAATACTGTTTATGTGACATACTATATTTTGCGGTATTCACTTAGCTTCTACATATTACAGCCATCATGCTCTCAGCAGGTCTGCTGTATTTTATATTTTGTGTTCACGTATTGTAGCTACGGCAAATGTGATGTATTTCCGACAGCACATAGTAAACTCAACGAAACTCTGATAAATGAAGGCGAGTAAACCTGATCAAGCTGTACAATGACGTTATAGTTTACATCATGAACTAATTAAAGGAACAAAATAAAATAATCTGCACTGCACACTTACTAATTTACTATTTTATTTGTGATATTGATATTGAGGAACAGATTACATTTCTGGATGCTACAATTCGAAGAAATTCTCGTAAATGTTATGTACTACGTAACGTACACTGTACCTAAACATATAGTATGGAAATCTACAACGAAATGGGCCTTCCACACTCAATGTTTTTCCCTCTCTTATTAAGGGGGGAACGAATCTCATTTATCAAATGGCTTAAATAATAATTTTTTAGTTACTGCAAGTAGACTGTCGAAGGCTCCAGCACGAATTCTTTGATTTTTTCTGCCTATTTAGTATTTTCCCGCAAGAATTAAATCGAAGTTATGATAATATAATTTAAATCAATTTTCGATTGAATTAATAAGAAATGACACAGGTGCGATATACTGCTATGAAGAACCCACGTTAACTTTAGGTTTTCTGATAGAGCTGAAAAACTTACTTTCTTTTAGTGTACCGTATTCTTGAAGGGTAACAAGCAAAATACTAATGCCGCGAGTCAAAGTTGCAGAATTTATATATCTCATTAAGTGTAAACTAAAAATATGAAGACTTTTACATTAAACCTCTACTTTACAAATTAAAAATAGGGTGTCTGTAAACTTACACATCCTTATTTTTGACCTGCCCGCGCCTATTTCAAATACATCGTAAACTGCGTATTACAAGGTAATTTTTTTCACTGAGCCTCTTTTCCAATGGGCTCATTGGGCAATCAACAATGCAAATCTACTACCTACGTTATAGTATAGTAAAGCCACCGCTAGATGGCAAATTGTCGATTTTCACCAAATAACCGGGCAATCGGCAACGTAGGTCTTTGTAAAAACAGACAAAGTGCGGCGTAGGATTGGTCCACATTAAAAAGTCTTAGTACCTTTTTTGTCATATATGCCTACTTCGTTTATTGGTTTGGAATTCCCTGGAACCACGTACTTTTTATTCAAAAACCCTAAAATAAATAGATCTAAGTATTTGCTGGCACAAAGGTTCCTTTTTCATCGAATTTTTCCTGATATAATGTGTGTAAACTTGAGGCTTATGTTATATTTAGAACACTAACCATCAATGCAATTGCATATAATCATAATGGAAACGTCTGGCAACCACGAAATTTCAGTAGGCTACGTCTGGTTATTATTATGTGAATGCAGCTTACGGAATGAGTAATCTAATATGAACCGGGATCTGTCACGTTCGAGTCCAGTACGTGACCCCAACCGGACTCCGGACCATGTGAACACATCTCCGCCCTTACCATTTACTATTTGTCTTCTAATTCCTTCCCAAGTAAATTGCGGAATGTAAACGTAACAGGCAAATTAAGCGGAGCATGCACGGCAATTTTGGAGCTTAGCGAGATCTGTATCGCTGGACCGTCCGGCACGTCTAAGAAGTTTTCGGAGTTTCAAAAACGTGTGCTGCTTGCGAGCTGTCCGCTTGGGTGCTACGGAACCCTTCGGTATTAGCAGAGATTTGCAAATCTGACAAGATGTCTGATATGCGCTGGAGAGGCCAGCTTCATTGCAAATTGTGATTAGAGCAGCTATTCTCCTTATTGCTTGACAATTGTGACCTCTAGAGCTTTGAGGCTATAGCATCCGATCAAAACCGTAAACACAGCCCGCAAGGTAAAGAATGCAAACAACTTTACATGTGTCAGAACTTCAGCTTCGACACTAATTTGGCAGAAAATATTTAGTTTTCGTATTTTGGGAAGTATTGCAGCCGTAAAGACCACTAAAAGCAGAGCCGAGTTACCCTTTATTAAGCTTAAACTTAAGCAATATTTTTTACCCTTAAATGTATTTGCGGTTATATAATGGTACGTTTTAGTTCTTTCATCTTTTTGTAATAATTATTGATTTGAGTTGCAATCTAAAAAAAAATCAGCGTTTTAGAAAACAGTCGACATTTTATTAGAAGAGATGCACATTGCATCAGGATACGCTTTACATAGCAGAATATTCATTAAAATAATAGTATAATTTTTTTATGTATTTCCTTTATTTGAATAATGACTCCATGCATTCAGTTAATTTTAAGAGTCGTATCTTTAATATACCGACTAAAGTAAAAATAAGGAAACCTCGAAAAATATTTTATTTCAATATATACATTTATAAATAACAGAACATGCAGACTAGAATCAACTCAATTAGATGATGAACTTTCTCCTAAGATGTCTCATTCTAGGCTATGTGTACAACATCACGAAGTGCCGATAAAATCTGCGGAAAATCAAGTGTATTTTGCGTTTTTCAAGTTATACTGTCCCAGACGTGTTCGATGGCTAAAGAACGAGAGATCTTGGCAATAAATTGACGTTGCTCTGTTAACAGTAGCTCTGGCTACATGTGGTAGTGCATTGTCTTGTACAAAAACTGGCCTGGTGATTCCACTAATTGCTATAAACTTAGTTTACATTTCAGTGCTCACCATTGATATACGGTTACTACACGGTTAAAAGGGTAACGTTTTGCACAATTTAACGTTTTCAAGTAATTCCAGTTCAAATTCTTTCTCACTTTTTCAGTTTTTAAATATTTTGAGAAAGAAAACTAAAATTACTGACTTCAGTTTTCCTCAATTACTCGAGAACTGATAGTTTTATTTCCTTGAAGCACTCTTTTTAAGACAATTATTCTGGTGAAATCCCCGATTTTAATTTGTTTCCAAACCATTAGCGTTATCATTTGCTTCTCTTATAGTCGCCATATTGAATTTATAATTCATTAGATAGTCCCTAAAAGGAGTTGTACAACATGCCTGTAAAAAAATAAATTAGTAGGTTACGAAATGAACGCACGTGGCACAGGTGAGACATTTAGAACTTTGTTTACTAGTTACTGTAATAAGTAGTGATAATGCCATATAAAATTTTAAAACAAGAAGTTACGATCAGCGTTTTTCGGAAACAATACAACCATATCGGACCTTTTTAAATTTAATACTCAGATATTTAGCAACAAAACAGAGCTAACTACGAAGTTAACAATGCTGTTAAATGTAAAATTAATATTTTGCAAAATGTTACATCAATTCGCCGAGTGGCTCGAGAAACTGGTATTTTGAAGTCTAATGATTATTTATATCTTTATTTTTGTTTCTTGCGTTTTTGTTCTTCTAATTTTAAATAATCACTTATTAGGTAATTTCATTTTTGATTTATCAGGTTTACATATTACACAAATACTGTGCTTCCAGTTCCAGCACGATTGCTGCCCGATCTATTGACGTACTACTAGAGAAAACTTTAATAACCTCACCCCTCATTATCGAGTTAATGGGGTAAATTAAAGTCAGCAAAGCTTGTGGACACAATGTTTGACAATGTTTGGCGACAGTGCTGTCTATGATGAAGACCAGAGCTGATCCTTTTGCACTGAGCAATAAACCCTCTCGGTCAAGTCTATGCTCAATGGTAAACTATTCTCTCAGATAACGCCGTACTAACCCGGTTAATACAAACATTTCTAAAAATACAGCAACGTGTTCAGTGGCGTAGCCAGAAAAGTATCTTGGGGGGGGGGGCAAAGCTCCAAACACTAGAAAAGTGTTAAGTGCAAACAAGAAAAAACAGAAGAGGTGTGACTTGAATTATATGTTTAGTTTGCTAAAATGTTTATTATACAACAAATCAATAGTTTGCAACAAATTTGTTCTGTTAAATGTAGAAAAGCTGCTCTTCCATTATCAAGATAATTTAGTTCCTGGGGGGGGGCAGAGGGGCAATTGCTACGCCACTGAACGTGCTACTAATACGATATTTATGTACAACGGGTACGCGAGTCTACATCTTCAATACAGTTTTACGTTTCAGTACTTTTTAACGGAATTTGTCATATTTTAGATTAGTTAGCCTTACACGGCAAGCTGGAGTAAAATAGCATGAAGTATAAAATGGGGACAACTTTAAATTTCGCAAAAGTGCGTTACTTCCTCGCTTTCTTTGCTAAAACACGATTGGTCCACTACAGGATTGACGAACTCCCTCTACCACCTTTGCCATGAAGCTCTTCTTTTCTCGTGCGCATTTCAAAGATCAACTCAAAGATAAACAAAACTAGTCAAAGTTCAATCTCTACCTGGTTTGTCACATCATAACAACTGCTTAAATTTCTTATTAGCTTGCGCATCAACGGTTGGGCAATAAAACTCCTCCGCAATCTCTAGCCTGTATTTAGTTCACTATCTAATCCCATGGAATTTTTGATAAAATTTAGACCCAAAATATTATTCTGTTATAAATGACAGGATTATATCTTAATAATTCCTAATTAAACGTGTATAACAGATTATAGTGTCTTTTTTATTATTATTATTATATATTATTATATACTTTTGACATTTTCCCCTACGCCTTTTGGAACAGATATATTAAACTCATCATATATCTCTACAATTCTTTTACATTTCAGTTATTTATATTCTAAAATGGCATCTAGGCTGCATAGGATGATCTGAGTTTTGCGCCCAAAATTATTTGGACTACTATTACAAGCACATGAAATTTAAATCGTCCGGTTTCTTAAGTGTGTGTATCTGAAAAGCATAATAATTGAGTACACCGCTTTGAATAGCTGCAAAATAAGGAAGGAAACTTTAGCCTGACTGATGAACGCCACCTACCATAAGATCTGTTCTTGTCGACATCATTATTATTTGCAAGGTACTTGTAATTTTTATATTATATCCCAACCAGTCGTTTTCAAAAACTGCACTCGCTATAAGCTCACTCTGATAAAGTTCGGAGATATTACATGTGTATTTATATCGTTTATGAACAAGCATACCTCTAACATTATATCATTAGCGTGCTAGTAGAACAGCATCATTTACATGATCAGTGCCAAGAAGGCAGAGAGACTGGCGAACAGACAGGCGTTTGCTTTGGCCTAGAAAGGAAGGCATCAATTCAGATTTGGAGTATTACGCATATTTTCATATATGTACCTTCATACCAGCAATTTGTGTTGTACCTATGTGTGTTGTAAATATGTATTGAGGTGTGAGCTGCGTTTTGTTGTTGAAAGGTATCCAATAGATCCGACAGCTTTGTATAAATGCTGTAAATATAGCCTGAAAGATAACTCTTTCCCGTATATCATTTCTTTTAATATCAATAGCATGCAGCTGTTTTGTGACAGGATATGTTTTATTTATATTATACTGTATAAGTATGGAGCGGCACGGCATATTGCAGAGAGTAAAAGATCGCTGAAATATAGCAGCACTACTATGTTGCGCTCAAAGAATATCACTAAACAAGAATGGCCAGTGTTGATAAATTTTGTGGAATGAGTTACAGCGCCATCTGTGAATGTTGTATGTAAACTACATTAATGAAACGACCAGCAGGTGTAGCCGATAAATCAGAAACTCCGAGTCATACAAATTTCATTTATTTTGACGTTTATTTCTTGTCTTAATTTTAAAACCTGGTATCTACTTTGCCCACTATTTTACAGGAAATTAAGAAAACAATCTTTTTAATTTATGTAAGCATGTCTAACTTAACTTTTTTATATTATGCTGATTTTATACGCAATTGTGTACTTCATAAAAAGTTAAGTCAGAAATGTTTACTTTAAATAATAACTAATAGGGTTGTTTTCTTCGTTTCGTGTAAAATAGTGGCAAAGATAATGCGATGTTTTAAAAAACTGCGAATTATTTGAATTGTCGTAAATGTAATTACCAGAAATAAGATTCAAAAACAGTGTTTATCCTGCACCATTGTTTATTACTTATAGTGTGGGAACTAGTCTTCTATTTAGTTTATTTTGCTCTGGCGTTTAAAAGCAATTAGCTAGAAAGTATTCTCCGCATACCACAAATGATGCTCGAATGGATATAAGGCTGCGAGACTGCACGTCCAAATTATTTGTCCGTTTTACCTGTTCTCGACACATATCATCTTCTCTTGGGATGTGGTGAAATGTGATATTTGAGTTTGTTAAATATTTATTACTACAGTTATTTACCGCACAATTTTTTTGTGTGATACCTTCGACATTTTCGAAACTAACAATTTTAACACTTTTCAAGGTACAAAATTAAAGCAAAATGTCTTACCTTCTTCCTATTATACTTCAATGTCACAATATACTACATATAACTTTAAACACAAAAATGCTACCAAAAAGGTTAACAGGTTGCAAATTAATAGTGGTTAGTTAAGTTAAACGTCCCTTTTTGCATTATTTGTATTTATTACGGCGTACATTTGCCTGCATCCGTGTAGCACTGCAAAATCACGTTTGAAACAGCTCTGTATACTGCTGATGTACAAGCAGTATATGTCAGTATTATTATTAAAGCGCAATCTGAAATTATTTTTATGTAATCATATTGAAAGCGTTTATTGTAAACAAAATACCTGGTTGCATTTTATATACGTAAAGTTTATTGTAATTTTGTTAGAGAACGTATATGTTCCTAATACGAAATTTGAGAGATAAGCACTTACTTTATCAACACTTGATGCTTTTTTATACATCGCTTGATCTCTTGGAGCATAGCAACGTCCAAATCTGAACCTCTTACACCTACTCTTGCTAGAGCTGTTTCCCTAAATCGGTAAATCTCATCCCTCAAGATACGAAGTTGCTGAATGCAGAAAATCATAAATGCAATAATAGAAAGGTCAGCACCTGTATGAATAAATAAAGCGCAGTATCCGGCCACCACATTTATTGCATATATGGCCGAGTAATACTTGTCTTCATCGAGTGGAATCCATGCACTGAAGACATGCGTGTATTTGCCTTTTGCAGTCACATTCCCATCGTACTGAACATAATCACTCTCTTGTTGGAATTTTGGGGTTATGACGAGCAGAAACATTGCTAAGTTTCCCAAAACAACGAACAAGCTTGTTAATATGTTTAGATATCTTACAAGAGAGCGGTGTATTTCTTTTTGCTTTTTGTGACTTGCTTCCTTTAGTGATTTTCTTTCCAATTTGATAAGATTTTGGGTTATATTTTTGAAAGTGTCACTTCTGGAGATGCCCATTTTTACCAAACATTCAAAAAATATCGTTGTGTATCCGACGTTGTTTGGAACTCCGCCATAATCCTTTTCCTTTATCAGTCTACACAGTTCGATAAACTGACAAACAGCAAAAATAGTTATGTAAGTGTAAACAAAACTGTAATAAGTATTATAAAGGAGTTGAATTTTATTGTTTCTTGCCAGCTTTACTGGCCAATATGCTCCGTAGAACATGCAAACAGTTCGAACTAGGTTAAGATGTTTGGTGTTCGACATAGTAGTGTCCCAAATTGAAAGACCAACTGCAATACCCAGTGCGTCACTACTTCATATTAGATATTTATTCTAACTATACAGAACAATTGCTAATAAAGTTTGTTATACTTCTAAAGTACAAGTATAACCCCTGTGTTAAACTCGTATTTAATTCAATAGGTATAGCTGAACTTGCAATAAATTACAAATGATGTCATCTGTTCACTTCTTGGTAAGTTTCTGTTAGCAAAGCAATAATTTAGTAGTTTTTTTCTACAGAATTCAATAAGTAACATAAAAAAATAGAGTTTTAGAACTTCGATGTGCTACAATAGTTTAACTAAACTATAATTAGTGTGCACCTTTTTAAATTTACATGAACTACGTAACTCGTTTGATAACGCCCAAATAGTTTTTTTGTGAATACAACTGGAATGACACCATCTGGTCTAATGTGGACACGGATATTCTGTCTTCTCCATACAAGCTGTGAAGTTGAGTCTATGCGAATAAGAACTTCATATAGTTTCGGTGCCACCTATTTCTGGATTATAGACTCAACAAATTGTCGGTGGACCATAGCTTTGCTTCAGTTCAAATAGAGACGGTTCTGGCAACTTAAAAAAATATGAAGCGGGCTAGAATAGGTTTTTCTTTACGTGTAGCCCCTTTGTCATAAACAAGCTTTGTTATATGATTTAGCTTTGTAGGCAAAAGTAAACGTACATATCTCAATAGCGCGGTATTGCTCTGCAATTTAGAGAAAAGGTATAAATGCAAATCTTACATTATTTTTGACGAGCAGTAACCTAAAATTAGACGTAAACCATTATAATTGTAGTTTGCTTTATTCAGACTCATATGGAAGTTAACTTCAATTGCTTCTGCTGTGCTAGCGATTATTCGTTAAAGTTTTCTTTTTTTGGTTGAAGAGAAAATGTCCACGATTTT
The DNA here is from genome assembly GCA_025024175.1 of Rhyzopertha dominica. Classification (NCBI taxonomy): domain Eukaryota; kingdom Metazoa; phylum Arthropoda; class Insecta; order Coleoptera; family Bostrichidae; genus Rhyzopertha; species Rhyzopertha dominica. The sequence continues at coordinate 17,779,289 of QCXZ01000053.1, read as the reverse complement.
CGGAAAGAAACATCCAGCCAAGTGCTCGGTCTTTAAGAGACTAAAGAAACTTTTGAAAAAATTGTTTTGTAGTATTGTCTACAATTTTGCGGCTGTCTAGTAATAAGGAAATTTAGTTAAACGTTTAAATAAATTGTGTAGAAAATGCTCAAGCGAGTTTAAGGAATAGTTAAAGTACCTACGGTACTTGATACCAGCAGGGCTTGTATTCGGAAAATTGCTACGAAAAATAAATGGTGTCCATATCGCGCATAGCTCTTGCATGAATTGAGTCAAAAATAGGCTTCTTTAATCCAGAGACATTTTTTTTGTAAACTTTACATGCTGAAACTTCGAATATTATTGTGTACCAAATATTCACAGTTGACTGCAAGCTTTTATTAATTAATATATTGGATATAATGACCTAGTAATTTAAATAATAATAATTTATTTATTCTACTCTTGCTACACATTATGAGTTTAGTAATACAATAAAGTATATGCCTGTATAAATAAATAAATGAATACATGAATACAGTCGCATAAGCATTGCTTGCGTGCGAGTATGTTACTTAATCCCTATGTACATATATCTCTGAAACAAACTTGATTTGACGTGACTTAGCTAAATCACGACCAAAAACAACAACATACCAGGAATTTACACCGTTATATCTAACTTAACAAAATAACAGGATATAAAGATATTTTATAGTTTTCAAATTCAGTCCATACTAATCACAGATTATGACATTTCCTAAGAGCTAGTATACAAATAGATATTCTCAAGTTCTATAAAAAGCGATTCTGCCTAATTATTAGTTTAAAATAAACTATCAATTTCTTCTTTATTTGTGCTTAATAACCAGTCTTTGACCTTTTTTTTTAAATGTATTTAAGTTACTATAATTTTTAATATTTTGGTCGATTAGGTTGTATAATTTAGGTCCCATATAGAACAAACTTCTTTGTCCAATTTTCTTGCATAGTCTCTGTGTTTGTAGTTTTTTGGATTGTTTTTGCCGCGTCTCATAGCCATGTTGTGATGTAATTTTTTTGTTTTTGTGCTGATAGAGAATTGTGTTGTAGATATAGAGCCGTCTGGGGTCCAACAACTTTGCCTCAGCATACAGCGTGTTTGTTGGATAATCAAATCTTTTTTTATAAATTAATTTTAAAAATCTTTTTTGGATGACTTCAACCTCCTTTATTAACTTCTTGGAGGCTGTACCCCATGCTGTTATTCCATATTGGATGTGTGATTGAACTAATGAGTAATACAGGGTTCGCAGCTGGCTCTCTCTTAAAACTGTACCAACAAAACTAAAGCTATACAAAATGCATCTTAGTTTATTTGTTAATTTTTCAATATGTGTTTCCCATTTTAAGTGTTTGTCTATGTATATTCCTAGGTATTTGATGCTATTCACGCGCTCTCAAGGGTGTATGTAGTCGTACTGTTGTTTATTTGTAATGTGTTGTATGCTGGTTGAGTGTCTCTATAACATGAAAAGGGGATAAATTTTGATTTATTTGCGTTTAATGTAAGAAGTTTGTAATCAAAATATTGTTTTATTTTTAGAAGATCGTCTTCGGCCTTCTTTTTTAGTTCTGTCCAATTTTTATCGGTATAAAGTACAACAGTATCATCTGCGTATGATATTAATTGTCCGGTTGTTGGTATTGTGAATAAATCATTTAGATACAGTATAAATAAAATTGGACCTAACACCGTACCCTGAGGTATTCCATATTTTACTCTCGTTCCGCTACTAATTATGCTATCTATTTTTACATGCTGTGTTCTGTCAGATAGATAGCTTTCGAAAAGTTTTAGTGGTGTACCTCGTATACCTACATTATTTAGTTTTTCTAATAATTTGGAGTGACTAACCGTGTAAAAGGCTTTTGCAAGGTCAAGGAACACTGCTAGTGATTTTTTGTTTTCATCTAGTGACAACTGGATTTTCGTTATTAGTGCTGCAATTGCATCTTGGGTTGATATATTTTCTTTGAAACCAAACTGAAATTCTGATATAATTTTATGTTTTGCTAGAAAACTCATAAGTCTATTTTTCAGTGTTTTTTCAGTTATTTTTGCAAGAGTTGTTATTATCGATATTGGGCTATAATTTTTCGCCTCAGTTTTATTCTCGCACTTATAAATTGGGGTTATAAGTGCTATCTTAAATATGTATGGAAATATTCCTGTCGTGAATATTCTATTGATTAGTGCAGCCAATAAGGGAGCAATTTCTGGTGCAAGAGCTTTTATGGTTTTAACATTTATACCATCAATTCCCATCGCTACCTTTGTTTTTAGACTTTTTATAATGCTTGTTATTTCATTACTGTCTGTGGGCTTTAAAAATATTGAGTGCTGGTTTGTGTTTACATGCAGAAATTTAGGTTTATCACAATTATTTATTCTCGCCGCATAGAATTCGCCTACGTTGGCAAAATAGTTGTTAAAATAATCTGCTATTTCTCTTTTGTCTGTTATTTCTTCATGTAGGTCGTTCTGTATTATCTGAATATTCTCTTTCTGTTTGGTCTGCCCCGTTATTGTCTTTACAGTTTGCCACATCCATTTACTGCTATCATGTGGATTGCTTTCTAGTTTTTTTTGCATAATAGTCTCTTTTGGCTATTTTTATTAGCGTATTTAAACTATTTTTATATTTCTTGTATGCAATTTGAATGACATTGCTGGAATTTTCTGGCTTGTGTAAATAGCTCTTGTTTTTTGTTTACAGATTTTATTAATCCTTTGGTAATCCATTCCTTTCTTTTAATTTCTTTTTTTGGGAGTGTACCATTAGTGGTACTCTCATGAATTATTTGTTGAAGTGTCTGCATGAAACTTTGTGTTGCTATTTCAACCGGCTCTTTTTCGATAATGCGTTGTATGTTATGTGCCTTAATCTTTTCTATTGCTCGTTTTTCATTAAATATTGCTATTACTCTACTTTTGTTGATATGAGCATTTGTTGTGGCATTATGCTTTATTATTGTATTGTTTAAAATAGTATAATGATCTGTTATGTTACTTTTTAATATAATAGGGGTATTATCTTTTAGCCGTGTTTTGCTTTTAATATATATATGATCAATACATGAGCTACTTGTGTTTGTTATTCTGGTATGTTTATTTATCAAAGATATATATCCACATTCTGCTAACGTGTTACACTATTCTTTGGCTTGTATGTCTTTACCTTTTATATCTATGTTAATGTCCCCTATCAAATAGTTGTACTCACAATATGAGTTTTGCATTAAATAACTTCTCAGGCTTGTTGTAAAGTCTAAATGGCAGGTAGAGGGTGGCCTATATATTGCTGATATTATAAAAGTTTTGTTGTAATGCTTGAATTCCAGTTTTATTACATTTACACAATCAATTTTCAATATTTGTTTTGTGTAGTATTACAAATTTATTACCACGATTCTGCTATAACTTTAAATTGTGGGATCTGACACGTATGCGTGCGCCGTCCAGCTGCAGTGGAGACGGGGTGGGTCAACAAGGTAATGATAAGGGGCGCCAAATAGTTTTGTAGCACACACACACACAAATTTTGTTGGAGGAATTTCAAAACTAATAAACACAATTACCTCCAAAACGTAGCCTGCTCTTTCATTCACTGCCCAACAATAAAAAAAAATATCGTACAAACAGAATAACAATATATTAAGACTATTAATGCAACAAACGAGAATGAGAACAGAAACTTAATACTAGGTTGTTTACGTAAACTCCCTTCACAAAATTTTGGATACAATAACTAACTAAATTTCGATGTCACCGTGACGCGACTAATGTCAAGTGGGGGGTACTCACTGGGACCTTCCCAAAAATTACTTTCAAGTAGCACACACGAGGACCTCCCCTTTCTCCGCCAGCTATCGGCGGCCACTGGATGGATCGGCGACACTCTGCCACGGCCTCTACACAAGCGTCAAACAGCCTCCACGAAAACACCAAAGCAATTTCAAAATCCAATACCAAAAGAAACCCTATAATGTTACATTTAGCTCGATACTACTTATAATTTTTCCCTTACCCCAGACAAGAGGGTTTCTTGCTAACCGAAATAAATTCCAAATGATAGATAAATTAATCCCTTACGGTAGCAGTTGATCCCAAACAATACTACTGCCTACTAACAATCCCAGAAGACGATCAACCACCCGGGAGTATAAGCTGCGGAATCCGCCTCTGCGTTCTTCAATAATTGGAAGAAATTCAGCTTCCCTCAAAAATTCTATCGTTCAATTATGATTATGACATTATTCAAAACAAATTTTTATTTTCTATCTAGGAAACCAAAACATAGATGACATAATGGATATAGGGAAACTTGATTATACGCAATTTATACTACAATACTTATACAAATAAAAAATGACCGTAATAGTAGTTTATGTCGTGCTTTACATAATTTATTTATTTATTTTTAAATTTCGTTTTCATTTTGTCAATAGTTTTTTCTTAACTCTTAGAACGTTTTGATAATATAATAGATCCACCGATTCAGCGCAAATAAAAATAATGTGCTTAACTACCAATATCAAAAGATGTGTATTTATGGCTGTCTGAAAGAGATTGCACAATTAGTATTTTGATTTTACATTCGTACATTTGCTGTAAATTAGAATTATTGATCATGACCTATTTTAAGACATTTTCTGCTTTCTGCATCAGCTCACGGTTCCGTTATTTAGGCAAAATAGTTTTCAGATAAAAGAATCCCTATAAATCGCTAACATTTAAAAAAGGGTTGCAAATATGCCCATCTAAAACTAAAGTTTGGAGCCGTAATGAAAACACTATATCGCGATCGGTATTATACTTTACAATATATTCGTTGCTTTTGGGTACACTGCGACAAAATTAAAAAAAGCACAAATGTTGCCGAAGACGTTTGCTTCTTTTTTTAAGTCCTCCTCAGTTGTAATAAGCCTGACCTTGATAAGTTCTTTTCTTTTCTCTTTACCGCAATGGCGTTCTTGCTCAAGCTAGACAAGTAAGTACAGCAGATACTGTCGATCTCCTGCAGAGGCAGAGGCTCCTAATTTAACCCAAAATTTAGTAATAGTACGACAATTATGTAGAAATAGATTAAGTAGGGTGCATTACTGTTAACAGCAGTGAGTCTACCATTACTTTTATGACTATGCTAGCTAGGAATCTTACTACATAGCCATACACCATCTCTAGTGTGTGCTTATTTTTAAATGGACCTTGAACAAGACTATAGCGATCGACGATAGTGCACCTGTTCTTCTGTCAACCAAATATGACGGCCGAGTACTGCAAATCAGAGAATCACACAAATATTTCTAAACTTTGTTATGCAAAATATTAAGAATTAAAAGATTATAATCATTCATTTTTTCTTCTTACTGTATGGACAAGGTTGCATGCAAAACCTTTTAATCAAGCATTACGTAATTTAGCAAGCAATACTTATTCAGGCTTCTCCGTAAATAAAAAGACAAATGCGATGCTGCAAAACTGGATAACCCTGAATAAATAAAAACAATTTTAGCTTATAGAGCTTTAGCTAAAAATAAGCTTGATACCTAATCATGTATGTGATTTACCTAAGATATTAAAAGCTACAATGTGTTTCAAAATATTAATTCTTTATGATTACGCATCACGTGCAACTTTGTTTTAAACCTTCCTTTTAATAAWTGCCAAGCAATTGAATAGTTTATCKGAGCTTATCCCTAATGATTTTACTAACATTKTAACATCGCCCATGACATCATACGGTATTGTAATTTTTAACTACTTATACTACTTAAAAGGTTAACCACTAAAGTAATTCGGAAATGTAGGTAATTTTAATTCATGTAGCTAAACATGGGATAGTTAAGATCTTTAACTATTTTGATTATTATTATAGGTCTTCAGGAAACGCGACACTGACATGCCATTACATATAAACCGAAATAAAGGTTTTTATATTAGTCTCTGTTTAACGTATTTGAATCTACATCGTCTTCGACAGCTTCGATTTGTGACTGAACGACTTCAAAATCATTCCGGCAGGATTCCATTTTTCAATATGCAACTGAACTGAAATGATAATCGTGTTGTCCACTGTAAAATGAGCGAAATTCTTACGAAGGATCAATTTGGGCTTTAAAACGGTGCGTCCTTTGATTAGCAGTGGTACTTTTCTGTCATATCAAGTAGGTACGGGGTAGAAATAAAATAATATAGTTTAATACTTGTAGGACCTTGGACAAGGTAATCAAAATACTGTTTTGGTTTCGGCCGACGTTTCGGTATTGGTTTATTATACCTTCATCAGGGCTGAACCAAGAAAAAAATGAAGGAAGCGTTAAGAAAAATTCATGACTACTAARATCAGCAAACCGGGACCAACTAAAAGCCACAACCAAAACGGGGGCCGGGAGCAACGGAGCAGGTTAATTCACATGCGGCTGAACATCACAATGTGACAGGTCAAACGCCAAAATCACGATCACGACGAACGAAACAAAATGAGCGGCGACGGCAAAACAAAGCGCTGTATCAATAAATCACCATATTATAGGAAACTGCCGAAACCAAAACAGTGTTTTGATTACCTTGTCCTAGACCCTACAAACATTAAACTATCTACCATTTTAAGACACGAAAACATTACATACAGTTAAAATAATGGGATTTGATGAATTTCTATTTCTATTAAGTAAACTTTTTAGTAGTAGATGAACTGCTTTCAAGCCAGTTCTTGATATCCAGCCTGTTTGGATGCAAAATTGTTGGGTTTGGAGTGGATGTATAGCCATTTTTTTTTGTAATCTTCGCAGATCGATAACTGATAGCTGCTTGTTACTGTTTTTACATCATTTTCTACAGTAATTATAACTTAAAATATTGACCGTTGTTAATTATTATACTTGTAGATTCTATTTTATCAGGGCGTCGATCTCAACAAATCCTTTTAACTTTTCGCCAAATTGACAAAACATGCAAATAATTATCAAACACGAAAAATTTTTAAATGGAATAAACAGGTGTAAATTTTTGATAAGTTGTTAATATCACTTCTTTTATTTATGCTATTTGTTTGTTTATAAATATGTACCATTTCCAGAAACAGTCGTTTTTTTAAATTTATTTCTTTGTCTAAAATTGCGGGATCTTCAAAATTGAATGTATGATCCAAATAGAAACAATGATTAAAAATTACTGATGTTGATTTTTCATTTAAAACGTCTCTTCTATGTTCTTTTAATCTATCATTCAAATGTCTGCCAGTCTGCCCAACAGACTGACAATCATTACATTTAATCATATAAACAATGTTAGTAAGATCTCCAATTTTAGTTTCTGACTTAAATTTTGAAAATAAATTTCCAACTCTAATCAGAGGGTAATAACTTACTCGAACATTACAGAACTTTACTAATAATTTATTTAATTTATTACTAAGATCTTCAATATAAGGAATGGTATAAAATTTGGAAAATTTATTTGTAGAAACCACTTCGTTAGTCACTCCATCAGCAGAGCTCTCATGTCTCGTTACATTTAAATCAGACATTGATGCATCCAAGGAAGTTAAAAAATTATTGGCATTAGATGTTTTGTATAAGAGTCCTTGAACTAAACCAGTTGGGTATGAATTATTGATTAAAATTTATTTTAATCTTCGCATGTTTTTATTTAATACTGAGGTATGTGAAATTTTTGTAATTCGGTTTTTAAGCCAAAATTAAATTAATTTTTGTTTTGAAATTATGATATGAATACAAATTTAGATATCTGCCTGAAGATGTTGGTTTAGCGTACCAGTCCATTATAATAACATTTTCATAATTTCTAATTAACAAGTGAACTGTATGTGATGGTTATATTTATTAAAAACTGTTAGTCATTCGTAATGTTTGTCTGCTATATAAAATATCATTTCTATTTAGCGCTGTAAATCCTATATACAGAATTAACTTCATTTTAAAAACTTCAAAAGCTTCAGGTTAAAGACTGACATATCTGAATATTCCCGCTGGGCTAATTGGAGCAATACGTGCGTCAAATTAGCAGGTATCGTTTCACAAGACACATTCTTAAAAGCAAAATGTCCATAACGATTTTATTAAGCTTGTTTGGAAAGTTCCGTCTCATCCTCTCAGGCCTTTGCACGTTCCGTTCGAAACAATGTGACGTAAGTAACAACCCTGAGAATTGGTGGCGGATCAGCATCGTGTATAGAGCGCCGAAGTATCCACGCACACGTAAACACGAACTTGCCTAATTAAAGTTAACGTCGTGAAAGCGATCTACTTAAATTAAATTAGAAGTAGTTTGATAACCGTTGATTATCCCAGGTGGCCATTGTCTAATCGGAAACGCCGTTTCACACAGAGTGAAAGGAAAGCACTAAATTAACGTATCGATGACTTCATTGACCGATTCTTTCGTGCACCTGTCTCCGTAGGCGTAACGAGGAGAATGCACCGAAGAACTATAAAAAACCGCCTTCTTTAGATGCTTTTCATTGTTATGTCGTAATTGTGCAAATAAAGGTTTGCATCAAAGACGTTGCATCAAAAAGCCTCCAATGTTTTCTTGGCCTTATCAGTGTGCCCTCTTGTTTTGAGAATTGCTGATAAAAAAACAAAGTGTGCTTCTCAGCAAAAGTCGTAACCGTCAATTTTGACCTAAGCGTTTACACCTATTAGTTTTCTCAGCTCAACCATGATTTAAATTATCATGTGCAGAAGCAATTTGCATGATTTGTCAAGCAATTTATTAATTTTTTTTGTGTTAAAGTAGTACAAAAGTTCCCCAAAAATTAAAATTTATGAATTTGTGTCGGATTTTGTATTCTGTTTCTGCATTAGTTATCGAAGCATTCATCAAATATTAATGGATGCTTTTCAAAGTGTTTAGATTAAGGTCTGGTGGTGTTAAAGTGTGCTTGTGCTTTCCTTGAGTTAAGGCTGTTCATACGTTTTGGGCCAAGTAAAATTTTTAGGGCGGTAACRTATTTAGTCCACGTGGACGTGACAAAACCTGTCGCTATATTGCAGCTGCACTATTGGTCTGCAAGATAAGTTATGACCCCTAACGTGTCACTCTAGTATTGACAGCAAATTGCAGACAGACCAACCGTTTATGAGCACGGTAATTTGTCATTTGGGCAAAAGTTACTTTTTCTAGTGAAACTCTTTTTTTAAATTCAATTGAATTACGTGTAATTAATTTCACACCAAGTAAATTTATTACATTCTTACAACTCTGACTTGTACCCTTTATCCCCAAGTGAAACTTTCTTTACGAGTAAATACGTTTATCAAAATTTAAAAAAAGTAAAGCAATGGTATGTTTTATTATAAAATACAATCAAGATAGATTTTATTTGAGAATATATTTGAAAAACTCAGAAACGTGAATTTTTACTATTAATAATAGTAATCGGCGATTTTTATGTACATAAAGCGAGAAGCCGGTTCAAATGTAAACTGTAAAACTGTAAAAAAATATTTTTGTTTCTGTAAAGTAATGTATAAAAATGACAATTACCGTTAATATATTTATACAGTAATGTTTGATAACTATTATGGAGCTAGGATATTTAATKTCTATAATGGCAGTGTCATTGATTGGACTGGCAGCAAGAAATTGGTGATTGCAGTGCACAAATAAACCAGAGTTTTTACTTTTAAATCCAGTTAAAGTTCCAATTTTTATGCCAAGTCTTCATATATTTATTGCCATCGAAGGGAGAACGAAAAAGACTTCTAGCAAAAATGTCATAGGTAATGGGATTCCGGCGAAATACAACACGAAGCAGTTCATCTATATGATCGTTCTTGGAACCACCTCGGATTAGCAAATTGACCTATGCTCTTTTTACACTTCATTAAGTCCTGTTGACGTTTTTGGAAGCAGTTCTCCCATTTGCTGCTCTTTATAGTCACCATCGATGACATCTTCTTCATCAGATTTACAGTTGACTTGGCCATGACCTGAATCGGGACCAACAGACTTGTTTTTCTTTTTTTGTGGTTGATCATCTGCGAAAAGTCTTCTACATGCTTTATCTCGTTTCCGGTTAGGAATACGGCTCATATTTTTTTTTTGTAAATTTTCCGGGGTTCGTTTGGCAATTTTTAGATGAATTGTTTGTCCCTGTTGCGTTGCTAGTCATGATTAATAAAAGGTTATGAACATTTTGCACTTATTTTTATAGAGCATGTCAGTTAATCGCCAAGCAAACCACATTCGTCCATCTCAGAAATGAAGTTCTCTTCGTTTGGTTTTGGTTCTGTTCAAAAGTAATTTTTACAATTCTTATGATCACCAAATACATTGCCTTGGGCAATTCTCAGTGTATCTGGATAACCCTGCCAATTTTTCATCAAACGAAACATCCTCTGTTTTCCTGAAATTTGGGGTTTTCTTTATTCCTCCTCTCATTCGCTCTATGTTAGATTTCAAACATTCCCGCAGCTCACAGGTAAACCTTATTTTTTGTCGAAATTAAATGACTTTTTGCCATTTGATGCAATTCTGAGACAGTTTCTCAGCCGATGGTTTGTGCATTTGGCGAATTAGTTGTGGTCCGTAAGGTTTGGCGGTCAGAAGTCTGTCGCTGTCACCTACAAGTTTGTGCATCTGTGCAATGCACTGGGATTGTTTTCTGCCTTTGCACAATTGATACAAAATTTATTTCACACACCTAATATGTATAGCAATTTTCCTGTTTTAACCCCCAAAAGTACTCTTTCCGCGTGTGTATTCAAAACTAAAACCTTCGAGTAGCATCTAAGATTTCACTAGAGATAAAAACAAAAGTGGTGACAGTTTTAAGAAGAGACAATAAATACAGATAATTTACGACCCCAATGATCCATCTGCAAATTATAAAAGAATTGCAACAAGGGGTGCATCCGCATAGTTTACGAGCACGAAGCTCCGCCCCGCAAAGCATTAAAGGTTAACTCCCTCTGTGCTAAAATTGTTCAAATTTTATGCAACAAAAATTCATTATTTTTGCTGCGATAAAGAAAAGAACAAATGTTTTGCGTATCAAAATTACATTTTCTTTGGTGTTCTCGTCTTATTTTTTGTTTGTTTTAATCTAAATTTTTTTCTTGTATTTTTTATTTTTTTTCGACATAAGTCAGTATGAATTTCGAATAAGTACGATAACAAGTCCCGAGAGAAATAATTTAAGCGCTCAGATAAAAAATCTCAAACCTATATGATCAAAAATACGGATTTTATCCTGCATAAACCACGTAAGAAATAAGAATGTATAAAATATTTTTTGTCACAAGGCCCACTGAATAGACTAATTTGGTCAAACACCGGATGTTGAGCTAATTTTATTTTTATTTTCTGTGCAGCAATGTTATCTTCCTGGTGATTGTCGACTGCCTGTTTCATTGTATGTCCACTATCAGGCCAATAAATATATATATATATATATATATATATATATATATATATATATATATATATTGTTAGCGTACCAAATGGCATCCGCCCTACCGCCCGGCACTTTGGCATCCACTGATATACACGCCGTATATCCCATGTATTTTGTTGTACTGACTACGGCCCTGTTGACGTCCGGTACAGCTAGCGCGTGAGGTTGCATCCTTCTATACATATTATACAAAAAAAGGTTAGGTTGGCAGCCGTATATTACAAGATGGCATCCTTCGCGCTGTTGCCGGATAATTTTCGTAATGCGCAACACCCGCACTAACTATATTCTAAGCAGTTTAGAGTTTCGCATTAGTTGTGGCATATAATTATTTTCATTTGGAAGCTTATTTATTGCACACAAATATTGTATTAATTTTTGAGACCTGTTGCCTAAGTTTAAACGTGGACAGTCATTTTAAAGTCGGCGTATCCTAAAAACACCTGGAAGGGAAATGACCAACAGATATTCGATATAAATAGTTTAGATTTGCCTTGTCTATCGCAAAGGGTCGCAATCGCTGAAGTAAATTGAAAAGAATGCAATTTAATTAAAAGTTAAAATATTAAGATGGGTTTAAAACCCATCTCCTAAAATGTATGCATTATTTAACACAAATTTTGTCTGAAAGATTTTATCTACTAAGATAAAGCTCCTAATATGTTTTAAACTATTAAAACTAGGTTTACCAACTTATTATGCCTAAAACAGAATGTTACTCAACAATTTATTTCGTTATCATTTCATTTGCAAAAAATCAAATAGCAGGATATGGGAATAAATTTTACACAGATTTGATGAATATCGTCATTTTCTATCTAAAACAAAATTATGCAGAAAAAACAAACAGAGAATATATTTCACCCTAGGTTAATGGTTCTTGGCATCTTTCATATTACGAAATTGATACTCTTGAAACAGAGGTTCCAAATCTGATGGGTAGGTGCTGGTAGCTTATATGAGAATTATTAATTTTGCATTACATTTTATTTTTTGCACATAAAACGACTTATATGCTATTCTTGCATCAAAAAACAACATGCTATCAACAAATAAGAATGTAAACACTAGTGCCTGTGTGCATCTTTTTTTTGGAACCTTATCACATTCAAACATGTATACTGAACATGAGATAGAAAGACAAGATATAGGAGCATTAAATATAAGTTTTTAATGTGGTCTGATAAAGTTTATAACAAGGAACAAGTAGTAGATACACTATTTTTTTAAAATTAATTACCGCTTTTCAGTTTCAATATAGATTAAATTTCCTACTTTATTTGTCGTTCAAGAAGTCAGCTATACTCTATACCTTAAGAAAAATCATATTTATTGGAGCTGAAAATTCTTGATTTTGTTGGTTTATATTAAAGTACCTGTCCTTTCTCGCCATCTTGCCGTAAAAATAAAAGATAAAAATGTGATTCGATTGCACATTACTTATAATTACATTTATTTAATATTACATTTTGGTTATTGGAATGAAAGCGATATTTATTAATTACAAAACAGAAATTGAAAAACATCATCCTTATCCTCTACATCACAATAATTGGATTTCTTCTGTATCAGACAAGTTTTCTCAAACCAGTTCCAAGTTATTAAATATTAAATAAGCAGCTATAGCTCAAATTCATATATGTTTTAGCCGCACTGATCACCATTAAGTTCAACCTCGTCTAAGCATTAGCAATCCCTAAATATAAAAGGTAACGTTGACGCAGTTATCACCTAATTTGTGTGCAGAGTGCCGAAGCAGTTTGTTAAGCAGAACGTATACAATTTTTCTTCCAACAGCACAAATTGCTTTAAAAATAACTAAGCAATTAAGAAATAAATTATATATTAGACGCCAATCACGAATTTTATTATTTCTAGGATATCATATATAACTTGTTGCATCTCAAGTCTTTGTAAGTAAAACGTAAAAACACGTACAAATAGCGAAATAATAACATCAGCCATAATTTATGACAATGCAATGAAGCAGTTATAATAGAATTGTGGGCCTGTTTTGCCGACTTGCCTGCCGTTGGCCGTAACAGATATTTAAATTCGGACTATCAACCATTTTATGACAGGGACCGCAATGAGTCTATAAGCTCATACAGTGCTCATGTTGACAAATGGTCTCGCTCGATTTATCAGATAATTCTAAAGATCGTTTCGACCTCAAACGATCATTATCATTATAGCGTTAGATGTGCAAAATTTTGCTTCTGTTGCATATTTTACAGGGGTTGTAAAGTAGCATTGTAAAATCCTCTGCCCTGGAGTTTGAGGGCCGATTTCCTAGTTTCGGCAAAGTCAAAGGCGTACTGGACGTGAGAATTTCTATTTTCGTATTTGCCAATTGTGTTTTCTGATGCTGACCTATTTTATTTCTAAAAGATCTAAAAGGTTTTGTTTTTTACTTTTCCCTTCGCAACGTAAGATTTTGATGTCGTTTTCAGCAAAACCTGTTTTGCTTTTATTTGAATATTTCGACCAAGATTAGAGACAATGGCGAACCCATTCAACGTAAAATAACTTTGATGCATGCAAATTTCCACACTATTTGATAGTTATGTTTTCTGTGTTTGATAGGTGGCAGTTTTCTATTAAATTTTTGATAGAGGTATAGAAGCGAAAAGATTAGACACATCAGAAGACACAAGGAAAGCATTATTTGGTACTGATAATTATTTTACCTTTTTCGCGAAACCTATTATGGAATTCTTCAAGCTGAATAGATTGGCATTCAGTTGAACCTGTTAAAACGTTGTTGGTAAATTTGCGTAATGGATCATTAATGTAAAAAACGACCGGTCTGAGAGTTGAATTTTTGGGAGACCATATAGAATTGGAATACAGGGGTTCATTATTCTTAATTTGTACTTTTCTTCGTTTAATATCAAGTGTTTCAAAGATTTTACAATGCTAGTGACATCTATTTGGATCTAGCCTGTGAGATCTGAATCAAACCTAGAAAAGCTTTTTGTATTCAATAAATCATTTAGTTTAGTTCGGTATTCATCTGGTTTTAATAAATAGTGAATTATCTGTACATTTTTGTTTTATGCTTTTTTCGATTTCTACATTTTATACGAATAGCAGCGTTGTATTCATTTGATATCGTATCTGCATCCGCGTACTTTTTGTCTTTCGTATCTTCAGTTGACTTATTAGTCCAACGCTAATTCTGATTTCAAATTCTTTTTTAGACACTGGTAAAGTTGAGTTACATTTTAGATTTTTATTTAATTATTTTTGTTTTGCCTGTGTAAAATGTGCATTCGTAAGGTTGACTAAACGATTATTGAATTTAAATTCGCACCGGGGGATTAACCGAGTTGATTTTAATTCTATTTTCTATTTGATGAGCAAACTAGCATTTGAACATCGCTGTAGATGTCGTTAGTTATCTCATAAAAATTATGTTTAGCAGTTTTTATGTAATTATTTGTCAACTAATTTTAAATGTTCACCCGGGTTTTGCTGACGTGTGTGCCACTTTCTGATTTCCAAGTCGATCCAAATGGTTATTGCTCGCTGTATGGCCCTTTTTTCACAAGTTATTGTTACACTTAATATTCATATAGCCTGCTGTAAAAACATAGAACTTACATTGATTATTAAACCAAATAGGATTAGATCACATTTACTTTAAGTAAAGTCTCTTTGAAGACAAATACCAATTTACCCCACTGGCGGTGAGACTACAAAGAATGCCGTACAATGTTAATATAAATGATAAATAACATATTTACGCCGCAGAAAATTATTTTAACGGTGTTAGTGTTTGCGTTTGCGTTAAAAATAGGTTGAATAGATTCGGAATAAAAGTAATAGAGATAATTAAGTGCAATTTGGGACGTCTTGTTAACAATAAACCAAAAATCAAAAGCGGTATTTACCAACTAAAATGTATGCAATGCGATATTGTATACATAGAACAATCAAGTTGAGCTATTAAAATAAAAGCACAACAGGTGCCATTGCATAAAAAATAATCATTATACTTACATGAAAACGATATTTCGAAAGGGAAGGTAAAAAAATGAACCTTTTGGAGCTTTTGAAAATAAAGCAGTCTGAATCAGAAAAAACATTTGGCAAATAAGGAAATAAAAATTCCCACGTCCACCACACCTTTGATCTTGCCGAAACTAGGAAGTCGGCCCTCAAAATGCAGGTCAGAGAATTTTACAACGCTACTTTACAGCCCCTGTAAAATAGGGGACGTAAACAAAATTCTGCACATCTGAGTTTATTATAATGTTGTTATCTATCTGGTAATGTCTGTTTGAGGTTGAAGCGATCGTCAGAGTTATCTGATAAATCGAATGAAGTAGATAAAGCACATACATTCAATCGGCTTCAATCAGTTTTCAAGCTACCTAAATAGTTTCGAGATAACTGCACTACAACACCCTGTAATGCTTTCCGTCCTAACATCGGATGAAATGTGCCCTTAAATTTAAATTTTCCTACAACAATCGCCAGTATCTCATGCATTACTAGCACTTGTATTTGGACAAACGTGAAATTGCTCTTTCCGTGTTCCAACACAGACGCCAAAGAACTATTTTTACGTGCGTCTCATTGAAAGTAATGGGCCTTTGGTGCATAAAACCGAAAAATAACTTCTAAACCAGCGTTATGAAATGCTCACTATGTAGAACAGAATCATTAGGAAATTACTGTAAGCACTGACCGCGTTTAATTTTGCGCTAAACGAAAAGCTTTAGATGGTGCACTCGTTGAGACATTAGAACTACTTAGATTAGAAACAAGCTGAAGGTTTTACATGTAGTTTGCTTTCAGTTTAACTATTTGAAAATATCCGATTAAGAGTCTGAAGCTTGTTTACAAGCAACCTACCATATTTCCCGTACGCACCTAAAATTCCACGAGTCTTCAAATTTCACCGCTACTTACAGGCTAACGATGACTTAACGAATACCTATTAAGCTCACAGAAGCACTGCTTATTATCATTTTACTAAGTTATTGTTTGTCGGTTATTTATTATTACATACAGTAGTAATTTCACAATAATGATTTATGTACTGTAGTTACGCTGTTTACCACCAAATAATTCGAATGCACAGTTTTCTCATTTCAGTACTACTATACTATAGTATCAAACCAGCAAATATTTTAGTGTAATACGTGAGTATGATGTAATGTAAAAATGGCGTTCAATTCGCTTTAATTGACCTTGAATAGCAATTTTTTCGTTTATTTTAAACAATTTGTATTAAAAAATGTTTGGATTTTAAGTGAAGGTTTCGATACTTTAATTATAAAAATAAAATTATTAAGCGAGACGAATAAGTTTATTCGATGTGATTGCCCTTTTTTGCAAATGCTTAAAATACTGAGGTCTTGCCTAAATCATCTCATAATTTTTTTAAGCTTTCTTCTATGTCATAATGTATTTACTAAATAATTTCGCTGTGGAAAATGAAAGGTGCAAGAGAATTCATATGCCCTCTCAAAACATCTACTTATAATATGAATCTTTGTTTTTGGCAGATTTTGTTTTAAACACGCTTATGCAGTTGTTCTATCTGGCCGCGTATGCTTTGCGCTTTTTGATGAACTCCTATCCTATTTTACGCAGATACCCTTATGCATTACCGTTTCACCCTCGTTTTGTGAGAAATTAAGCGCCTATTTTTTAAATAAACTGTAGTAAAAGGCTATTGCATCATAAAAAAAAAACATAGCACCGAAAACACTATAAACGTGGGGTACGACAAAGGCCTGCTTATTCTTTTTAGTACTTCTTAGACATTTTCAATTCATATTTATTCAAAAATGCTTAACGCGACCCATAAAAGAGCACAAATCTCGCTAACTTTCCAAAATACAACGTACCCAGCAAGTACGCATAATTGCCAGTTTTCCTGGATGCCATTCTGAGTGCAATCTCGACCGCTCATGTATATACCGAATGCGATGGTCGCGCCAACTACAGAAGACTGCGCTGAACTAGGCAATATACAAAGAGTCGGGGTTGGTGCAAAATAACGTCCGGCTAAATTTCGCTTCATTGGATGGAGAACAACCCATAGTAGCCGTCCTTAAAATATTTCATGTGAGTCAAGGTGGCATCCGTATATCGGATGCCACCTTACCCCGGACGCCAACTTTACCGCTATTTTAACATGGGAGGATGCCAACTTGTGCGCGAAATATATATATATATATATATATATATATATATATATATATATATATATATAAAACGGTTAGTAATTAGAAATTAGTTTATAGCCGTATTGTTATTTAAATATGATGAGAAGTGTACTGTTATAGTTTGTTTTCAAAATTATTTATCTCAGTGATGGCGAGGACCAGTAACAGCCATAATAGCTTTGTTCTAGATAACACTCCTAATACTGACTCAAATACCTGTATGGCTTGCAGTGATGTAACTCAAGGCTCTAACGTAGGGCCTAAATTTTTTTAATTTATTTCAATGATATCTGGCCTTTATTTAATTGTCCAAATTATGTATACGCAGATGACTTAAAAAACGCTAAACACGTTGTCTCTGTTGACGAATGTTATGCACTGCATCCAGATTTGGATCAATTTTGAGGTTGGTGTGGTTCGGTGGTAATAGGAATAATATCCTACACAATTATTATTTATATAAGAGTAAGGTCAATAGGCTTATGTAAAATAAGATTTTGTTTGTAGATATATGCTTATCATAGAAAGTAATAAGCAGCACCCTGTTTAACCCAGTGGCCGCAAGTACTCAAAGAACGCTGGATTCTTTAGCGTTTATGCACTGTTAATTTTAAAATCACAGATTACTTGGCGAATTCGAGGAATTGCATCATTTTCAGTACTAAATATCTACGCTACAACAATTGGTTGATTGATCGGAATCCAGTGCAGGTGTTAAACTATTCGTTTAGTGCTTTGTAATAATATTAAATACATAATGTGTAATTCTTATCTTATCATGTTGGCAGTAATGCCTTTATATGCTTCATTTCCGCTGTTTTATATTTATACCCTATTTATACGATTTTGTACCTTTTTATATAAGTTCTAATGATACTAATATCAATTTTTTAATTAAAAATTTACATATAAATAAGGTAAGAGTTCTTGGGGGAATTCGAGCTAGTGGTAAAAAAATCAACGAACTCTTTATTTTTGCCGAGCTTTCGACTGCTTTATTTTTTGCTTTTGCTTTCAATTTGAGTTTTAACTAGACAGCCCTATTATATAGGAAAGGAATCCATGGAAATTTAACAAGTATATGCCAGATGTATTTTGCATATAACACAATGCAGAATTTTGTGTACAATACAATGACTAGAAAAAATATTATAATATAATAATAAAGAAGTCAAAAGCTCGGCTCGTTGATTTTTACAATAAGATGGAATTCACCTAAGAAATCTTACCTTAATATTGACCAGGGTTGGCATGCTTAAAACAAGATGTTTAAAACAGAACGTTTTAAACTTGTTTTAAACAAATGTTTAAATCATTTGTTTTAAACAGTGTTTTTTTACGACTATTGTATGGTATTCAGTAATTATTACTATTATGCTCGTTTACCGTCCACAAATAGATAAACAGGATTATTAGTAATTACATATCTACATAATGTTACCTTACATTTGCATAAAAATGAATTGAATTCAAAACCAGACCCAGTTTTTATCGATATAACAGTTATAGAAATTAATAATAAACTTAATATTTTTTCTGTAGCTATAAATTACAAATATTTTAAAACAACAAATAAAAATCTTAAGCTCATCATAACATAACAATTTGTATTTCTGGTACAATACAACAAAACAATAAATAAGACGTTCATTCAGCACTCACTAGATAATTATATGTTTAGCATAATAGAACAAATAGTTATCAGAACTTGGGAATATAAAAAACAATAAACAAGAAATAAAGTTTTTACTAGTGCAAGCATATCATTTTTGCACTTCTTGTATCGAGCTCGCATTGTACTATTTTGCACCTTAATTTTGTCTAAGTAATTCCACACTGCAATATTCCTCCTACTGGTCATTATAATTGTTGAACATTAAACTTTAGACATACAAGGTCGGATCCTATTCTCTTTGTTAAAGTTTATATTAGCTGAAATCAAACCAGTAACCAGTATGTGATGGGTCTGGATTTTAAGAACAGAGTTGATTTTCGCTTAAAAAGAAAATAAAGAAAAACCGGCTCATAATAACAAAAATTGTCACGTAAACGCCGTATACATCGAATACAAATGACAAAAGGCAATCGTAGTCACCTAGGGATTTTTAGACAACTGCTACGTTTTGCGTCATCCACTCGTATTTATTTTTACTAATACACATAGTAATTTGCATGAGAGTGCATGTTTAAAACAGTGTTTAAAACGTTTTAAACATGTTTTCAACTAAGTAAGAAAAAAACATGTTTAAAACAATTTAAACATGATTAATTTAAAAAAAATTGTTTGTTTTGTTTAATTTAAAAAAAAAACATGTTTTTTGCCAACCCCGATATTGACATTAGGCGACCGCAAATAATTTTATTCCATATAAATAAGTATACCAACTTGTTGTTTCTTCGACTCACAATTTTTTATGTTTCTTCGTAACCGATCCCTGCGGCTATTAAAATTTTGGCAAACCTGTAGCCATTGTAAACGTTTGTTGTTGCAATCTCTTGTTCTATATGCCGGAAACTGTCAATCGCGAAATTCCTACGAGTTCTGTATTTGCAATGTCCGCACGCTTTGCTTCAATTAGCTCCGATTGATATCAATACTTTAATAGCTGTTCTTTTTTCTGGTTGAACGACAGTAAGAAATTTACGGTTGAAAAATGTGCAGCTGTGCCACTACCTGCGCAATAGTAGCTTATCTGCAGATCGACATAAATCGTAATTATATTATTACAGAATTGCGCATACTTGAAAATTGTAAATAAACAGCATTCACTTGGATGTGGCATTTAAATATTTTCGCACTTCTGAGGAATGTGATTCAAATAATTCCAATGGAACTCAAGTACACAACGCCCAACGCTGTATAATTGCTTATGAAAGAATTTCCAGGGACTTTAAAAGAAGATATATGCTAGTATCGTTCGGAAGTACCGTGCTAGTTTTGATGGATTGTCCGGAGCAACTAACACTTCAACATAACGAAATCAATTTATATTGTGTTTGTAGCTGTCACCAAACATTACAATAATGTTAGTACAAGTTCTTTATATTATTATTATATTATCAGAAGGTATTTACATACCACATATTATGTAGCCTCTTTAAAGTTAGCAGTTTCATCTGTTACTCCAAATCGTTTCTTGAAATAAAGCTATGGCCACAATATTTAAGTTTATTTAGTTAAAACAAGTCTATTAATGTTTCATTTAAATACATATGTTTTGTTTGATGTTAATGCTATTTTGCCAAACAATAAATAAATCACTGGATTATAGATTCAAAACACCATTTTAAATTCTCACCCAACCAAACCTAAATAAAGTAAAGCAAATTTCACTAGTAAGCAAATATATCGCAATCAGTGGATTACTGGCTTACAAGTCCATAAACAATAACATCAGCAGTCACAAATTTTATGCTTTAGGCAAAATAATTTAGACCAATAATTTCTTGCATTAGTGCACCATTGTTGGGACTTACTAATTTGGTAACAGAGGCACTAAACTCTGCCTACAACTTCGTTAATTTCATTACAATGTTTTGGTTTTTCCTGTAAAGTCAATAGTTATCAATTGCCGCCAGCTTATAATTTGGCCAGTATGGATGCCATCTAATTATTTACGGACACATATCCCCTTGCAATTATAAGGTCTAATTGAACAAATTGAACACAGTTAAAAACAAATCAAGCCAATAGAAGTAATTGCATTTATCCTTATTTATATAACTTTAAATCTTATTTAAAGGTCACTATCATTAATGTGCATATGCGTTTAGAAAATTAAAACCAAATAATCTGAAAACAATTCACTTCCTCATCCCTAACTTTCGAAAAATGCTGCTCAAAAATGATCTTCTATCAAAGGTGAGGTTTTTCTCAAACTCCATGATGGTGTTAAAGTCACTAGTTACTGAAAATTTTTAAATAGCAAGCAGCAGTCAAGAAAATAGGAATTAAACTTCCTTTTCAGCAACATTTTTTGATTAACCCGCAACTATAAAGCAACAGTTGATAAAAATGCAGTGAAGTATACAAACTTGTTTAAATTGTAAATATTGTAGAAATTGTAATATTGTTAATATGTAGGTTAAAGCAACAGAAATTTTGGTTTCAACTCCTTCTAGTGTAGCATACAAAAACAGATATGGTTTTAAGTTGTATTTAGTTTACAACTATACATGATGGTTGAAACAGCTATAGTTGCACTGTGTTGTATTTGTGATATATTTCTCCAGGCTCCAGTATTTTACGAGCAGTATCTAGTTTGTTATTCAGAGAATCATCTTCATATCCCTAAGCGATATTATATGACCGCCATCGTCCATAACACTTCAAGGCAGTTAAATCGCTCCCAGCATCCACCAATAATGTAGTGGACGTCCTTCGGAAACAATGTTCCGTGAATTCCTTAAGATTAGAAAGATTTAAATATGTTGCCATTTTTATTTGGTATAGAACCAAGTTTGTGTATACCAAAAACCTGCTTGGCAAATTTTTCGTCTTGGTATCGTAAATAGAATCGTTTGTGTCTTATATTATATTTGAAAGAGGACATGCACATCTTCTATAATATTCTTGTTACAGTGAATGATTGAGGTTTTTGGTTTTGTTGCTTGGATCTTTATCAATAATGCAGTGCCTAAATTTTCTATACAGTCCAACGTCATGTTAGCCAATTGCTCACCCAGACATGTTCCCGCAATTGCAACCTGGTTATGAAATAATAACTGTTAATTCAAATCTGAAAATTACTTTCTTAGAAACATGCCTTATACTTGGTGTCTGGGACATCGTTAAGGAATTTAATCTTACACAAATAGGGCCCTGGAATATTTTGAAATATCGCTTTATGTGAATATTAATAATAATTGTATGTAGTATATAGGTTAATATTAACCTATATACTGCATACAATTTGAAACTGGGACGAAGAGCAACATAACCCAAATTAATAATAATAATAATAGCCATTTATTTCAATACATGTACAGAGATGTGAAACAAGTCAAACATTACAACCATATATGATTAGGACAATACAGACAAATGATTACATAAGATAAACAATATGCTAAAATGACACATTAAAATAATCCTCTAAAGAATAGAAACAAAACTTGTGCAAATGACTTTTTAGGCATTTTTGAAATTGTATTGCTGGTAGATTACGAATCTCATTTGAAATCGCGTTATAAATCCTGTCTGCTTGGTGTACTGCATTTCTTTGGATTCTGGATGTCGTTACTTGAGGTAATTTAAGGTAGCCATCCTTCAGGCCCTGCGTCCAGTAGGAGTGCTCATGTTCGTGCTTACCTACTAGATTCATCCTAGGAAAACCGCGCACTCAAGCACATAAATAGCGTATGCGGTACCTATTTTATAATTTTTGAATATTTCTCTGCAGGACTCAGTCTGTTTCAGGTTGAAGACACTACGTATGCATCGCTTCTGCAGAATGAAAATACGTTCAACCTCCACACTTCCTCCCCAGAACAGGATGCCATAACCTAAACAGGAATGTACGTAAGTGAAATAGGCGCTTAGTGCAGCTGTAACGCTATAATTTAGAAAAAGTTATAATCATTCATTGGTATATGTATTGGTCCTGCTCGAGAGTTTCTTGCTCCATTCTTTTTTTGTATCTTGATAAGAATCGCGTTCTCAGCTGGAAAAATCTATCATTAAACGGCGATACGTTCTCGTGTTAACTTAGAAATAAATCACAATCGAGTAAAAGCTTCGTAGCTAGGTTCCATTTTGAGTGGTTATAGTGTACTCACCGATTTTCGGGATTATTTGGACTAGTTACACGTATATTTGCTGAAATTTCGCACGTTAGTTTGGTTTTTGTGCGTTAGCAAATGTTGCCCGAGCTAGGGGATTCGGAAGCCTATTCGATCGTTTGTGTGGAAGTTTAATCACATTTTCTACGCCGATTCTGCATTGTGATTTGACCCTCGACCAGCTGAGGTTACTTGTAAGTTTCATTTAAAATGCTCTCTAGCTAAAGAACCTGATATTCTAGGGTTTTACTGTCGGTTATAATAGTGCCGAATAGTATTTACAACGCTGAGGTACTGTCGTTCTTTGTCGAGGAGTTTCTTCAAGGGCCTGTTATCTCTGGTGATATCGCGGGGCACGGGATTCCATATACAGCCGTTCACCGTTAGCCTTGGCCTAAGGGAGCCTATCGTCATCGCACCTATTTACTTTTGATGTTCACCAGTTCCTTGTGACCTGAAGAGATCGCCCCGAACTTAAGCTATGTATACTACTTGTTATTTTAATATTTCGTTGAGATTCACGTTCATTCATTGTATATAAATCAATTCATTTTATATTGTACTTTCAAATCTCTTTCTAATTGTCAAGTAATCGAATATTATTTAACATTAACTTCAATCTTTTGACTAGTTTCGTTAGTATTTTGCATTAATGTTTTGCCTTTATAGTTTTGTTTCTATTACAACGGTAGAGTTATGCTTTGATTGTTCAATAGTGTTATAATTTTTAAATTCAATTCGTTTCGGGTCACGATACCCGAAACAGCCTTTTTGTAATTAATTTTCAGATATTTCAGTGGATACCTCGATATACGTATACCGAGGACACCGCTGTATGCATGTAAGTACTTGGATTGTATTTTTGTTGAATAGAATTTGTTGAACAATCGTTGGATTTTTTTTGTTGAGATATTCCTGTTAGATCACAGAATTTTTGACATCTTTCACCCGCGGTTCGTGATTGGCGGAATGTTAATCTCCGATACCGCAGTGCGGAGAGCATAATTAAATGGACCTATTTTCTTAATGAGATATTCTATATGAGGTTTCCAGGTACAGAGACTATTAAGCATTATTCCCAGGWGAATGATACTTTCTGTTTAGGTAAGTGATTTCCCTCGCATGCCTACGACCAGTTATTCGGTTTTAGACACTGAGAATTGCATCCAATTCGTTTTATTAACATTGAGTACTAAGTTTTTGGATTCATACCACTTATGTAATTCAAATTATCTCTAATTTTTACTTGAAGTTCGTGTTTTCGTGGTGCCGTGATAATTACGCTCTTGTCATCCGCAAACTGCGCAATGATTTCACCCACAGCATTTGGTAAATCATTGGTATACAGCAAAAATAGAAGCAGGCCAAGTATTGAACCCTGAGGTACCCCTCTAAGCACCACCCTAGCGTCTGATGTGATAATTGCACCGTTATCTCATCTTGCCACAACCTGTTGCTTACGGTTTGTTAAATACGATTCTATAGGTTTTAATGTAACACCTCTAAATCCCATCGGTTCCATCCTAGAGAGAAGTATTTTATGGTCTACTCTGGCAAAAGCTTTCGACAAATCTAGAACCATTCCCACTACTGACCGTTTGTCATTCATAGCATCCAGTATCTTGGACGGAAACTGGTAAATTGTGGTAGCTGTAGAACGGCCTTTTCTATATCCACTTCGACTGTTACTTAATAGATTATTGGCTTTCATATATCCATTGTGTTTAAATTAATTAATTTTTTATTTTTATGGTATTATTTCTTGGTTGCATGGAAGATCAGTGCCTTTCTGGTCCAGAAAGGTAACTGAATGTAACCCTTTACCAGGTTCTTTATTTCATTTGTATAATTTGACAATATAATTTAGGTAATTATATATATATATATATATATATATATATATATATATATATATATATATATATATATATATATATATATGTTTTGCTTCAGGCTTCCGCGGGCGTTATATGAAAAAATAGGTTTCCGGGATCTGCTCCGCGTTGTCAAATGTTGATCCTCCACAAGTTGTAGCCGTGTAACGCGGAGCAGAACAGCAGCAGCAGCAGCAGCAGCAGAGAAGACCTGAAGATGGCACGTGAGACCGTGCCGAAACGTCGTCAGTTCAACGGTCCAGTGGAGGATCAACATTTGACAACGCGGAGCAGATCCCGGAAACCTATTTTTTCATATATATATATATATATATATATGAAAAACTAGGTTTCCGTACTGACAATAAAGCCATCGGTCTATAGTTAGACATGTCTGTTTTATTACCTAAATACTCCCTCTGACATTGCCAGGTTGCAAATGTGAGACAGAGGCTGAGATATGATATTACCATAGAATAGTGAAACGTTAAAGTCGAAGATTTTATTTGTTGACACAAATTTGAGAAATATGCCAGGCAAAATTTCTCTGAGAGAGTAGCAATATTATTTTCTCGGCCGTATATACAGGTATGTTAAATCTTTGATATGCCCTTTCATATTTTATTTTTTATTTTTGTAGAAGCAATTATACCGAAACCTGATTTGAGGCATCTCGCACCTCAGTATTTTAATTTTTCATTGTTGATCAAACGTCACATTAACAACGTAATAAAAATTTCTCGGCAATTTGATTAATTTAACTTTCTATTTAATTTAGTAGTTTGTAAAGTTCTTACAATACTTCGGGCGTTGCCTCGTCTATCAATTTCCAGCAAATCGTCCGTAATATTTCCTTTTCGTCTTTATAACATAAAAAACTATTTTCTTTTCCATGTTTTCATTTTTTCAAGTATATCGCATATAATGGCGAAGAAAAATTTGTAACATTTTATGTAAGCTGGAAAAATACAGATGCGCTTCTTCATTTTAGAGCATGCTCATTAACCCTTTAAAAAACTACTAAAGATATCAGTAAGTCGTACCGGTATTAGTTTTCTTGCCAATCGTACCATTCCAGAACCTGCTGACCGCTTATTTCGGGGCCTAGTAACATTGCTTATACTAATTTAATTCATTTTATAAAATACAGTGTCACAGGAATCATTTGGATTATTACAAAGATTCAGGTTTGCCGATAATTTTTGGTGATATTATTTCCTACGTGCGCATATACTCGTAACTCATAACTGAACATTTAATCTTAATGTTGACGAAAAGAAGAATATTCTTTTATATAGTCCATCTTCAATAATAAATCAATGTAAAGCTATCAATATAGTTCTGCATCTTAGAAACAGGAACATTCTTTAGAACCCTAACAAATGATAAGTTGATCATAGGATAATTCAATCAATTGCCTTGTGAACAAATAAAGAACGCAATAGGTAAAGGAATTCTTATAAGTATTCATTTCCCGTTCAGAGCAATCAGCAAATTGGGAGCGGTCAAAATGCATGCACTTGCACTTCACAGATGTAAAGGATTCCAATATAATACTTAATACATTTTTAACAAAAAACAGCGCATCGAAAGGGTACGTAGACGCTTCTTCGGCGGTGCACCGATGATTGTCGTGCTTCTTCCGCGATATGGTGGTTTTCTTGCATTTCACAAAACAAACACACTTTACAGTCTGATTGTGCATCGATTTTGTACGCACAGAGCCAAGATTTGATTATCGTTGTTCCATACAGCGGGTACAGTTCCGGGAGTAAAAACGATGCGGCTGTTCCGATGGGAAATGTTCGGATCGTTCGCTTTTTGCGTCAATTCGGACGACACTCAACAAACAGAATAGGGACATGTTCTAGTTTTCGATTTTTCGGTGGATTCTTGGGCGTCCCGCCGAGATCGAAGCGGTGCGTGACAGCCGACACCACAAAGACATGTGACTATTTAATTCCGAGCAGGCGGAGTATAAAAATCTAGTTGCGCGCTTGAAGCGTGGCCATTGCTACAATGGACTCGAATATTGTTTTTCTTGTTGCGGACAAAGCAAACAGGTGGCTGTCTTTGGGAATATCCGGATCTACGGCGAAAATCAATTCACCCGTTGATAGCGCTCCCTTTCAATTTCAATAAAGCCGTCGTTGTTATAAAAAAGAGATTGAACGTGAAAAGTATTTTTGCAACAGAAAATAGTTTTCTGTGGATTAAAATTCGTTGTGAGTTGATGTACATGTGATAAATATACACACTAATTCTCTAAATCATGATTACAACACGTTTCAAAAAACAGCACAAGCCCTTGTAAAAGCTACAAGTTACCAGTACATTTTAGTTGTACTAAAACAGACAAATCTAGAAATTCAAAAGTGAAAAATCAGTAAAAATCGAGTTCCAATATGTTGCGTTATGAAGATTCAGTGATTTTGACTAGCTTCTGGATCATGATATAAAATAGAAAGCCAAAAACAACAACCTTATAATATGCTAGACACACGAGAACTAGATATTCGTACTAAGAAGTATTCAAGAAACCTTAAGAATTTAATAATGACATAGTCCCAACAGACATAAAACGACGTGTATCAAGGATAATGTACATCATTCTTTGCAAAAAACGTTGAACCAAGTCACGTAACATTCAAAAAGAGCCCTTATTGTCTAAGGAATTCAGCCTATATGTCATTTGGCAGTAAAAAAAATAATTAAAATAGGCAGAACTGGAAAAATGTAAATATGTACATAGGTTCTCGGGAACAAGACGAAATACACTCAAAAAATTGTTTTCGAGTTATTATAATCGCCGACGATTCGTTACACAATTTGGAACTTCATCAAGGCTTATAATAAGTCGTCAGAAAACATCAAATCTAAATTAAAACATATTTTGTTAAATTAAAATGTGAAACATATTAATGAAATTGAAACAAACGCGATGAAGTGGGACGTCATTGATACATACAGCTGAGAAAAAAGCGCTAAATACACATCAAGCTGGCTTTGAACTGGCGATGGTGAAAAACAAGTGCTGTCGAATTATACAAGTCTATCATTGAGACACCACTTAGCTATGTATGTATAGAATGCGGGTAGTTCACTAAGTTTATGAGTAGAAAATTCTTAAATCGGGGTAGTTTGATGCAATGGGACGTGTCACTGTAGCGGATTAATGTGATTATGTGCAAACACTGCTCGAAAAAACGGTTACCGAAATTCACGGTGCGGTACAAAAAGCTTGCCAGGAGTCGTGTCTGGATAGTTCAACAGTACCTTGATGGAGTAAGCGTTCCATCAGAGCGCTGGACTAGACGACAACAGATGTTGGAGACCTCACACTGCTACCGACAACACCTTAGCTGCTATTGTGGCTACAATAATGGAGACGACGTAGACAAAAATACCAAAAGACAAATATTTGTCTTCTTTGCAGAAAATTTAAATGCATGATTACAAAAGTGTAGACGAGGTATGAAAGACAGCGGCATAATCCTCTTGCACGATAACACTTGATCGCATAAAGCAGTTTAGTGTCAGTCAAAGGTGCGAGAAGAACTGCTATGGAATTCTCTCTTATCCCCCGTACAGTTCTGACATTGGTCCTCCAGATTTCGTTCTGTTCCTCCAGTGGAAAATAGAATTTCTTGAAGTCCGATTCATTGACTTGGCAGGGTAAAAGCTCTGCAACAGCTGAAACATGTTGACAAAAATGACAACGTATATATTATGTAGAACCACTTTACTGCAATTTAAAAAAAATATACGTTTCATTTGAGAGCTGTGTTTTTGTGTGAGATAACCATCGTATTTAGCTTTCAAAAATTCACTTTTGGTTAAATTACTTGTAAACCTCACAAATACGAGTATAATAGGCGGTCAAGTAGGTTTATTTATTGGATTCTTTCTAAAGCAAGCGGTATATAACAAGAATCCGTCACATTCTTCCATGACAACTAGAATTCATCTTATTTCAATATTGTTACTTCGGGTAACCTATACCTAATCATTGCAATTCTTTCGTTTATGTCTACCTTTCCTATTTCCAAGATTAAAATATGTTCTTGACGACCCAATATTTTATGATTCTGCTTATTTTCAATTTCGGCAGCATTATCCATACAATTAAGACGAACGTTTGTGTTTCATTCACCTCAAAAAAAACGCGTTTCTGTTTATTTGTTGTAATGCTTGCACAATGATTACAAGTAGAAAGCCTATTTGCACTTTATATGCTTTCTTTGTGTCTCCTGTAACCATATCTTACTACGATGTTGTTCGCTTTATGCTTGCCATATATCCACTATTTAACAACAGTTAATATTAATTATTTGTTTAAATATTACCCTCTGCCGGACCTTTCTCTGCCTCAACGTTTCGGCAGCGTTTTTTTCTGATGCGACAATTACATTCACTTTTAACCATTGATTTCGCTACTTATACATAGAAAACAGAAACATGTTCTGGCAAAGCAAGTATATTAGGTGCCGCAGTGTATTTTACGATCTTCTACCGATAGGCACTCAATTGTTTATAAGTCATGCTAAATGTCCCTTGTTTGTGGGGTGATTTTGAAACATTTACAACTCTTATGAGAATAAGCTTGGTTAAAAATAGAATCTGTGGATAGCAGAGGGATTAGCAGATAATGTACTGACTTCGGCCAAATCTTCCTATTTCCAACACACTTACAGCTGGATTCGTAATGCGATGCTAATCGCCGTCGCCGTCTTATTTTCCAAATTAAAGTATCAAGCTTTAGCTATAAGGTTATGTACAGTGCGTGATGTTTTTCTGCTAAGTGATCATTTGACTTCTAAACGAAATAACATCAGTTCTGCTTAAAACTCAAATTTTGTCTCCTAGACTAAAGTGAATGTATAACTATTGTTGCATGATGAAACCTTTGTTTCAGGCTTTGTTTCATATATTGTCAACAAAATATTAAATTTTTGTAATGTCCAGAATTCACGTATTTAAGAAAAACTCGTATTACTGTAGTCCTTCAGTTTTATGGAATGCACTCGCTCCAAACGACTCGGAATCATATCCTGATCGGCCCAGTAGCATATAGGAAGATGACATGTTGTTTTCCGGGTTGAAACTCAGAGCTACTTCTGAGAACTCGTCTGAGAAAAACACCGACATGAGTGTCGAAACGTCAATGTCAAGTAGGCAACGTCGGAACCAGCCGGGAAAACAACATGTCATCGACAATAACCACAGAAGTCTTCAAACCAGCATATAGGAAGATCAAGAACGGCCACGTGCGATATGTACATACAGCCTGCCTAATCCTTGCGATAACTTGCGGCAAGTCCGGCATTCTTTTGCTACAGCAACTGGAAGATTTCTTGCCGTGGGCTTACATGCATGTCATCCGTTTATGATGTAACCGGTGTTTCTGCTGCACAAAGTTCATCGGTTGGAATTATGTCAAACAAGAGTAAAACTTAGTTTGTTTCAGTGATGACTCCAGATTCTGATTAGGGTTCTATGGAAGACGTAGACGTTTTAAACGCATCACTGTGAAGTGCAAAATGCACACTTATTTGTCTTAAAACGTCTTACTTCAAATATCCTTGCATCTACGTGGGGCGCTATATATCGCACTTTTTGCAAGATGATGGAGGAGAACTTTTTAATTGGTCGGCAAGATTCCCGCGATTTATCGCATTTAGAATATATCCGGGATATCGCAAAGATCATTTGGTTTATGCCTGGCTGAGATATCAGTTTTTTACATTTTCTTTTTGCGCTTGTGACACAAAAATTAAACATAAAATGATTACAAAAAAACGTTGAAAACACTATGTCTTCCGGGTCTTGGCGCAAAATCAGCTAACAAAAAACATACTTTAAAACAATCTACGAATAACAGTCTCTCATCCCTATACAGATTGTTGCCGTATGGCAAATGTCGGTTATTTGGTGGTAACTTAAAATAGACGCAGTTTTTTAACTCAAGTTGGTGCCAAATCTGGGAGATGATAAATGGTCTATGTTTGGTAACCACATTGTCTTTCCTGTCAACAGTATTTTGCAATGCAGGCCTTATTTGTTTTTTTTTTCGCAGTGCAAGCAGTTTCACGTTGTGGCGAACTTGAGGACACCATTTTTCCTTGCTTCCTTGAGGAGGTAATTGCTGTTCATTTGGGCGCACTTAAGCACTAATAATTACGTCCGCGGCCAGCATATTTGACAGGCATAATAAGCATGTGCGGAGCAATCGTGACTTTTTACTGGAAATATGTCGACGGACGGTGCCGCAAACGTGCTCTTATGAAGTTCTTAAGGCGTAGGCGTCGCTGTGGGTCTTGTCCTTCGTTTTCTTGCGGGGGCAGCAATTAAGTAACCGTGAAAACATCGACGCTGAAAGCAACTGAATATCTCACAGGAATGCGCATGGAATCGGATGGATATTTTTGCATTCATATACATTTTTTGTGGCTTCTTCGGCACGTTCTAAAATGGAATAATCTTATTCAGTGCATGCCATTCTAGATTAGCTTTATGCTTGTTAAAACATTACATATCTCCCCCATGTAAAGGGTTCCAAGGGTGAGTTGTTGGCTTAATTGTGATCTATATTATCATCGGGTATAATTTTGTCGATATCGCTTGGACTACAGGCCTTTTAAACAAAACTTTGCTGTAGCAAGATATGTGACTTCTTGTCCTACCTGTTTTATAAGCAACACCGCTTTACATATGTTCAGGTGTCTGCATTTTTGAGTAGATTTTTGTAGATGTAGCTGTAAGGGAAGGACCTATATAAACTCTAGCAAACATGTATTCTCCTGGTACCAAGTTGTATCTGCCGTTTCTTTGTCTGTATACAGTCCGCAGCAAAACAGCTCCTAAGTAAACTTCTTGATAACAAATTACTGCCAAAGTGTTTTTATACTAGGATAAAATGCTGTTCAAAATTTTATCATATATGTATATATGCTTACAGGTAGCATTATAGTTAGTTGCGGAAATATAGCATAATCTCAATATACATTTATTCCTCAATTTTGTTATTGAAAAATATGTAACTACTTTAAATTGCATCATAAATTGCTTTATTAATAAGAACATATTTAATAATTAACAAAACTACTGTTCAGAATATCAATCTGCTCAAAGTTTTTTATCCTCCACATTTTAAGTTAATTATGTATTACCGATTACTTGTAATAAGAATCCTACCCGTTATAGTGAAGCTGTAATTTTCAAGGGTATTTATAGTAGTCTTACATTAACAGCGTTATTTGAATGAGAAAGTGACAAAAAATTTCAGCAGGAGTTCTGGTTAAACCGCAGGCGATAAATGATGAAAATAATATTACTTATTTACAGCATATCATTTCAAGTTTCTAAAAAGAACGTTTTTCGAATAACTAAATTATTGGGACGCTCCTAGATTATGTTATGCATATTCAATAGCTACTTTATTCGTAGTGCGTTAAAATATGTAATTCTAAAAAAATAGTAGTAAGAATGTAATAATACAATTACAATTCTATATACAACACGTCAACACCTTATTTTACTTGAAAACTGCACAAGTTTATATTAGAAAAACTACACACATTCACAATAAACAAGGATTAAACTAATCTGGAGTGTAAAAGCTCGTTGATTGTATAAAAAGCGTTTGAGGTCAGGTATGTATTTAACGTTCGTTTCAAAATTTCAATAGGTAGCATTTTCATTTGACCCGAAGCACTCGGAATACTTTTAGTGGCATGTGCATGACATTTTTCAGTGTGCTTGTTTTATTCATATGGCAATGGAAAAAGCAAGTATTGGTCACACCTCTAGTTTGGTAGTTATGTGATATTTCCAGCTACTGAAAAAAAACATATTATAACATAAATATTTTCTTATAACTACTTCTTCGTTTCAGGTCAAAGATACTCCTAATAACCAAAACATTTTCCACGAACGACGCATTGCTTCAGAAAATCATTCCATACTAGTTAAATGTTGCCAGCTTGGATGCTAATGATTTTGTATGCATTTTCTAGTTCACAAGGGAGTCCACCTTCAGTCCCAAAAACTTTGCTCCTGTCTCTGATGTAAGATTATTTTCACGGCAGTCAATATTAATAGCTCGAAGCGATCGCAGTGAACTGGCAACACTTACAAGCTTAGATTTTGTGCTTCCAGCCATCCATCTGTTTTATATGTTTTATATGTACTTGAGTTTTCAGTTAGTTTTTTCACTACTCTCCATGTGCTTCGCGTTTTATTTGTTCTGTTTGCAATATATTGCTCGTAATAGTTCCTTTTCACGGCCTTAATCTGGATTTTTATTATTACTGCTGTAGTTATATTCATCCACGGTAAAGTCCCCTCTTTATACTGCTCTATGTAGTATTCTTTTGATTCTGCACATGTGACGAATTTCTTGAGAGATCCATTGCGTATTGATGTTCCCTATATTAATTATTCTGTATGGATAAACATAGTTTACTACTGTAGTAAGTTCTCGTTCTAAATGGTTATAACGGTCATTTGCCTTGTGTTAATCTTAACTGGGTKCAATTAGACTCCCGCAATCTACATCCAATTTCTCGAAGGTTGTCTTCTGAAAATGTTGTAAGTCTTTTCTTAATTAAGTAATTGCATCAGTATCTGCAATGATACTACAATAAAAAACCAGATCAGATGTTATTTAATTATATCGTAGAGTAAGTGATATGCAGCATACGTCTCTAGAATCAATTAATGGTTAACAACTAGAAACAACACCAAACAATATTGGTAGTTTTCTTCTTCTGTCTTCAAAATGGTAAACCAGCTAATACACTAAATAAAGAATGAAAAAAAGGTATTAAGACTTCTTGCTCAAATTTTATTCCCTGAAATGCTTTCCTAGATCTTCGTTTCATATTATACAATATAGTAGGCACAAAAATCTAATTTTGTTAAGTCTGTGGGTTTGGGGTAATCTACCTTTGTTTAAATATGAGAGGAACATTAACAATTCTGTCAACGAATTTTATAACAAAAAATTAAATTGGTGTGTTGCTTCTCAGACATTGACTATCTATATATGTATACTAACAATTCAAACAAAAATGAAATTTAGTGCGAAATAATAGTATAGAGATTTGGTAATGTCGAGTTTATAAAATATAATTTTATGAATAAAGTATTCACAAAGTGAAGTTATCCATGGTATATATATATATAATCATAACCCTTTCTACCCCTAAGGGTGTAAGGGTGTAATGTCTCTTTTTTCTAGTCCTCCTTAATGAACTTTCGCCACTCTCTCCTGTTTCTAGCTAGGTTTCTCGCCTCTGTGAATGTCGTTCCCCTCCTTTCCAAGATCTTGCTGACCATTGTGTCCCATGTTTCCCTTGGTCTTCCTCTCCTTCTCCTTTGCAAAACTCTGGCTTCCCATACCTGTTTGACCGGCCTCTCATTGTCCATTCGTACCAAATGTCCAAACCATCCTAATTGTTGTTCTTCTATCTTTGTACTGATTGCCTGTATTTCAAGTTCTTCTCTCACTATCTCATTTCGTATTCGGTCTCTTCTTGTGATACCTTTTACTTTGCGAAGGTATCTCATTTCTGCTGCTTGTACCCTACTTCGTTGTCCTCTTGTTAGTACCCAGGTTTCAGATCCGAACATCAAAATTGGCCTATATATTACTTTATATATTACCATTTTGGTTTTCTTTGACACCTCTCTTCTCTGTAAGAAATTACTGTTTAGGGAGTAGAACAATTTTGCTGTTTTGTCGATTCTGTTTCCTATTTCTGTCTCGTCATTTCCCGTTCTCTCGATGAGTACTCCAAGGTATTTAAATACGTTTGTTCTTTCAATTTCTGTATCATTTATTGTTAAGTTCCTGTACTCTTCTTTGTATCCTACAACCATATGTTTTGTCTTCTCTATGTTGATTTTCATGTTTCTAGTCTTTAGAGCATTGTACCATATATTTAAATTGTGTTGAATTTCTTTCTCCGACTTGCCACATATCACTACGTCGTCGGCGAATGCGCACTCCGATATCGTTATTGGTTGTAGGTTTTTATATCCGACAGTTATTGGTTTTGTTTGGGATTTTGTCTCTTTTATAATATCATCCATCACGGTAATAAACAGCGTAGGACTTAGAACTCCTCCTTGTCGTAGGCCATCATTCACTGGAAATTCTTCTGTGCGAGTGTGGCTCAGTCTCACATAATTTCTCGTATTGTGGTACATGCTGGCTATTGATAATCTCAGTCTGTTGTTGACCCCTCGTCTTTTTAGGCTCTTCCATACTACGTCTCTCTGTATTCGGTCAAATGCCTTCTCTAGATCTATGAATACCAGGTGTGTCTCTGTACTTTGTTTATGTGTTTTTTCAATAATTTGTTTAATGGTGAATATGTGATCTTGTATGCTGTATCCTTTTCTGAAACCGCTCTGTGATTTTTCTAGTTGTGGTTCTATGATGCTTCTAAGTCTGGTATCCAAAACCCTCTCAAATGTCTTTGCTGCCACACTCAGCAGAGTAATGCCTCTATAGTTGTTGCAGTTTCTTTTGTCGCCTTTTTTGTATATGGGTATGACTACCCCTAGTTCCCAGTCTTTTGGTACCTTTCCTGTCTGCCATATCTTATTATACACCAGTTGTAGTATATTGTATCCTTCTTCCCCTGAGTATTTGATCATTTCTGGTGTAATTTTATCATGTCCTGCAGATTTTCCTAGTTTAATTTTTTTGACTGCTTCTTTTATTTCATTTATTGTTATATCTTGCTCGTCTTGTTCTTCATTTTCTTCTTCTGTTACCTCGTCTCTATTATCAGCCCTTTGTGTCTGGTTGTGTAGCTCTCGAAAATATTCTTCCCATCTTTGTGCTACTTCTTGTTCTTGTATCAATATTTTTCCTTCTTTGTTTCTAATCTGTTGTTTATTGTATACTTTCTCAGTTCTTAATTCCTTCATGACTTTAAAAAACAATTTTCTGTTTTCTTTACTGTTTCTTTCCAGTTTTGTGCCAAATTCTTTCCAAGTGTTTTCTTTTTGGTTTAATACCATCTGTTTCACCTTTTTTCTTTCACTTTTATACAGTTCGTAATGTTCCGTGTCTCTAGTTTGTAAATATTGTTTCCACATTTGCTTTTTAGTTTTTATTTGGGATTTTATTTCCTCGTTCCACCATACGGTATGTTTACCCATGCCTTGTGTCGTTACTCCACATGCCTCTTCTGCTGCTTTGAACATTATGTTCTTATATAACGCCCAGGCGTCTTCCACGTCCATTTCGTTGAATTCCACATTGCTACCCATTCTCCGTATTTCTTCCGATACTTTCTGTCTATAAATTCCCCTCGTTTCTGCATCTCGTAACTTATAGATTTTGATGGTTTTATATTGTTTTTTGTGTTCTACGTTTCTTTTTTCGTTTTTGTTTGGTATGTATAATTTCTTATTTATTTTTGCAACCACCATATAATGGTCACTGTATATCTCTGGACCTCTTCTTGCTTTAACATCATCAATCAATGTCCTGTCTGTCTTGTTTATGAGAATGTAGTCTAATACTGATCTTTCATTTCGGCTTGGTAGTTCTCTTGTATAAGTATGTATATCTTTATGTTTAAAAAATGTGTTCGCTACTATCATGTCATTTTCTTTGCAGAATTCTATTAGTCTTCTTCCATTACCGTTTTTATGTTTTTCACCATAGGAGCCTAGCACGTGTTCTGATATTTCGTCCTTTGTTCCCACTCGTGCGTTGAAGTCCCCCAATATTAAAGTTGTGTTTGCTGTACTTTCTTTAATGTCTGTGAGGGTTTCCCAGAATATATCTTTATTATCTTTTGTATCGTCTTCATTTGGGCCATATACGACTATGATTTTTATTTTATGTGTGGGTTTTGTTTCGACATCTATTGTCATCAATCTTTCTGATATGTAATCCCAGTTTGTAACTTTTTTGTATATATCCTTATCCATTATAATTCCTACTCCTGCTTTCGCTCTCTTTTCGTGTTCTACTCCGCTGTACAAGAGTATGTAGTTTTCCTGCACATCTTGTATTCCTTGTCCTTTCTTTTTTGTTTCCGTAATCGCCAATATTCCTATTTTAGCTTGTTTGATTTCTTCAATCAGTTCTTCCTCCTTGCCGTTTATGCCTCTTATATTCCATGTCGCTATTCTGTAATATATTTTATTCTTGTTCCCATCTTGTTCTGTGTTTTTCAGGTCCTTAATCATAACCTTATTCCTTGCCTGTCCGTCATCTGTGAGCATCCGTCCTATAATTTTTCTTAGTTTTTTGTATCTGCCACCAATGCATCTTCGTTCTTACTCCATCGGTAGTTTTCTCCTTGTATTGATATTTTCTTGTATCCGATCTTTACTGCGTGTCCCTTCATTCTCTCATTCCTAGCTATTTTTCTTATTTCTACCGCTATTCTTCTTTCTTCTAGTGTTTGGTCGTGCTCAATATATATACGTGTGTTCTTCATTTTATTTTTATTTCTCATCACGATCTGCTTGTCTTCCCAAGTTTCCATCTCAGCCAATGTTACAGCACTGCCATCTTCCATGGTATAATTATTTCAAAAATTGATGGGCAAAAAATGTATTTCAAAGACTTGTAATAGATTTTTTTGCTCAGTACCTATATGCTGAGAAAAGCTTTAAAAAGAGAAGAAAAGGTTTTCCAGATGTTCTAGTAAACAAGTACTTCCCTTGATGCAACTTTTGCGTTAAGGGTCATGCAACAACTATGTAGTACTTCTTTGAAGCAGTTCCTCAACATTCACGAACGGTTACTACGAACTAGGAATGAATGGAAATTTTGATCTGCTCTGACTATGATGTATTTGCTGTCATCCGCGAAATAAAATTTCTGCCTACCGTTAATAGGTGCGATCTCTCGCGAGCATTGCTTAGCCGCAAAAGTTAACGAAGCGCGCTCCGTTAAAGATTAGCTGTTATCCAACATCCAATTGGAACAATGAGACCTGATTGCGTACGTTATGGTGGATTTGCGACATCCAATCGTCTTTTGTTTTGTGTCGTGCCTTATACAAAAGGAGGATATGGCGGAAAGCAAATTTTACACAGTTTTTGTAGAAAACTGAGGAGTTGCGACAATTCAGTAGCTCGTTACTATTCCGGTAGGTTGATTTTCTTCTTTTTAATGTGCGAACACTTATATTTTCTTCAAACAACTTTCTGTTCTTTTGTGATCGAGAATTGGATTTGGTTTATATTTTTTGTATATTCATTAACATATATTGGTGTATATATAAATAAACGTTTGAACGTTTGTTAATCATATTTTCAATATTATCAAAAGAAATGAAAAATGCTTAAAAGAACCTTCCGACAAGTCATATTACAAGACATAATACTATCAACAAATCTGTAGGGTCTCAGAAACAACACAAACAGCATAGTCTATGCAATGTACCAATTTACTAAATAAATTGTAAAAAATTTAGATAATGGTAAGAAAAGCATTGCACTCTTCCTAGACCTAGCTAAGGCTTTGACACAGTATCACATAATTTATTATTAAAAATATTGAATAAATGTGGAATTAAAAGCATTTCTTTAAACCTTACTGAAAAGTATMTAAGGCAGGGAACAATACATAAAAATAAATCAAACGATATGTAAATGTCAGAAAGTGAAAACAGAAGTGGTCAAACGAACTGTCATCGAAATTTGATTTACAATATATATTTTAACGAATTAACTAGTCTTAAGGTAAAAGGTAAAATAATATTTTACGCGGATGATACCGTAGTAATATTTGAAGGGAAACTGGGACGAACTCACAACCTTAGTCAAGACAGGAATAGAAACAACTGCGGAGGTGTTAGAACTAAAATTGTCACTATAAATGCCAAACTACTCATTAATAGAGTATATAATTAGTTATGGCATTTTAATATGGGGAGGACTGTTATAAAGCGAGACAACTGGCGATTGCTGAAAACAAAATAGTTAAAATAGTATTTAACAAACCTGAAAGATACCACACCATTCAAGAACATTGTTATAGCCAGTTCTCTAGGTTTTTGACAGTAATATGTGTTTATATCAGGCATTTCGCTACTACAGTTTGAGAATTCTCTTTTAAGAATCTTGTTTTGTTGGCATAACGCCGAATGGTGTTATGATGACCATTATGTAATGTAAAATAATTTTTGCTCTTATTAAATCTTTCATTTGATTATCTATAGTATGGATTATTAGGTAAATTACAGCTAATAATTTGGATATATTAATGTCACCCATGGAAGCCTTTAAACTAAATTTAGGTGTGTGTAATGTGTGTGTGAGTGATAGTAATGATTTAATACCATCCGGAAACTTACCAACCGCTATATTTCTGAACTAACCATAGCATATTCCTAGCTTGCATATCTCTAATATACATAACCTATTGAATTTTGAGCGGTTCCTTTGTTTAATAATGTAAAATCTTCACAATAGCGTGTTGTTTTATTTCTCGCAGCAACCACATTACCTATTTGTTCTCCTTTTCCCCCTTGCTCCCTTAATTCTTTGCTGATTTTAAAACATTAACTCTATGGTCGTGGAGTTAAATCCCTGTTTTCTTTTATTTACAGCGTTGTAGTTAGTTCAGAACATCACCTCTTTTAAAAAGTATACGGTTTACCCCCTGTCCTAAAGTGCCTAGATTATAGAGTACCTCGATTGATATCTTGACATTTCGGTATGAAAATGAAGACTTTTGACACATACACCTTGACACAGGACAGTAGTGAGGTTTGGTGAGGTTATGAAGATGGGGCGACTTTTACGCCCATTAGTGATTTCATGTAAGGTCGCCCTTATGTGATTAGCAAATAATTATAATTGTCAGGTCCGTATATTTATCTAAGGTCATCTAAGGTCTAATGATAATACACAGCAGCACAGCACATCATGTCTATACAAATATACAATTTTAGATTAATAAATTATCATTTACCGGTGCTAAACCTGTCCATCGTCACTACCCATGGCTATCGCTCTTAAATTTTTCTTGGTTACATTATATCCTTTGTATAACCAAATATCATTTCTGTCCGGACTTCAGGCCGTGGTAATGGGATTGTGCACGGTAATAGCTTTTACAAGATGCTACTATTGCTGTTAAAAAACCGCTGTAAATTGAATCAATTCTTCCACATCCAATTGTCAAAATGACATTTACGTTTTTATTTCTTATGCTATACGATTAGTAATCAGGTTTTGAGCATTTTTTCTCTCTACACATTTTTTCTAAGACAAACAGTCCTTGTGATATTAGCAAAAGTATATAAATTTTTAAGATCAGTTTTTTCCAAATAAATAACTGGAGAACTATTAACTTAACAAAAAAAATACAAGGGTGCTTTCTGATCAGAATATTCTATATAATACCAAAATATAAAAAAAATCCTACAAGCAGGATCCAAAATAGGTTTTTTGGAAATATTTCGAAAATGTCAAAATTTTGGATAAAAAACACTTTTTGTGCGATATTTTATTTCCTACCTGATGGTTTTCTCATTTTTTAATATATTAAATATATTCGGAGATATTTAGGAAACACCGTTTTCTTTAAGTGACGCTTTTTTGCTAATATCTTCTATACTACTAATCACATACTAAAATGAAAAAAAAATACAAAAATAAAAATTTGCAAAAAGGATAGTTATCCCCCAATTTCGCCCCTTTCCTGGTATCCTACTTACCCCACAAACAATAGGTCGCTTTGGGTACTTCAGATTTATACGTTTGCCAAATTTCAAGTTCATATATTAAGTCTTTCGAAAGTTATCGTGTCCACAAACAAAACCACAGACACACAAACAAGAAATTTGTTTTTGCTCAAATTTTTTTCGACCATTTCAAAGCAAATGACCAAATAMAAATTTTTGAATTTTTTTTTCGAGATACAATACTTCCCATCCGTTGGATGTGAAAGTATCAAGCATCAACTCTCAACCCCGGAGTACCGGAAGCCTTGCTTTAGATACTCGTTCCATATTTCTATCTCAAGTGTATTTCAGGCATCCAGGCACACATAAAATACGAGTGGGTTATTTAAGTAACAATGTCCCTATGTTTTTACTTGCATTACTCGATTAATAATAAGAATATTCCACATCGGCACTGGAATAAGTATATATTTCCCAACATCTTTTCACCACAAAGGTTTGAGTTCGCATCTGACAAAATTCGAAACTGTTATCTTGACACATAGCATTACAACGTGCAAATAACGCGGTTCTGCGACATGCAAATTTCCCACTCTCTTTGGAGCGAATATGGCGGCAATTGCGATACTTTGTATATACAGGGTGATTTTTTGAAAACTTCACACCTTAAATAACTTTAAATATAGCAAAAATTTTAAAATTTGCAAAAAAGGTAAGCTTTTGTTTGCAGGGGGACAACTTTTGAGATAAGTTTTTAATGGATAGCACTTACTCTCTGAGCAGGGTAGACACCCCTTTAAAAATTTTAAATGGAACTATCCATCTTGTGATACATCATTTGAAAGCTTATTTCACAAAGAGTCTGGCCATGTAATTAGTTTTACCACGTTTAACTTATTGACGGGGTAATAGATTAATAGTGCCTACGAAACAGGTTGCTTATTAAATTGAATATTTTGGACTCTTTTCAACAAAATGTATTTTATTTTAGAGTGGAAGTAAAATTTGTCCTTACGAGAACCCAAAATTTAAACAAACAACTTGTAAAAAATATGACACTTAAAAAAACTCCCAGAATACTGAAAATTTTCTTTTAACATTAAAGTATTTATCATGTAATTTTTTAGAAAGTCCATGTCCACGAAAAAGAAAAATTATTTATTTGTAACTCGAAAAACAGTGTGAACAAAACCATAGAAATTCAAACCTTATAATAGATTCTCAAAATGTGCACCAGCTCTTTCCATACTTTCGCACATTAATGGCGTAATGCGGTGGGGCTCCATCATGTTGGTAAAACAATTCGTATTCATCCAACATTGGATTTCCTTCAGGGTCACGTTGGTTTTCTAATTGCTCTGTGATTAAAGGATCAATAACGTTATCAAATAATTCTAAATATATTCCCCCATTTAGCGTCCCATCAATGAAAATTGGACCTACAATTGCGTGCGTTGCCAAGTATTCCAGCCCAGACGTTCAGCTTCTGAGGAACTTGTGTATGACCTTCTCGAAAAATATAAGGATTTTCGTCACTCCAGTACCTGACGTTATGTTTATTTACAGTGCAGTTCAAAAAAAATGTGAATTTATCACTGAAGTAGATATTTTTTATTAGATTTGGATTTACTATAATCTTTTCTGTCATAATTTCGCAAAATTGCAGTCTTCCATCGAAGTCATCTTCGCCGAGTTCCTGGAGAGTTTTCATCTTATAGGGATGGAATTTGTGCAGTTTTGTAACTTTCCTTACAGATGAATAAGAAAGTCCAGTGGCTGTAGAAATGTTACGCAAAGAGCTAGTTGGATCCATTGCAAAATGACCAAGTACTTCAAGTTGGGCCATTTCATCAACGACTCTATTCCCTGCCCTTTTTTTGTTTACTACAGATCCAGTGTCTTGAAATTTCTGCACGAGATCGAGAATGTACCTAGCGTCAACATTTTTATCGGGGTGCCGTTCGTTAAACACCCTTGCTGACGCACGAGCACAGCTATGCTCAGCACCGTAAATAAAAATTATTTCTACCCTTTCGGCAGTTGAATAAACCATTATCACTTGAACTCTCACTTTAAAATTTCAAGCGATTTATAAAAAGGAATGTGAACAAAAAGATGGTCGTGCCAAAGAAGTTGCCAAAAAGTTGAAACAAAGAATTGGAAACACAAAGTAGATAAGTATTTAACCAATTCAGTATAAACTGTCGAGTTGCAATATCAAGTAATGTCGAAAGAAAATTTTAAGTATTTTTGGCATTTTGCTTAGGTGTAACAATTATTTTTTAATAAGTTTTTTTAGGCTTAAGTAAGGACAATTTTTATTGTAACTGCAAGACAATATTTTGTTAAAAAAAGTCCAAAATATTCCATTTTATAAGCCACTTGCTACAATGCACTTTTTGACCCACTACCCCGTCAATGGGTAAAAAATAGCAAAACTAATTACATGGCAAAACGCCTTGTGTAATAAGCTTTTAAATGATGTATCGTAAGATGGGTAGTTTCATTTAAAATTTTTGAAGGGGTATCTACCCCGCTAAGAGGGTAAGCGCTATCCATTAAAAACTTATCTCAAAAGTTGTCTCCCTGCAAACAAAAGTTTACCTGTTTTTGCAAAATTTTAMATTTTTCCTTTATTTAAAGTTATTTAAGGTGTGATGTTTTCAAAAAATCACCCTGTATAGGGACTTTACTCTGTCCCTCTTCACGAAATTCCTTGAGATTTATAACGATATTAACTAACTGACCTGCTGCATTCTTTCTGCGACCTCGCGAACGATGTCTTCATCTGGTGAACTGACATCGGCAGCACCGATTGACCCGTTTTTTACAGCTCTCAATACAACTTTAAAATACCCTCTAACCGGCACAACACAGGTAGAAGTAAAAGGACGTATGTGGAGTTACTACTGCCATAGATTTGAGTTGGTGCGACCTAGTGTCACAAATTGCATTCTTTCCGAAATCACAGGGTTCAGAGCTCGCATTTATCTCATTTTCTCGCAGAATAAAAAATCCCGGCATGCGCGTTTTCTCAGCCATCTGTCCGCAGCACCGCGCGATAAGAGCAGCAAAAGAACGACGGTTCTGGTGGTTGCACGGCGCGAGCACGAAACCGATTTGATTACAATCGTCGGCCCGACATATATCATTGCCGCTATTATTATTGCTATTTGTTACTAATGATTGTGTATGTTGGAATCGGTCGTGCATCATTACTCATTAATATAGTTCGATTTGATCTCGGCCAGCCATGAGAAACGGCCGGAGAGCAGAGATGGACCGGACAGCTAATAACCGTTTGCTTGGATTGTTAATTAGACTCCGTACGGTTCGTGCTCTATGCTCAATGGAGACGGACAAAGTCGGCATTATTCCGGATTTTTTTCGGTCCCCACATCTGGTGGCAGCCGCAGGAACAACGTGACGGAAGCAGAAGCGACTGCTACCATGGTGGATTTTTAATAAAACCTCATTCCATTTCGTACATGCTTCAATTAAGTTATAAGCTCCATAAACAGGGTTCGACAACTAGATTTCTTATTGAGAAAGAAGTCTAAATATGATCATTTTTAAATATTAATCGCTTCTTGTTAAAGTGGAAAACTAATTAAGAGAAGAATACCTACTTCATCAAAAATAATGGCGCTTTTAATAAACAACAGTTTGGGCTTCAAGAAAATCTAAATACACAAGCAGCGACCATAGGTGTAGTGAGTGAAATAAACGAGGGGATAGGCAAAAGCCCAAGAGTTGGAGAATGAATTTGTTAATTAACTTTGAAATATGTCAGTAGAGCAATTTAAGGAAATTGCTAAAAAGAAAACCTTTTATCAGTTGCACTGTAAGTTGGCAAACGAAATCTTTTTGACAGAAAAGTCAGATATTTCTTTACTATGCAATATGTCAATAGAAACAACTGGACTAAAATATAACACATGCAAAAATGGGGTCTTTTAAATATATATTACACAAAATGTGTAAGTTTAATGTTTATCTTAGTTCTGAATTGTGTAATGCTTATTGTGTTTTGAA
Source organism: Rhyzopertha dominica (assembly GCA_025024175.1). Classification (NCBI taxonomy): domain Eukaryota; kingdom Metazoa; phylum Arthropoda; class Insecta; order Coleoptera; family Bostrichidae; genus Rhyzopertha; species Rhyzopertha dominica. The sequence goes on along the minus strand of QCXZ01000053.1, from coordinate 17,734,296 downwards.
CTATAGAAGACTCAAATAAGGTCGAAAGCTTGGCAGCTTTAAATAATAAACCTTATTGATTTGATTACCCCCTACGTTTGAAACCTCTCGCTTATATTTTATGATGTGTTAAGTATTAAATTAATTCAAAACAGTCTATGATCATCACATACCTTGACATAATCTGGCCATCTGCTACCACATCTACTCTTTAAATACACACCGTTAACTTTGGGTACATAATTGAACTGGTTACTAAATGGGAGATTATGATTACGCATATTGACTACTTTTATGGGCTGTATAAAATGTAACATGATAATTGCTTAGTCTGAAATGACTGAAATAATCATAAGCTAATTACGGAAATTTTATGTTGTCAGGCTACAAGCGTTAAATAAACAAGCTTTATTTAGTTTCATTGCCATCTTTACCTACACCAATACCTGATTCCTAATATTCTTGGCTTACTCTTTTTTTATAGTATTTCAACATATTCTTACTGATGACATTTAAGTTTTGTTAGATAGTAGCTTGAGAAAAAACAAGTTTTCCTCCAAGAAGGCTGAAGTCTTTGTAGGAATAAGCGGTGGAAGCACTTGTAGCTTCATTGGCAATAATATATCTCCGAAAAGTTTTGATGCTGTTTAATTCGTTGTATCGTTCTTTTCCACTGAAGGATTTAATGTAGCCCTCACATTCGAACGTAAAATTGATAGACGATTTTTTTAACAACGCCATATGTGTTCCTGAACTTGTGACGAACTAAGAAATTTGGCAATCTTCTTTAGAGTTGCACTACGAGAAGCTTTATGCAATTACCACCTTTGTAATCGATGAAAAACCGTCGATGTATAGCATTATTATGAAGCAGCGCAATATACATTAAATGTAAAATGTACATTAAATTTGAATTACTTAACTGTGTTCACTCCTTCGATGCCTCCAATAGTTTAAACAATTCTCGGGATACTTCGGTTTTTGTATTTGGTACGAAGATATTGTTACGACTACGGGCTCGAAAACTAGGGATTTCTGACTAACTTCCTTTTATTTAAAACACTTGTTTCAAATATACCTGGTCTAGGTTCCAAACACTACTGTTTTAATACTACTAATTCATTAAATCACTATACTGCACACACTAGCACTATATAACACCTGTTCCACTAAGTCTTTCGCTCGCTTGATAACCGCTATTCGAATTCTGAACTACCCGCGCTCTCTCCGTCGAGATTATTATACCGCCATCGAAATTACAGGAAGCAACGCTTTCTAGACGCTATAGAAACTTCACGAAGGCTCAATTAATGGAATTCTCTCTGAAGAGCCACGACATTCCCTGCCATCTGCCCATCGGCAGGATCACTACTTGAAGTGTACTACTACACCGCATATATATGCCTGCAATTCAGGTCTATAGATGGCGCTGCACGTAACAATATCAAAAAGTTGTTCCCTCATTTTTCATATTTTCTAATGGCAAGCACCTCCAAGTCTAACTATCAGTTATTAGCTTCATTACTTCAAACATTCAAATCGTTTTTAGCTTTATTAACAAACGTTCCTAAGCTCCCGCTTTAGAACCATCATTTTTATGTTAATACTCAAGATATATTTGGCCTGTGTTCCGCTGAATGTCTTTTTTGGGTTTAATAATATCAATATTATTCTTTATTCACTGACAGCTGAAAGGAGCACTTATACTACTTCGATTTCTCTTTACAAAATAACTATCACATTTTCCTTTACTTTATTATTAATTTTCTTGGATGTACACATATCAATGAACCGCTTAGAAAAATTTTCATACATAGCTTGCGACTTTTTCGGTTATGTAAAGAGACAACTTTTGCAGCTGCTTCTTCAACTTCCTAGAGTCGATTTTGCGTTCATTATTATACGACAAAAACTGTTAGGATTAAAAAAAACTTACTATAGTTGATTTAGACTTTTTTCAAGTTTTTTGTTATTTAGGCTTTTAGGTAGATGTTGGCAAAATTTTGCACATGGCATGTGAGTTAAACCAAATTACAGTAATTCGTATGATTACAAATGAACTTAACACCTTCGTCATTTGCAATCATTCACTGTTGTAGTGTAATAACGCTTTTATCCCGCTGGTAATGTAAATAACTATTATTTCTCTTGTAATTCATGTAGTGCTCAAAAACCACTATGTATAGGTTTAAGCAAAGAAATGTTTCGAATTTTAAACAAATAAAACAAAACTGTCCTAGCTAATAGGAATAGTTGCTTACAAAACTTTATGAAAAGGTGAAAAGCAAAGTGGAGTAAGAAAATTTCATGGTCAAAACAGAAGTAAGATCATGTTTTTAAATCTATATTACCTTTTCTGTTCATTATGTCATTATGTCAGTGGACATGGTTGTAAAGTATGACATATGACATATTTCTTAAGTATTCATTTTCTGTTGCCTTGTAATTCTACAAATTTGGGGGGTGTTCTACCAAAAATAAATCTTAATTTAGAATAACACTTCCTTTTTAGTACATGTCCGGTCCGGTATTTTGGTGCATTTTAGTTGTAGCATAGTTAGTTGTAGATACGGAGCCAAATGTATGCGTTTCGAACCTGTCATGTCATGGATAATTCTATTTTTGCAAAGATAATGTATGAATTATGACATGTGCATATTATGCCTAGTTTATTTTATCTGACTGATGTCTAAGATTTGTAGTTTCGGAAAAAGAATTTGTTTGAAAGCCTAACGTTCCTATCAAGAAATAACCAAATTCTGACTTGAAACTTTACCTTATAGTTGTTCAATATTTATGACAGCCTATATTTGATATTCCATGTTCTCCTGTAATGAGAAGCGCATCAATTTTAGTCCATTTAAAGAAAGCCTTACTCTACTAATATGCCTGTTTAAATATTTACTGCCCAGTGATGTCTGTAATATGTATGTGTTAGAAATTTTGTGTKGAAACCTCCCCGCCTACTGTTTCGTATTTTGTAATAAAGCAACACTTATAAATGTTAAGTGACTACACAAGTAGATAGATAGATGGATTAATTCATGTCATTAAGTAAAATAATATATTTACTGACAAACTGTGGTTTCCTATTAGTCAGTTCTATATTTTTCTGTAGCTAATTCGTTTTATTCGTGTTATTGCACAATATAATTTTTAATGAAAATAAGCATAGCATTTCACCTAACCAACATGGATTCTATCCAAAACGTTCTACTGTAACTAACTTAGCGCAGTTTATACAGTATACTGCAAATATTATAGATAATAAAGGTCAAGTTGATCCAGTATATGCTGATTTCTCGAAGGCCTTCAACAGGGTGGACCATTGTATTCTACTTAATAAACTAGAGCAGCTTGGATTGAGTGATTATCTCGTTCAACTAGTAAAATCATATCTCACTCAACGTAAATTTGTGTTACATATAACGGTTTTAAATCATGCAACTTTTTAGCGACCTCCGGAGTTCCTCAGGGGTCATTGCTGTTTATTTGGTTTATAAATGATCTATCACTTTCGTTAGAACCTAATCATCTGTTTTTTTTTCTGGATGACCTGCAATTATTTTCTAAGGTATCCGGCGAGGATGATTGTTTAGTATTGCAAGGGCAGGTTAACCGTGTAGCTAGATGGTGTGCTGTGAATATATTGCCCCTTAATATTGACAAGTGTAAGGTTTGCACCTTTACCCTTAGAAGGCAAGCTTTAATATTTATTATACAATTGAAGCAGTCGAGTTGGTGCGCTGCTACAGCGTTAAAGATCTTGGTGTGAATTATGATTGTAAATTATCTTTTACTGGTCACATAGACTCAACAGTAAAAGCTGCCTATAAAGCTCTAGGTTTTATTACTCGCAAGTCAGCATCGTTTAATAATATTAGTGTACTGAAAATTACTTTTGTTCGTCCCAAGTTGGATTACTGCAGTTTGATATGGTATCCTCATTATCAAGTACACATAAGCCAAACTGAGAAAATTCGGAGACGATTTCTTAAGTTTTTGTCGTATCGAGTAGACAATTATTATCCGCATAGAGGATATAATCATACTCGTGTTGCAAAGATTTGATGTTAGTTCTCTGCAAGCTAGAAGGATGCGCACTAGTTTAACAATTTTATTTAAAGTATTTCATGGCGATGTTGACTGTCCTTCTTTGCTGGCATTATTTATTATAAGAGTACCTAGGCTTGGTTCTCGGGAAGGTGGCACTTTTTATTGTTCGAATGCTAGAACCAATGTGCTTGTTAACTCGCCTGTTTTTGTTATGTCGAAAAACTTTAATAGGATATCTGGACATTGTGACATTCATTGTTATAGTCTGAAAAAGCTATTGTCGTTTGTGGTAACCGAGCGGTAGTATATTATATTATAGTGTGTGCTGCGTATGTACTAAAAATGTTGATTTTCTATTTTATCCTGTAAATGGAGATTTCTGTTGGGTAATAAAAAATGCATTATTATTATTATTATTATTATTATTATTATTATTATATTTCTTAAATACGTTAAATGTGGGATCCTATGCTGTTGTAGAAACTACAGCTCTATTGTTTGCTGTAATACTAATTAACCGAAAGCTAATGTTATCCTGTCCATATCAAAACGCCAAATTATGTTGACTAAACAAATGCTAAAGTAAATTGGTTCGCGGAGACATTGATTTAGACGGGATGTAATTACACTGAAAAATGCCCCGCGTACGCTGTCAAACAACCTGAAATTACTCCCCTGTCCATATATCTACACCACATCAAGCAGTCGAGCGACAGTGCCGTCCATGAGTTCCACCATGCCATAAAGAAGAAATAATTACACAATGCAGCATGTAATTCAATTAAGATCGAAGAGCAAAAAGGCGAAACGGGATTGATGTATGCCGTGGTTAGAGTGAGTACCTGCACACGATGGTACCGAGATAACTTCATAGCCTCATTGAGTGTATAATTTAGTGTACGGGCGAACCAGGCATCCGATACGAATGCCCCACACAATAACCTTTTAGTCGTTTTGTCCGCTGTATCTCATACGTGATCTAGGCACTTGCTATTAGCGGGAAACGCGTGTGTGGAGTTACCATAGAAATAAGATAAAATGGATTTCGAAAAGCTATTTCTTTCGTGCTAAGCTAAGTTCAACAGGGAAGAGCGCTGCATAAAACATTTTGCAAACAAGGTTCAAACTGCAATAGAAATCAAATGAATTGATTCTGTTGTACCAGTCTGCAATAAATTAAAGAAGATTTGCGTTGACCTCTATCCCTAAACAACTATTTAGCATGGTCCTTCGAGTCAGCTTGTTATAGTTTTGAACCTGCGAGCAAAAATTAACGATCCTGAGCTAACGGTTTTAAGGTGTGTGCAGCACATGATATTTTTTTTTTGGGATGCGATGTTTACTTTTAAATTACGAGTAGTTTTTGATAGCTTTAGAGCTAGTAATTTAAAATAAAACTGTCATCAAGGGATTTATAAAGGACCGGAGCAACAATTCATGGTAGTCAGTGATGGGCGTTTACGTGTAAATTATAATTTTCTACGTTACACGCGTAGAAAATGTTGACAAAACATTTTGGCGTAGATTTTGAGTAGAAAATTCAAGACGAGTATATTATGGTTAAAATGTATTAAGTAGGTACGCGATAAACCGAATGGAAACCATTTTGTTTCTAAATTGTCTGTTTTGCTAGCTTCTTCATGTGTCGATTTCCTTTTTATAATAGTTTTCTTTAGAACATAAAAGACAAAGCATTATGTTTTCTATTCTATTATATTAAGTACATTCTTAAGAAGCCTATTTTCACATGCTATCAAATTAGTACAAGTTGATTTTTCTCGAAAGAAAGGTATCTACTGTAATCAATTATCACCTGTTACTTTTAGATCAATGTACCTAGTTCAGTATACATATATACGACAATCAAATTGACTTGCAATTAAAAACGTCTGGTGAATGAACAAGGATGGCATATAAAATTGACCGCGTATTTCCGTTTATAGAGAATAAAGATAATAAAATCCAAAGTGCGCCAAAGTGCTTTTGGACAGCGCACTTAGCCTGCTTACTCAGGTCTTCTGGCTATAATTGACGTATACCCAAACAAGTTATTGTTATTTAAACATTTATCTAGTCAACTTAATTATAACAAAGTCGTATTTTGTTTAATTAAGAATAAATATAAATAATAATAAAATACAAAATAATATTGGCATTTGAGGCGTTTTGAGTGGTACTGATGATGAACACCAGAACACCACTAAAAAAAACTATATATTTCTAGAGTTCTGTTTGTCTACATAATGCTGTTTTCTACAGTAGACCTTTAAGGTAGAATATTACATAGTTTACGCGTAGATAATAGCGTAATTTACATKGCGTATTCTACGCGCCCATCTCAGATGGTAGTCTTATTAGTTAACATTACAATTATTTTGTTTGTGCTGAATACTGATGCAGCCCAAAAATACTAATTTTTATTAATATTTGCAGAGCAATATGATTTGCAAGTACTTCTTTAACGTGGCGATACCAAGAGAGACGTATTCACCTTGATAGGGTCACCAACAATAATAGTGATGCGAGTTCTGCGGCTCTTTATTGCTTACTGGGTTTAGCTATTTGTACGTTAATATTTTACGGACCTTTGTTTCTCAAGAGAATACAACAAAGCTTACGTCATGGTTTATGCTTGAATTTAGTATTGGCGGGTTTTTAGTGACGTTATATCAGAACTATCGAAGATTTATAATACATTAAAACTACTTACTTTTGATATCCTAATACTAAAACACTCTTTCAAGGATTTCTTTTATCAGTTATCAATTATCTATGTACATACTTCAAACGGAGTGTGGCATGATCTCCTTGCGACTTATTTTATTTTTTTTATTTCTTAAGTTTGTGATACCATATTTAATTTTGTTTAATAACGTATCACTTTTAAGACAAGGTAATTTTTCAATGGTCTCATTCGGATTGTATCATTTGACTTAACCCGTTAAACTGGGCAGTGAAAGTAGCTTTCAAACAAAATGCATTATCCTTCTTACCTTTAAAACGTTTGGGCTAGTAGCGACTGTGTTGTTATGTCGTATATTGAGAAAAACGTATCACATGTAAAACGAATTCATTATGTTAACGATCTTACCCAACTCTTATCCAAACCTTCTAACTTATGGCATTCGAGAGTGGGTGAGACTTTAGATGCAATCTGTATAAATTCATTCTAATTTATACTTTTAGGCATGAAAAATGTATTGCTAATATTGCACTCACACAACGCGGTTTTGAAAATTATAATGTATTAAGATAAAAATTGCCTTTTGGTTTTCTCCCAAACTTCGCAATCAATACAATCGCATTATGGCTATCAAAGGTTGAAAAGTTATTTCAACTAAGGTGGCTTCGCTCAACAACCGGTATGATGGTCGACCACAACTTTCCAAATAAAAGTATGAAATCCTCGTACGATTCAAGCAAAAGCTTCGTGAAAAATAGGATAAAATTGCTGCAGTTTTTCTAGTCATCTTTATGTTTTCCTTCGCACCCAGATTTTTATAATAATTGCAACGTGCTAAAAGAATTCCATCCTTCTTAATGTCTAATGGTTGCGTTTCCGTTTATTGTGTTATACCTGTTTCTGGAAAACACACTCCCAGGTCGGTGGATAGGACGTCGGAGTACTATTGAATTATCTGCCAGGTCGCATGATTTAGGTCCGTTGACATTTTATTTATGTGGCAATTTAAAGAGTCAGGTGCGCAAAAAACCCCACAAGGTTGGTCAAAGTTGGAAAGCAGAATCCGAAATTCAAGAAATACCGCCTAAATGACTACAAAATTTGTTATGCAATTTTTGTGATAGGCTAGGTTATTTGCAAGCTGCAGGGAGACTTAGCTTGAACATTTCATTTAATGAAGGTGTAATATCTCGAATGTTCGGTTATGCACTTCCTTTCCATCTCAATCGGGAACAAGAGGTAACAATAACCAGTGGTTTGTCTCGCCTACGTTTGACGGGTAGTGGAACCTGTGGAATTTTGGTCATGCAGTACTAAATTCAGTACAAAACTCTATTCATCAACCGTTAACGAGGAAAAAACGAAATTCATAATTATACACCGGATCGTTACTTCCTAGATATTCGAAATTCAAGTCACTTTAATATTGGTTGTAAATCGTTATAAACTATTTTCGGGAGAATATTGTCATTTTATATTTTAAGATCTGAAATAAACTTTATTTGCCTGTAAACTGTATTAGTTGGTACAACTTTTTATAGAACTTCTCGTAGTTGAACCTACCTCCGAAGCGTTAATACAAGGTTCGGTAAATGAATACAAAGAAAGATTAGATCTTATTATAGCAGCTTATCTAATGGAGGGCATTTCTACACCGAGTGTGGTAATATGGCACTTATCAACTTATCAGAATATCCTGTCGAATTGTGGAAGATTGAATAGCAGCTTTCAAATTGATCGAGATAAACCTTAGTCATGCACTATTACTTAGAGCCGTTTATCGCTATACTTATTTAAGTATTGAAATAAGTTCTTAAAATTATTATACGGAAACTTATGCGCGCGCCGTTTCAATACAAGAAATTAGCCCATGTTCTATTTTCTTGTACTGAATTTCCATACTTCGTGTTAAAATTGCGCAGATCGATGCGCACTAACCTGTTTTACAGTTTATAAACAAAACGTTCATAGAAGCTACTTTTCGAACCTACGGAATAAGCAGGGTTGTGAGTTTAGGCAACTTTTGTAGTGATATCGGCGAAATAAACTTTTGAATAGGGGCTATCTGTTATTKTGGGCCGACTTCTTACTACCAGCTAATTAATACATCAACATGAAATGCAGATTTAGGCTTCTTAAAATATGTATATCAGTGTGAGTAAACTTTTCACAACCCCGGGAACGTGATGTGTTGTCATGCTTTTGTAAATGAAACGGAAGGAATGCTTTCACGGAATTGTGTACCCTATTTTGTTATGGACAAGTTCAAACAATTTTTTCAAATGAAGTATTGCTCATTTGTAGAAGATTTTTATATGCTGCTGGATCTTTTATTAGCAGCTCTTCTTTCAGCACATTTAAGAAGCCATGAACATTCATTCTCCTTGCAATATCATTGTTAGTATCAACGCTGATGCATTTAATAATTTTCTTCAGTCAACAGGCATTTTTTTACTTTTAAATACAAATTGTGGTTATTCAGGCTGACCACAAACACAAACAACAGTAAAATTGTTTATTAGTGGGTTACATCTAAGGTCTACTTTTCTCTAGCAGTAGAATAGGCCTTACGTTGCATTTGCTATTGTATAAAGAGGAATTCAATAGATTACGGTTAGATTAGCTTTAGGTTGAGAAAATCACGATTAGAACTACAAAAGGGCGCACGCGTACGTATTGAAATACATACTGAAAAGAATTTGTAATTACAAATTGAGAACAAAACCCTACGCTTATTTCTTGTATTGAAACGGCGGGCGCATCTAATTTTCAGTAYAATAATTTTAAGAACTTATTTCAGTACCTAAATAAGTATAGTGGAAAACGGCTCTTTTAGAAGGCGGTAAAGGTATGTTTCGCAAATGGTCAAGMTATCGCAACCCCATGKTTGTCAAGAAATGCTCATTTCCAAGAATACAATACATGTTCTACGTAAGTAAGCGTTAATTATCTCCGACTCATGAAATACCGAGATATATATAATGGAGCAGGAGAAAGCACTGTCATAAAGTAACAAAGTTCTCCCCAAACATAATTGTCAAAGTTGGGAATGGTGAATTCTTCTTACTCAGAAAACTGAATAAAGGTAAATAACAGGGCTTTCTCGAAATAGTGAGGCTATTTATTGAAAATTTTCAGTGTAATATTACCTACGAGAAACATAAAAATTTGCTACTGCAATATCCTATTTAGCAAATTTTAAAAAATGAGTTTTTAGAACTTTTTGATTGAAATGTTTGTAAAACTAGAATGTTTAACAAAAGAAAGTATAAAATTTTTGAACGTTTATTACCACTTCACACGATATAGAAGGACTTCCGTGGCGCATTGTGTATCAAAATGTATAATTCCGTGTACATAAAATGTTGCCCGTTATATCTATTAGGGGAGCCAGCAGTTCCAATCGGCGGTTCGATATAGTTGCTCGATTCGTTAAATATCGAAGTGGGCGTCGAAAACCACTCGCCTCCGCTTTTTCACGTTTAAATGCCGGAAAAGGCAATTAATTTAGCAACGCTATCCGGCGATTTTTGTTATGTCTGTGGTGCACCCACTCCTKGCCGTGCTCCGTATTGTCCACGGAGCATCGAGAAGAGGCACATCCACCGCGTACTGCACCCACTGACCCCGGGGCGAATCCTTACTCTTACTTTTGTTGTTGGAGCGGACGCGGAGTCCATCCGGCGTTGCCACTTATGGAATGAAACGAAAAAGAAAAACTGATTTTTTTCGTAGGAAACAGATAGTGACCCACTCAATTTCGTGTTTACCATGTAGCTCAATTGTATATAACAAGTTGTTCCTAAAGGTGCCCAAACAGCAACACCCTTAAAAAAACCGCTGCAAATTGAATCAATACTCCCACATCCAATTGTCAAATTACATTTACGTTTTTATTTCTTATATGTACTATACGATTAGTAATCAGGTTTTGAAGATTTTTTCTCTCTACACATTTTTTCTTAGACAAACAGTCCTCGTGATATTAACAAAAATATATAAATTTTTAAAATCGGTTTTTTCCAAATAACTCGAAAATAACTAACTTAACAAAAAAATTACAAGAGTGCTTTTTTTAAATCGTACGAGCAGGGTCCAAAATAGGTTTTTTTGGTAATATTTCGAAAATGTCAAAATTTTGAATCTCACTTTTTGTGAGAAATTTTATTTCATATATCTGATGGTATTTTCATTTTTTGAATATATTAAATACATTCGGAGATATTTAGAAAAAACCGTTTTCTTTAAGTGACGCTTTTTTGCTAATATCTTCTAAACAGTTTGCTGCAGCGAAAATTTATAAGAACGCATAATACTTGCAGTTATACTACTAATCACATAGAAAAACGAAAAAAAATAAAAATTTGCAAAAAGGGTAGTTCCTCTAATTTCGCCCCCTTCCTGATACCCTACTTAACCCACAAACAATAGGTCGCTTTGGGTAGTTGGGATTTATACGTTTGCCATATTTCAAGTTCATATATTAAGTGTTTCGAAAGTTATCGTGTCCACAAACAAAACCACAGACACAGACACACAGAATACAGAAATTTTGTTTTTTTGCGTTTTCGACCATTTTAAAGCGAATGAGCAAATAAAAATTTTTTAAAATTTTTTCGCGATACAATACTTCCCATCCGTTGGATGTGGAAGTAAATATGTGTGCACCCTCACATTTAAAACAAATAGACGATAAAAAGAATGGCCTAATTTCTAAAAGAATTAATTGATTATAACCGCATGTTATTTCATTTTAAACTTTAATTGCAATCCACCACATTATTAGATTCGTCATATTATAATTTATAATTAAAAAAAATTGTTTGTGTATACGTAATATTTCACATATTCTCAATAACGCTACTTGATGGTACTCTAGAAATGTACGTGCAATAGCTAGAGAGAAATCACGTTTAAAAAATTGCATTTTATTTACTTCATTGAATGCTTGAAACTACAATCACTAACTTCCACGAAACAATAACATGGCTCATATAATACGATGCATACCTGAAGCGTAATATAAAGGATTTAGTCTATGATATTATACAGCGTGGTCGCGATGTAATGGGCCAAAATTAATGACTAGATTCCTGACGTGAAAATATTGCGATTTAGACAAACTTATCATCTCGTACATTCCAAGCATGAGTATGTTAGGATGGTAATGGAAATACGTCTTTGATAACGTAAACTTTATGAAATAAAGGATATTTTCGTATCCCTAAAGGCTTGGCGGACGACAAATTATAATAATACCTCAAAATACAATTTTACCGCAATGGGAGACCGCTTAAGTATTGCCAAGGTCGTTTGATGACGACTGGTATTGTACCTCCTCATATAGGTATACTGTTTTATAATAAGAGCATAGGAAAGCATGAGTATGCATTTACAAGCAGAATAATTTATTTAGGCACCCACTACATTAAAATAAACTGGATTGTTATGCTTCATCTGCCTATCTTTCGCTGATATTTTGCTCGTTATTTTCGTCTTTAGCATCGGCCATTGATGCCGTTACCGTAAAGTCTCTTTTAGCTCGTGAACATCATCATTATCACCTCTATGGTTGCCTTCACATACACACATCAAGAAAAATATTAAGAAACTGCAATTCAATATCAATTCATTTTTTGAATTATATTTACACATTATTTTAAACGAAGAAATAAATTTTCGTTCTTCATCTGATTAAATGACAATTTCGTTGACAAACGTAGGCAGCTGATTACTTTCAAACGATTAAATACCGTATTTTTGTGGACCTTTTAGCCATCATCAGTAGAATATACAGGGTTTCTATAAATGATTCATGCATCCAGGGCGTTTATGGAAATTACTACTTAAATCAGTTTGCCGCCTCTCAGGAAAGTGAACACAACTACTGCTTTGAGGTATATCTATTATCTGTTATAGATTGTCGAATTATTTTAAATGTTTTAATATGAGAAAACTCGTGTGAGTGTGTATTTTCAACATATTCTGTAGTATTTTGTGGGATAATCATCTTTAAGGTTGCAGATAGCTCACATTTCGGAGCTGTGGGGTGGCATGGTTTCGTATAATTTTTAGGTTATGTATCCTTTTTGTGAGGTTATGGCTACAGTAAACGTAGGCATTCCAACGAACTATCAGTGTCTCTAGAAATGGCGTCTGTAGGGTAAACAAAGACTGGATGTAGTATGTTTACATGTATCTTGTAGTTATCATTTCAAAGATTTTAGGTGTGTAACTGAGTTTTKTGTATACGTTATCTGCTTAGGCGATTCGGCTAATATTGTTATTCCAATTTTTGCTAAACAATCTTTGTTTACCCTACAGACGCCATTTTTAAAGACACTTTWACAGTTCGTTGGAATGCCTAATTAGGCATTCCAAACCACGTGACCCCGGCTGAGGGCATATTAGAGATGGGCGTTCTAGTTCATTTTAGTAAATAGTTTATGCTGAATTAGTTCAATTTTATCGTTCAAAATGAACTATAGTTCGAATTCGCTGGTCGCTTCTCGTATCGTACTTCGTAAGCATGCAGTTGATATAACATATATATATATTACATTACATATTAGTACATATTATGTACTTGCGTACTTGTGTCCATATAACATACAACCGCTGATTGCCGTCGAGTTCTGTGATAGCTACACATGTCGTGTGTATTTGAGATATGAAATGTAATAGGTAATTTAACTGTTTATGAAATTAGCGTTATGAAATATATTCAGATTTGTAAATAACATAATAACTAATAACTTCACTAATACATAATAATACAACTGCAATCAAAATAGTTATTGTTAAATAACTGCTGTGCAAGCGAGCGAGACCAATAATTATGCATTCGTAAATATTAAATTGTAAATTGCAATGAGAATTATCTATTTTATAAACCTATTATGTCCCCGAACGTTTATCAAATTTAATATTGTTTCTGTATATTATGTAATTGTAATACTTACTTTAACTTCTCCTGGTACCTATTACTGAAATGCTTAAGGCCATTTCAAAAGTACCAGCAATATTTACGTATTGATATAATAATTACATATTTGGTAAATTACTATTAGTGCATTATTACAACATTTTAGTTTGTAACAAAATGTTAAATAAAAATGCTAAACAACGAAACGGGGACTGCGAGACTGCGACGCCATTGTACGTTAGACATTGCGAAGACATAGGTAATTCAGCCAGCTGCACATCGTGGTTCGGGTGTCCGTTCATGAAAAGATACATATTCGGTCATTCCTTCTTCCCAAAGGTGTCTCGCGGTTGCTCAATCGTTCAATCTGAACTGCATATCAGTTACACTCCAGTATCATACAAGTCTCTTGCAGCTTCAAGATGAACTATTTTATTTTATTCTGACGAACTAGATCGTTCAATGTAGCGCAACTGAATAGTACCTATCGTTCGTTCGTTCATGAACTGCACACCTCTACTCTCTTAATTGCAGCGATCCATACGTCATCTCTGTGACTGACTCCCATGCCAAGCACAAGGCGCGTAACAGGAATTTTCGTTTAAAAAGCTCTAATAATATCTTAAAAAGGGCAAAAAGAACTCACAACTTCACAAAAACATAAAGCATGGCACTTTTCAATCACAAGGCTGTTTGCTATAATGACATTAAAATATATGTTTGCCCTCAACGGCCATATTGGATTTCGTTTTGACAGGTCGTTGGAATGCCTAATTAAATAAATCTAGTATGATGGACTAACAGATGTGTTTAGCCGCAAACTAAGTTGTATTAACATTAGCTGCACTACTCAAAGCTTTCCCAGTGCAAGGATATAGACTGCAAAGTTTGCCACAAGCTTACTATACCAATAATTATTGTAATTTCTTACTTTTGACAGAAATATAGAACCGATATTATTGAAAGCCATCAATTTCGTGACTGTAACTTGATCTGCAACTTTCAGTACTATCGCTGTGCTATTGTAGCTTGGCAGCAATTACAAAAAGGCGGCACGAAGAATACAGAAAGCAGCGTCACCCACGTTGCGCGAATCATTTATAGAAACCCTGTAAATTTGTCGGTCGCTAGGAAGGATTTTTGTACCTAGTTACGCTACCAAATGGACACGTGCTCGCTCCTTGAATTTCTTAAACAATGGTCTGGTGAAGCTTCGTGTGCAAATTTTATAAATCACTTAGGCTAATTCTTAGCTATACTGCTGGCTAATATTAATTTGTTATGTAAAGTGAAGATAACATTTGCTAATCAGTGACTTTATTGAAACATCGCGGGCTGACTTACTAGTAAAATAAATTCGAAAGAATTAATTACTTCACGGATTATAACGTCGCGGTGAAAGAAACGATTTTAGATAAATTAAAAAATGTACTGCAGAACTAATTACCTACGTCTCACAGTTACAGTATAATAAGAAGAAACACAGACTTTACCTACAGCGACCTTAAAAATTGGTGTTGTTTTTTCGAGAAATGTTCTTTTCTGAAAAGAAAGTGTAAATCCATCTAAGCTATAAGAAATACGTAAACATTTATATCAGCAATTTCCGCTAATGAAAAAAGTTGTTACACGTCGCATTCCTAAAATTAGCAGACTGTAAACACACATATTTATTAATCGCTACATAAAATTACCAAACTGCTGAAATGATATGCCACGTGATACCATGCACTACGGGGAACACCTACCCTATTTAGTTTTCTTTAGTACTATGTTACATAATACTAAAATTACTGTTATATTACATGCATCCATCAGCAAACCTCATATACTATTAAAAAAACAATAATCCCATAATTTGACATCGCTGCACATCCAAAGTTCTGCAGGGTCCGGACCCATGGGAAAAAGAAAGTCCGGTATTATAATTGCGCGTATATTCTTTTCGCAAATGTCTTACGCAACCGGGTTTGCAAAAGTGGCCGTCATGATTTGTTCGAGTTTTATGGGCCAATTAGGATACTAGATGGCTGTACAGAAGGATGAGAAAAGCCTCGTCGTGCTGACAGAAGAAGCAATTTAAAATATCGGGAGATGGATCTTACGCAACTTACATGGGAGACGCGGAAATCGACTATGTATGTCTAGGGTCAGATTAAGGCATTAAATTTGCGGGTACAGGTTGGTGGCAATAATTCAGAAACGGAACTGGTAGTTACTATGAGAAAATAGGCAGCGCCTATAGAAGATGGCTTTAAGTTTTCATGTTAAATATATTATTAGCATCAATCAGCTTGTGGGTTGCCGTAAGTCATATGTGTAAAAATGGAAAAACCCTGGTCGACGAAATGAGTTTTCGTGGATCCTTTTCTATTGTGCTACTAAAATCTTTAACAAAAAACTTTACTTATCAAAATTTGCCGCCTTGTTAATTTCATAAACTTATTACACCAACTAATGGAAAAAATAAAAGAATAGCAAGAAAAGAATTTGCAGTGCGGATTTTAATTTTATACGCAATAAATGTGGTTTGTATGGCAGTTATAATATTAACTAAATATAACAAATTTACAATTGATAATTATGTAAATAGCTCGAAACCTTATACATTTGGGATAGAACAAGATAGGTGATAGATTACCTATTAATAAATAGATAAATAAATAGATTTTTTTTCATATATAAATATTTATTATTGCATTCTAATTGGTTCTCTAGTTTCTATATCATCACTCTTAGTTGTAATATCAGTTACAAATGTAACCACTTTCACTTTTTGGAAGACCTGTAAGGATTTTCGAGATAAACACTCTTTGTATGATTCGCAAAATTCTAAACCACTACATACCTCAATTATTTTTTGAAGCAAAATTTTCTATAAAAAAGCTAATACCACATGCAGTGGTGATATAAACGGTCACTGTCTTAGCACAGATAATATTATGACATAAACTATTGAGCACAATTTAGTTTGATATTAACTGATACAAAAAATTTTAGCTGTTTTTTTTTCATTTAGAATTATATCTGATAAAAAATTCAAGGATTTCGACATAAATTCATCGATGGTTTCAAACATTTTGTCGCTAACCGGATACATTTCGTTATTATAAACATATACCAGATTTTGGACAATTAATTGTGGTACATCTTTAAGCATATTATTGTTTTGTTTCCAAATTTGCACGACCATATATAATCGATGCATTTTTAAATGTTCTGCATCGCTGCGTCCATTTGATGAATTTGAGGATGAATTTTTTTGTCCTTCTGTGTGACTTTTATGATACTACTACACTACACTAGATCCTTTTATAAATAATGTAATTTCATTATAAATGTACAAGACTCACTTTTTTGATGACACATTGGATTTAGGATAGTTTCTTTGAAAGTAACATCGCTTGCATAGTTGATTTTTTGACTCAACCTTTTTAATTTTTCCAGTCGGAGGCAGTTGAAATAGTTGCTCGGCGTTTCTTTTATAGGTGGAGCGCATGCTGTATTCATTTAAATAACTTTTAGTATATTTTTTATTAATATTTTTTGTCTGAAGATAGACACGTTTACGAATAGGTGCCAAAATACTGATGTAGAAGCAGCTTTCAACATTGATAATCCTCTAGTTATGACTTTTATTATTTCCCCAGATAGGAGCTCGATTGCAAAGTAGAGCCGATTTTGTCACATATCAGGCAACCGTTATCTTCATAACTATCACTATGGTTCATTCATTTTGAAACGAGGCTGTAACATCAAATATCCATAAGTAATAATGATAATAATTAATATTATAGAATTAGAATGTAATTCTTACAACCGCCCTATTATGACTCCTGACACCGATATATTGCAAAACATACAAATATATGTTCAGAATATTTTCTTTATAAACATGCGACATAAGGGAGAAACAAATACCCTGTATGCCACAATTTTCAAAGTCTCTCCAGTAGAATTATTTTTAGTAATTGACGTTTATCACACCAACTGCACAATAATAGACAAATAGGTAGATATTTAAAATAATAAAAAATAAGAAATATTTTTCTACAAATGCATGGACAGCTACGTAGCTTAGCTAGTGCAACGTGTATATTCTGTTACACGTGACGCCGAGCATCTCAATTTTAATCAGAAAAATTTGGAGTTTATAATAGAAACAAAACAAAAACTTCGAAAAATTAATAACTTATGATTTTAATAATTAAAAGCGGCTGTAATAAATGGGGAAACATTTTGTTACTTAGTATTAAAAACACATTGCAAACAAAATCTAAATGCAGTATTTTCTCGTATCGTAGGTATTGCGAGATGTTAATGTTACCTCATTACCTTGTTTGCACTGTGCCTGGAGTTTATTAGAACGCGTTCCGTTCACAAACACGATATAAAAAAATAACAAGACAACTATCGATAAAATTCTTGCACTTCTTTGCGATTCTTTTAGTAGATATTTATTATAACCTCATTACATAAAACTCCATTCACTGTAATTCGATCGCGCTGTCACAATAAACGAAAGTTTCATAGCTGCAGTTAACTAACTATAAATCCTGTGTAACCGTTGCCCTGTTGGTGGTCGTTACAAAGCCAAAATTGCTCCGTTTAGCTCTCCCATGAACACTTGTTTTTCAAATAGGGACATAAATCACATTCCACATCTCCTGAGGTGGCCCACCTGATAGATAACAAATTAATTTCGTTATAGCGCGGCCACTTTCTATGTCCCTAACTAGTGCTCTTACACCTTCTGCTAACCTTTTATGGTTATTGATTTTTTTATTTAATTTAAAGACCTATTTACTTAAATTTCCTCTAATAAGTTGCATGCCATTGCAGAAACTATGTTGGTAATTTAATTATGTGAAAACAAAATTTAGGCGCATCTATATATATTCTTCAAGTTTCCATTTCTAAATCTTCTGAACAAAGCGCTAATTATTGTTTGTTTAGTTAGCTGACAAGCTAAAGAGTAGTAGATGACGAGTGCTTTACTCACTTGTCATTATGCCCCTATATACAATTACACTTGCTTTTAGTTTGTTTAATAATGCTTCGTCCCTGTTTTTGTGTTTCTTTCTTGCCCTTATTCAATTTATCTATGGTTGATGGTGAATCCCAACAAAAGTTATTATATCTATTCTTTACGCCATCGACAAGACCAAGTTAATTCATAGCATGTTGCATACAATACATAGCCCTTTTTATCTTTAATGTTTATAATTAACCAATAAATTGTTTCCTCGAAGAAGGCACTATTAAGTACCTACCTATATAATAAGACAGTTTGTTAAAATATTTTTAATTTTTAAATAGGTACCTACCTATTATCACTTTTTAAAGCGAACCTTTTCAAAGCTTCATCAACCTATATACTATATCGTTTCTGTATTGTTTAATAAATAGGCTGCTCATCATGAATAACCCTGTATGCTTATACACTGGTACTAATAGGTACTTATACTATCTTGTGCGGTATGTTCATAAACTAAGGATATACGTTGCAATATATAACCGCAAATATATCGTAAAATACCATTCCTACATTTGCAGATAACCTTGTTCCAGAACTCGCCGAAAGCAATACCACAGTCGAACTTTTTTGCGTAAATAGGGAAAGGTTAGTCGCTTGATCTACCGTTGAGGTCGCCAAGCGTTTTCACGTTACAGGCAATAACACAGTCAATTTTCCGGGTAAACAACCGGTGTTCGTCTTCGGAAATGTCAGTGCACGGTGAAAAACGTGTCCATTAACGAAACGCACCTGTTAAACAATGTAAAACAAAATAATCGCTGTTAAATAATCGAGGCGATACGCAGAAAAAACGGTAGGTGTGGCGTTGTTAACAACGCGAGCTGTCAGTCAAGACCACCTCGCGTTTCTAACACATATATAAATTTAATTAACTCCAAATGACTTGGCGATCTGAACTCGGACAAATCATTTAGCCATTCCGATTGTTAAGAATTCAATTATAAAATACAATGCACGCGCATATGTGGCTGTAAATGTCCGCTTGCCGGCTCTGGCTGTGTTAACGCCGGCAACCTATTCATGTTCAGCTTTTACTGATGCCACGCAACCCTTCCATAGCGTAAATGGTTGCTTTGAAAATTCTCATTCCGTTTTTCAGTCGAGTTCAACGTTAACTTTAATAAACGCCGTATACCTATATGGAAAGTAATTTCAAATGGCGAAGAAATACTGTTTTGCTAAACAGAATATATACAGTAATAATAATAGTCGCCTTTAAATGAAAAAAAAGAAAAAATATTACATACATGGCGAGATTTAGCCAGTGGCTATACTCTTCCATTTAACAATGAAGAATGACAAAATATAAATATAATGTAATAATAACAAATAATAGAATTAGGATGAGAAGACAAAATTCGATCTTGTAAAGATTACACACAAAAAAAAACATTACAAAATAACCTCTAATGCCAAAATACCAAAAGTTGTATTAAAGTAATCTTTAAAGCAACGCGGTTGAATGTTTCGATATGACAATAGTTGTTTGAAGAAACTGAATAAATAAGAGGGGCACGCGCTAAATTAAATACGGTGCGTGCTTGTCAAAATAGGATGCTTCCACGTACCAACTAAACACAGCCAAAGTACCTAATTCAGTAACAATTCTTCAAACACAAGTATTTTGCATTTCTTGAAGACGTCTTTCCGATTGCTGATGTACAGGTATTCAAAGCAATAATAATATTTACAACAATGTAGTGCGATAGAACTGGAAATGTAAGCGTCTTGCAAAGTTTTTTCGAAATTTCAAATTGAAAATACTACCTATTAGTAAAAATGCTTTCAATCTATGTAGACTGTGTCAAAAAAAAATATATTTTTTAAACGATTACTTCGCCACAATGAACACCTAAATTTCTATCGCTATCTACAAATTCGATTACAAATCAAAGCTAATTAGGTTGCTAAAATAGGTAAATTCGGAATGTGTAAGTTCAACGATTCTACCCAGATTTTACCCTAACCACCTAGTTTAACACGTTAAAAAGTTAGAATAGACAGAAAATGGAGACTTTAAGCACTCACTTTATACATGCATATAAATTGAACCGATCAAAATAACATGGGGTCACTAGGTAGTTAGGTAGTAAAACTTTTATAAGTTGAATGTGACGGCGTTACTTATACACTAAATCCATTTGGAATGAAAATTTGCAATTTCCTAGTCCCTTATAAACATAATAATATTTTAATCCACTCCCTAAGCTGCTGGCATCTCATGGTCTCGCTGCATTTAACAATCGCACCCCATTTCCTTTAAAAATAAAACAAGACATAACAGAATAAGTCCCTGGTATGATTTCACACGATCATTTTAAATTACGGGAATCTAAATAATTAGTTGTTATTAAAACACTCTTTTTTTAGTTGCCGTCATTCTAATTCTCAAAGACCACCGAAAGTTTTTGCAAGTGGCAAATCATCTGCCGAACAGAACCTATAGCACATCGTCAAAGACCACAAATACCTCGTAATGGATTATTTGGGGCAAGGAACAGATTAAAATTGCTAAAATCATAGATTGAAGCTTAAGGTTAAATAATCCACTTAAAATCAACAACAGTTGTAAAGTAACGTTTTTGCAGTTTACTACGTTACAGACAAGCTTTTGTTTCATGCAGTTTACAATATCTGTCAATTAGTCGTTGCTCTAAAAATATGCGCTTAAAGTATTCATGAATTTAAAGCTGAATCCTCTGATCCTCATAGCACGGGCAATAGATTCACACAAATTCACATAAAGTTTTCGATTTGGCCCTCACAGCGCATTGATAGCGCACTAGAGGCGAAATCTGGAGGCCAGGGTTCAATTCCCGGTGGGAGACATGTTTTCTTCACAAATTTGCTGTTATACCCATCAACATCTACACAAATTGACATAGTAGCATTTAATGATGATGATGATGATGATAATAATAATAACAACAACAACAACGACAACAACAACAACAACAACAACAACAACAATAATAATAATAATAATAATAATAATAATAATAATAATAATAATAATAAATAGTAATTCAGGTGGATACTATATTGACGCTAATACTAAACTCACGCATTTATTCTACGTTGATGACCTTAAAGCGTACGCTAAAAGCCCCGAACAACTAAAGGGGCAATTGGAGATCATTAAGACGTTTAGCGATACAATAAAAATGGAACTCGGTATCGACAAGTGCGCTGTTTTACATGTCAAACGCGGAAAAGTCACCACAACGGAGAATCTATCCCTTATGGACAACACATTGATCCCCGGACTTTCGAATTGCTATAAATATCTTGGCTTTTACCAAAGTCTAAATTTGGACGAATCGGAAAATAAAATAAAAATCAAAATGAGTACTTTAGGAGAGTTAATATAATCATGAGGACATTACTTAATGCTAAAAACAAAATAAATGCCATTAACACATGGGCACATCCGGTTATTAGCTACTCTTTTGGAGTGCTCAGTTATTCTCCCACTGAGCTCCAGACACTGGATCGGCAGATGAGGACTATGCTCACTAAACATCAAATGTTGCACCCCAACTCAGCAATTGAAAGGTTATATCTTCCAAGAGATCAGGGAGGCCGAGGTATGTTAAATCTAGAAGAAACCTGTAAAAAGGAGAAACTTGGATTAACAAAATACTTCAAAACAAAAAACTTACCCTTTTGCCAAACCTTAGCCTTGGCCGATAAAGGCTATTCTCCGCTGAACCTAGCTGCTCCAATTCCTGAAAATCAAAAATATAGCGAGATGTTGAGAACCAAATGGAAAACCAAAGCAATGCACGGGCGCTTCTATGCCAGCTTGCACCAGCAAGAAGCCGACCTTAAGGCAAGCAACAGCTATCTGACTTCCGGATACCTTTTCCCAGAAACGGAGGGAGCTTTATGTGCGATCCAGGACCAAGTTGTCCCAACAAGATTTTACAAAAGACATATTCTAAAGCAACCGGTTGAAACCACCACATGCCGACTGTGTGGCCACGAGGAGGAATCTGTCCAACATCTTATTTCAGCGTGTACTTACCTGGCACCCACTGTATACACAAGCCGCCATAATAACATGGGAAAAGTTGTCCACCAGTTCGTAGCACAGAATGCAGGTCTTGCTAACAAAGGCACACCAATACACAAGTACGAGCCAAAAAACATTTTAGAGAATTCCAACATAAAAATCTATTGGGATACTACCATTCACACAGACAGACAGGTTCTCCATAATAGACCCGATATGGTTATAATCAACAAAACAACAAAAAAATGCACAATAATTGACTTCGCTATCCCTCTTGACGACAACCTCASCAGATCATATAAMACAAAAAAAGATAAGTACATGCAACTTGCTGATGAGATCCAGGAAATGTGGAAGATGCAAAATGTTGAGATTAAGCCACTGATAATTTCTGGCAACGGTCTAGTCCACAAAAACACTCGACGACATTTAGAGGAACTTCAAGTCCAATCGAACGCCCTAACGTGGATGCAGAAAGCAGTCGTTCTTGGAACCACTGCGATCATCCGAAGAACGATCTCTAGGCGTTAACTTCAGTAGCCCTGAGAAATCTGGCTACTGAAAAACTCCACTCAACAGTGTGATGAAAAAAAAATAATAATAATAATAATTAACAATAGTAATCAATAGTTAGTGAATTCCAGCTGTTCTTCTACCCATGTCATAGAACTAAATTAATTACTATTCTATTTGAAACAAAGAGACATCGAAAAGAAGTGAAAGGAGAAGAAGAAGAAACAAGAAAGAACAGAACAGAACAGAAGAAAGGGGTATTCTAATGTCGAATATTTATATAAAAAGTTGGAGATGTTTTAGATATATTTTGGAAAACTAATTTTTATAGCGTTTGAAAGGTAATGCACTGAAAACAATTCCGTAAGTAACAAGTCTGTTGATAGGAGATGCAATTTGGTAGGAGAAGCAGCGTTTAAGCAGATCTTTAGGGTGCCTAGATATTGTAAACACATTTTTCCTCCTTAAGTTGAGGTTGTGAATATCGATCCTAAATATAACATTCCTATACAAATACGTGTTTTTTTGGTAACAAGAATCTTGTAAAAAAATAGCAAATGCGCAAGCAACGACGATTATGCATATAAAGTCATTTTACACTGATCAACTTTTGCAAAACTTGCCGACGCTAACATACTTCAAACATAAGCTGCAGACATGAATTTTGAAGCTTCCGTATGCGCCTCTTATCCCCGTAATCTAAACAAGGTCCATATACTGTAGCAGCAAAATTAAACAGGGCAGTACCAGTATGTCACACAGAAGTTTCTTGGTGTCCTGGTCCATAAATTGTCTTTGTGGATATATCAACCTTAGTGCTGTATATGCACTACCAATTAACAACGAAGCGTGTTTTTTTTTGCAACGCAGCTATAATCTATGGCTAGTCCGAGATTATTACTTGCTCATTGTAAGTCAACATAAAGACGAATATTATCTTAAACAATACTTTTGTACAAATCACTAGCAAAAACGATTGCTCAAGACTTTTTTGCATTAATCTTAAGCAAATATTTTCCGAAATGTCAAGAAGCTTACTAATATCAGAATTAATTATACGAGTAACATCTGGTAGGTCTGCGTATGAGAAATAGTAGTACATTTGTGTGTCATCAGCATAAAATGGTAATTACAGTAGTCTAAAATTAGGTGTGAAGTCCACAGGTATATATCGTGTACAATAATGGACCTAATATACTCTCTTGCGGAACACCAGACGAGATTTCCAGAGCTGATGATTTTCTATGCTGACTAACTACACTTAAGTTTATTATATTTGCGATTAAACTAAAGGAAACTAGGGAAGTTTATTGCTAGCAGTGGTATCAGAATAGAAGGCCTCGTTTACGAGCTAATCAAACTGTCACTGTGAAATAACGCAAGAATGCGGATTATGTGCTAATATTATTATATAAAAATGAAATTATTTATTTGCACTCTATATTTATGTTATACCACATTTAATGCAAAATATACCTCTGTACCGGTCTGCATGTCTACCGAAAGAAATAACAGTTATTCTAATTCCAAATAAAACGTTCTCGGGCCACCCATACACACGCTGACCGTGTAGGTGCGTATTAGGATTGTAATTCCTGTGATGGGCTCAATCTATCGAAACAATGGCTTGAGCTTCGGCCGCGTTAAAACGAATTAAGCCGGCTTAATGGCTTCTGATGTCGAAAATTGTTCAATCGCCTACCGTAAATGACACGACCGGGCACTTTTCAACGTTAATATCCCATGGAGGGCCGCTACTATACAACTACCGGGAACAATTATGAATATTAAGCACCGGCGGTGTTGGCTTATGCCGCACGGATGAATTAGGAAGGAAGAAAAATGTATGTGTGTATTTCGACATGTCAGTTGTGGTTACATCTATGTATATCTGGTACAAACTCGTTGCTTGAATTTGCGCGAAGAATTATTAAATTGTTGCTTGTCCCATATGGTTTTTAAGACCACACTTTTAAGAATCCAGTCCAAATTATCCGCAGTTCGTCATTAAGTTTCAAGTTTTCTTAATGATATGTTATTTAATTCTTTAAAAAGCACATGCGTATATCTCCAAGCTACGACACATGCTATAGTATCTATTTTCGTCAAGATTAGTCTACCAATGGACTTTTTAAAATGATACAATTGAACAATACAATTCACTATTTCTTAGCGTAAATTGCATATCTTTTAAGTAGGAAACTCACTTTTCAAGTAGTATTTTTTTACTAATTGATAAGCACTTTTAGGTAGTTTTTTTGAGTGGGCGACACTTATATATGTAAAAAAGAAATGTGTAAAATAACAACACAATTGTAAAAAGAATGAAAGAAGAAGGGATAAATTATACAACACGAAAACATAATTTGTGCAAACTGCACTCGTGATGAGATCGGACGATTACCTAATAGACTGTCAACAAGGGTGATTGCAATACACAATAGTTTACTGTACAATATTATTATAACTGTAGTTTCATACAGGGTTATCGATATTCAAGACACATGGCGGACATTCTAAGAAATTATTTATACAAGGCGTACATATTAACACTAAAGCTTTTTAGTTCACCATGAAGTATTAGGGGGAAAATCTAACCTGTGAAATATGAGTGAATAATTTGCCACGATAAACATGTATCTTAGAAATCGACCTATTTCTTATGAACCGGCAATTTTTACGAACAAAAATCATATTCCGCAATGGATTCATCCTTAAACCCATAGGTACTATTTACTGAAACCTTTAAAGAATTAGCAATTAACCCCATATGCCTAGTTATATCTGAACCTTCCAAATAGCTTGGGCTGCGAAATCAGGTCCTTGTGCTACAATTCATATTTGACGTAATCACGTCTTACACCGTACTTTAGAGGTCATTTCCTGTAGATGCTTAAACGCCATCTAGCGGTGCCTTTAGGAACTTCGACGTGTTACGGTGCACGGGTACAGTTCACAGAACTAAAATTACTTTGAATGAATAATCATGTTAGTTCAAATTTAAGGTACATGTGTCCACGTCAAACATATGGGTGTATAAGAATTCAGCCACCTGGAACTTTTTCACCAGAATTCTTGGTGGACTAACGATTCATCTGTTGTGTGTTGCATCTGGTACCATAAATTTTACACAGGTTTGAAAGAAACGAAGGAACTTTATCGAAATATTTATGTACAAATTTTTAGGGATTAATCTTTTTTACTCTATTCGGTTTAATGTTTAAATTGGAATTAGCTGAATAACCTCTTTCTACATAATATTTTACAAATTCTGAATCTCTCCTATTTTTCTTTGACAAATGGTAATTTTGAATATTGAAAGCGATTTTTGGACATAGTGGTAAATAGAGTTGTAAAGACATCGTGGGGTGGAATAATAATAATAATAATAATAATAATAATAATAATAATAATAATAATAATAATAATAATAATAATAATAATAATAATAATAATAATAATAATAATAATAATAATAATAATAATAATAATAATAATAATAATAATAATAATAATAGACTTTTATTCTTCCATTTCCCCGCTGTATAAGTATACAGAATATTTATAAACTAGAATGAACATATTTTATAGTAGATACAAAAATAAAATAGAACATAATATTAAAACTAAACAATAATGTAAAATTTGAAAAATACCTCATACCAAAAAAATTTCAACTGGGAAACAAAGAAATCTCGAGGCGAAGTTCAGGTGTAAAGCAAAGTAGGTATATTCTTTACTCTGTTCTTCCACTTAACCTCGCTTTAAAAAGCGAGTTTATATTCATTTATTTATTTCTTGTTAATTGTGTGACATACATTTTGTATTAAACCTGAGTAAAATTTGCAGTTCATTATTTTTATTGTTATTTATGAATTCCATTGAGTTTGCTTACATGTACCTTAAGTCTCTATTTGTCGTCTTCCTTGTGTCTCATATGTCGCTTCGGTGTATTACGTTTCTTAATAGTTTTTAAACTGACTTTTATTTGTACGTTTATTATTGTCAAAATGCCATTTTCATATTCTGAAGAAAATGGAACTGTATACCATTGAAACGTCGAGACTTTATGTTTAATAAACTTTGTACAAATACTTTGTATCTAGATGGA
The DNA here is from genome assembly GCA_025024175.1 of Rhyzopertha dominica. Classification (NCBI taxonomy): domain Eukaryota; kingdom Metazoa; phylum Arthropoda; class Insecta; order Coleoptera; family Bostrichidae; genus Rhyzopertha; species Rhyzopertha dominica. Next base: position 17,706,976 of record QCXZ01000053.1, on the reverse strand, counting down.
ATATGTAAACCTCCTAGCATAGTATACTGACGCATTAAAACGTTAAATAAGTTTCTATTCTATTACAGGTTTTACTATTGCACTGTTATTGGTGATCTCCCGTGCACATGTCGTTAGTAATGATTCCAACAATTCCAAGCAATTCTATAGAGAAGGAGGAACTCCACGAGGTTGCTTAACCCATCAGTGCTTTACGTTTTAGCATATCTCAGTATTTAATTACGTATATAAACCTATGTCATCAGTGTGCTTACCTTTGATTTTTACTAATTTCCAACATATCAACAATTTCGTACAATTTCATGTAATACAGGCTTTGATCATGTCTAAGCAAATACACAACGAGACATAAATTTGTCAGTTGTATGGGCACGGTTTCAACTGATATTTTCTTTCTTAAATGTAATGCAAACTTTTAGTATAAGCCATGTACTTTTTTTGTTATTTAGCAGTCGATACAATGAGATTATAGTGCATATTCCAATGCAATTTTCGTAGTCCAGAAGTCTGGTTATACCTACAGTTTTGTGTTTTTCTTCCAACGCTAACATTATTTAACTAGTAATCGAAGTCACATCAATGATTTATCTTCTCCTTAACCGTTAATCCATAATTATCTTGTTTTGTTATGTAGCCTTCCATGTGAAAGTTCTTACAGTGCTTTACACTCGTATTTATGTACATACCTGATGTTGTGCCCACATCACCTAATTTCACTTCGTATAAATAGTTTTGTGTTGCAAAGAGCACATACTACACGCAATATAGTTGCACTGTGAATTTTTGCAGTGAACGCGTCCTACGCCACCCTTTAGAAGTCATCTAGCGGTGGCTTTACGAACTCTGACCTTGGTTAGTACAATCTGTAATTACAGAGGCATACATTGCCTATTGCCCAATTATTGAAGATCAATGTGCATTATCAAGCGGAGGCTTCACGAATTACACCGCGTTACGATCGGTAAATACAGGAAAACTGAAAAAAGGTCCAGCAAAATAAGATTACTTTAAACGATTAATCTTTGTAATATTTATTTCAGCTTAAAGTTACTACCTGCTCTACAATACGTGGTACAACAACAGATCACCGAGCACGAGCACTATGTAAATCCTGCTATGATTTATCCGTTGGTGGGTTGGTAACATAGTTGGTGACTGTCTGAAATATATTGTTGATTCGCTTGGTAGTCGAAAACTCGAGATTCGTTATTCGTAGTGCGATTTGTCGGTTTTGTTTTCACGAATAAAAATAATCAACAGGTAACGTTTGAATTACATATACATATACATATTTTTTCTGTTTTGATCGTTAGCGATATCTTACAATGACAAGCTATACAATTCCGTAAACAATCATCCAGGAAATAAGAATACTGCGGTACATCATCAAAGAGCAGGGGTATTATTTTTTAAGGAGTGATGCATTCTGGAAAACCATGGAAAGAGTAGCATCACCAACAGGACTTGGCAATCCCTTAAACAGCACTTTAGGAAAAAAATGGCTCCGCGGTTGACTACCACCTATTATGAAATACCCCCAAAATGTTAAGAGTTTTGTATGTAGAAGTTAAGCTTTTGTTTATCTCAATGCGAATTTATCTTATGTTATAGTGTCAAAGAATTTATTTAATAAAGTTACCTTCAGCAGAACATTGCAACACTTGATTATTAATTCTCCCACCCCAAAAAAATTCTAAATGTGCAAAGTCAACTAAAGTTACAAACTTACAGTATTTGTCCACAAAATGCAGCTCTCATCCTCTTGTCCCCCGTTGCACACACACAAATAATGTGTTAGGGAATTAATATAGTGTGCTGGTATGTGGATTGTAATAAATGTAAATAGATGAACAGACGGCAACCAATAAACAAGTTATCAACATTTTCAAATTTGACTATTAATTTATATTTAAATATCATTTAAAGACCAGTTAATAAATACTGTTCTTCTGTAATAAATACAACTACAATATGGCGCAGTCAGCTCATGTACATAACTTTCCAAGTGGGGAAGTCTGAAAATCAAAGAAATATATCGAGTTTACTAAATAACCTCCAGTGCGGCCTCCATCTCGTAAAACCAGTTACAACTGTGAAATCAACTGTTAAATAACTAAAATGGGGAGTAACGGAATACCAGAAATGCAAATGGAAGGTAATGTGGCAGAGAATTGGGACTTKTGGAGAAGACGTTTTGAAAATTACTTAATTGCGACGGAATTTACAAAAAAAAACAGAAAGTGTCCAATGTGCCTTGTTGCTTCACTTAATATGACCTGAGGGATATAAAATTTACAACTCATTCACAATTACCGATTGAGGTACTGCTTAAAAGTTTGATGATAAAACGGCATGTCAGTGGAACAGTTTATTACTACCCTAATTAACCAAGCAAATAGGTGTAAGTTTGATACTTTAAAAGACAGTTTGATCAAACCTACGATTATGTATGGAGTCAATTCAAAGCAAAATAAGAGAAAAGTTGCTACAAGAAGACAACGATGACTTAACTCTAGCACAGGCAGTAAGTTTGTGCAATGTTATCAGCGAATCCAAGGTACAGGCAGAGAAGATGAAGGAGCAAACACCGGGAAGTGTATAGAAAATATCGAGACAGCAGGGATATTACAACAATCACCAGAAGACCAGAGCGAAATCCAGCAACAGGAGAGAACATTCATCATCTAGAAGTTATAATAGGACAGGACCGAAGATAATCAAGAACTGAAGAAACTGCGGAAGCACTCATCCAATCAATAATTGCTGGGCTTATGGAAAATAGTGTGGGTCATGCGGAAGAATGAATCACACAGCAAAGATGTGTCGAAGTTCTTCTATTAAATCGATAAGTAAACCTGGCACTACACCCCCAAACAGCAACACTAACATGTATGAAGTAGTTCATTGTGATATAGTTACTAACACTAATAAATCCAATGCATGGCTAGTATAGTTTCAAATTCATAATAAAACCTTTAAGTTMAAAATTGATACAGGGTCTGATGGTAATATTTTACCTTATTATATGTATGCTCAACTGCAGCTACCAAAAAGAATAAACAGAACAAATATTGCACTTTAAAAATCCTATACAGGTGACAATTTAAAATGTATAGGAACTGTTCAATTAGCGTGTGCTAGATATAATTGCGATTATGAAATTAAAAGAATATATTTAATACAAAGTAATACTTCTCAAATTGAAATGGTGTAAAATTAAATAAAGACAAATGCAAATTGGGTTTAACAGAAATCAAATATATGGGTCATGTAATATCTGCAAACGGAGTGCAACCAGATAAATCTAGAATTAGAGCTATTCTTCAAATGCCAAGGATATTAGGTGTTTCAAACTATGTTAATAAATTCATTCCAAATTTTTCCATAAATACGTAAATAATAAGAGAATTACTTAAAAGAGAAACTGAGTTCAAATGGGAAGTAGAACATGATGAAGCTTTACTAGTAATCAAAAATAAATTAACACAAGCTCCTGTGTTACATTTTTAATGTTAATTTACCTGTTATAATTTCTGTTGATAGTTCGACATCAGGTACTGGTGCTGAGCTGCTCCAAAAGAATTTACCAGTAGCATATGCCTCAAAAACACAACAGCGATATAATCAGTTAGAAAAAGAAATGTTGGCAATCTGCTTAGGATTAACCAAGTTTCATGACTATGTATATGGTAAACAGGATGTTGTTTCGAAACTGATCATTTGCCATTACTTGGAATTTTCAAAAAGCCTTTAAATCAAGCACCTGCCAGACTACAACGTATGTTACCATTCGTTCAGGAGTATGATTTTCTACTTAAATATAAAAGAGGCAAAGACTTTGTGCTTACTTACTAAATGATATCGATTCTGAGTTGGATTCAGTAATTGCAGCACAAGTAAGCTTAATTCAGTCAGAAAATGAAATTTCGTGTGATTCATTAAATAAAATTAAAGTAGAAACAGCTAAAGATGACGAATTACAAGCTTTAAATAACATTGTTAGCGGGATGGCCTAATAACAATGCAAAATTACCAGAGACGGTTAAAAAATATGTTAAATACAAAAGCGAAATAAGTTCAATTTAGGGAATACTTTACAAAGGTCAGTCAATTATAATACCAAAAGTTATGAGAAAACAAATTTTGAACGATATTCATCATACACATTTAGGTATAAATAAGTGCTCTAAGTTAGCAAAAAATTTGTTATTTTGGCCAGGCATTAAAAACGAAATAAAACAATTTAATTAAGATTGTAATCTTTGCCAGAAATATGCATCGTCACAAAGATCGGAGCCATTAAATCAGCATGAAATTCCAGAAATTCCTTGGTTCAAAATAGGTTGTGATCTATTCGAATTTAAAAACTCCAAATATTTATTTTTAGTTGACTACTATACAAAATTCATAGAATTAGAAAACTTACATGCTAATACAACAAGTAATAAAGTAACTGAGGTCTAAAAAAATATATTTGCTCGATACGGAATACCAAATACTTTTGTGTCAGATGGTGGTCCACAATTTTCATCGGGTTTGTTTAGACGTTTTACTAAAAATGGAATTTCAGCCAAACAGTCAAAGATTACAGTGGAGAATTACAACACAAAAGAGTAAAAACAGAAAAATATTACAACAGGAAGAATAATTGCAAAAGCTTAGCTAATCTTACTATAGGTAGTAAGGTTCTGGTTCAAGTTCAGCCTTATCATAGATTGTAGACCCGAGGTATAATTACTAATAAATCTGATAATTACAAATATGAAATTAAAATGGATAATGGCAGTATGTTTGTGAGGAATGGGAAATTCATTAAAAAATACAAACACCATGCAATGTTAGACAGAAAAGATTTAGATGAAGGGAAGGAAGGAGTGGAGAAGATGGTAAACAACACCAACAAAAAAGTTACTTTTGCACCATTACCACAGATTTTTACAAGAAAATATTATTCCCAGTTTTTTAAGCTCAATCTCACGTCTAAATACTAACAACTTACTCACTAATAACACTGAACATAAAGTCAATAAGACTCTGAGTGGTAGAGAAATAAAGAAACCTTGCAGGTTAGATTTGTAATGTTAGGATATTGACATTAATTTATAATTATTGTATTTCAAACTTAAAATGTATTGGACTTTTGGTAATTACATTGTATGTATAGTTAAATGTAAATGATATCTCAAAGAAGAGGGATGTTAGGGAATTATTATAGTGTGCTGGCATGTAGATTGCAATAAATGTAAATAGATGAACAGACGGCAACCAATAAACAAGTTATCAACATTTTCAAATTTTACTATAAATTTATATTTGAATATCATTTAAAGACTAGCTAATAAATACTGTTCTGCAATAAATACAACTACAACATAATGTCCATCACCATGAATAAAATCGAATGCAACGGTATGAATTTAAGATGGAACTAACTCACTTATTTTTAAGAGCTACATCAGAGATTCATCATGTCCATTGCAAATTAACGCGTGTATCAAAGACACAGCCACCCGGAACTTTTCTTTGGGCGTACGTACAGTTTCTGTTTTTTCATTTTCTTGCCTTGTGTTATACAATTTTGTCTCTTTTTTTATTTTTCATGCAGCTTTTTTAGTCAGTTTTAATATGCAATGGCATAAAAGTCCTTAAGATGCAGGTACCTTAATATTTCAATGTACTGATAATAATAATTATCATTCTTATTGTATAAGCAAAAGTAGCAGATTTTACCCAGTTATGAAGACTGGTACCAGGATGATACCTACATGTTATACCGACCGCAAACATGCCAACATTTGGAAGCGAGTGTAGGTAATAACTCCAATCCCAAGTGCGAATACATATTGGCACAAACATCGAACTCATCGGAAAACTTCATTACGTAGCGGCACACGAAGGTATCGATGGAAATGTATAATTTTGCAGGCAAGTAGCCAGTAGACCAACTGCAGCTTATATGGTATTCCGCTGGCCGTAGTGGTACGTGATCGCTTCCATAGTGGTGCGCCTCTTTTGATCACAGGGCGGCCGACTTTGCGGGCCTTCTCTGAGTAATTGCTGGCATCATACGGATATATTAATCAAATCATGATGATGGATCCATATCGGTTTGTAATCTGAACGATATGTAGGGGCATGGGTAGCCGCGGTAACTACATTGTGGCCTGCGGAGAATAGACATGCCGATACCACACGATAAATATTTTGCTGCATGCACCTTGAAGGTCATGCCGAATATATACGGGGTGAGCAATTAAGAGAGGTGAACAGTCGTATTTCATATATCAGTAATGCAATAGCTTTGAGAAACAAATTTTTACGCTGAGGTGGTAATTGCTGCAAATTGTTGTCAAATTCGTAGATAGAATAACAGCCAAAGGGCGATGCATTATGTTCCAATTACATACATCATGTTGATGACTAAAAGAATTCCTCTTGGTCACTTTAGCCAAGTATATATTTCCTCAAAGCTCTAGGACTACCTGTATATAAGGCGAGTGGTACCTTATTGCGATTTTATTATGAGGTAAGTCCGAGACGTAACCTTAAACAGAAATATCAAAAATAAACCAAACGAAACAATGTTTACTTATGGAATAATTTTGTAGTTTAGTGTCATATTATTTGCACCAAAATAAACTTATTCGCGTATTTTCTTTCGCACCTGCAACCTATTATAAGAAAGTCATGATGATTGATGATTAAAGGAAAAGTTCACCTCCACAAAATTTCAATCAAATTCCAGGTCAAATTTATGCATAGTTTGAATGATTACTTACCACCATTACTACCACTGCTCTACAACCTAAGACTCGAACTTATAGAAATTGTGTCAGGATTAGCACAGATAATTTTAATATAATACATATTACGAAGTTTTGTTGCTCAATGCACAACTAAAAACCTCGGGTTCTAGATGGGACTCCGTAGCTTAAGGATACAGTAGAACTAATCATGAAACTTTGCTTTACGACGGTTTAAACCGACAAAAGCAGTTGCGCATTGGGACTTTGGAAATTTGACAAGGACCAGAGTAAAAAAATGAAAAAAGGCTTATATTTCACGTAAGTCCTCTCAAAATCAATCTGCAAGAACAGTGTGGGCTGAAATGCGTAAGTTGGGTAGCATGGGGATTCCTTCCAAACTTTGTCATGCGGATTCCATAAATGTCTTCTTAATGATGCTGGTGACACGATTTCTATGGATCTGGGTGTTTTGAAGGAGCATACTCCAGACAGTTGCCGGAAGGAATTACTGAAACTTTTTTGTGTCCGCTGGTGGGTGACGCAGGAGTGATACAATTATGTTCACCGATCATAATTCAATTACACATTTAATTCACCACGGTTCAAGAAGTAGCACGTTCCCCGAACGGGAATATGCAGAATATGAATGTACATAATAGACCCCTGTTTTTTCATTTTTTCCAAATCGCTTAGATAAACGTAGAAGATGGTAAAGTTTAAATACTTGAATGTGTGACGTAGGTTGACCCTGCCTCTTGTGATTGGCAGCAGCTGTGTGTTGTTCCCAGGGCAGAATAATTTTCAGCGTTCCAGAGTTTCCCATGCGTGTTTTTCTCTGTCAACTGTCGATGAAGAGCGTCGTTCATAACCTCTTAGTAATCCTCGTGTTTTTTGCTATTGTTTATCGATCAAGATTATATCGTTCAAAACGAGGACGAAATGACTGCTGAATACTAGTGTTGTTGCTCTAGAGAATAAATTTTTAATTGTACCCGAATAAAAATCGAGATGAAAATTGTGGTGTGATGCAGTAGGTGTAGCACTAACAGCAAGTCGCTTGTATTAAAGAAAATAGAGGCAAAAATAGCAATCCTCCTCGCAAAACCAAGCCAAACGCAAATGTAAACAAACAGATCATCTGTCTACAGTGTTGCTACCGGGTCTGATAGAAATTCCGCTAGATTGCCGCATCGAATCCGCTAAAATTTTTAAGACAGGGTAATCTGTTGATATAAAACGGGATTTATTATTTATTTTACATAAATAATTGTTAGTTTCCTAGATATTATACTAGAAAGTTAGTAATTTTGTTGTCGATCTCATCGTGTTCCTTCCAGAAATATGTTTCGTTGCTTTTGMCGTGGTTTAAGATAATATCTGCGTTTTCTGACGGTCTGAGCTGCAATGTGAAATACACAAGCACTAGCAAGACGTTGGTTAAATTTTGGACTGGTAGTAAAATAAGCAGGAAGCATAATATTGCCCAGACAAGGAAAGGACTGGTTCGTTCTGTTCTCAAGGTTGACTGTCTGAGCTCCATGGGTTACCCACGCCCGATAAGCAATCTTAACCCAGTGTCCAAAATCTTGGAAAGATTAGTGGAATCGCATATAAAAAAAACATCTAGGTAAATGCAATTCCAATCCGGCTTTCAATCTTTGTATAGCTGTGGCACTGTGCTGTTAAAGATTAGCGACGATTTCTTGTTGGCTGCTGATGACGGTACTCTTACAGCTTTAATTCACGTAGGCTTTGATGTCTCTTCCTTGGCTTAATTTTCTATTTTTTTAAAGTTTTAGAACACAGTCCCTGATTTTGGATGACGGAGGTCAATCACAGCCAGTTAATGTGTGTAGAGGAGTGCCGCAGGGTTCCATTATTGGCCCTTTTTAAATATTTATACCTGTACAACGCATAGTAAACACTACTGCTATGCCTACAACATACAAATACATTATTCGTTTTACCCTAGTATATATAATAACGGATGATATCCTCAGTCTTAGACGGTTTACATCTAAGCATGTATAATTTAAAGATTAATCCTGCTAAATCGTCTGTGATGAAGAAAAGGACCCAGCGGCGGAATTTAATGGATGCCCTTGACGTCAGGATCACGGGACAGAGGCTGACGGTACGGAAGGCTGATGATAATCTGGGTCTAATTTTAGATAGTGACCTTCGCTTTAAAAAATCATGTCAATTTTTTCATTAGCAAAGCTTTCGGAGCTTTAAAAATGCTATACAATACCAAATCKCTGGAAAATAAAMKTACCCGAATTCAGTGTTGTGACACTTTAGCGTTTTCACATTTTAACTATTGTGATATCATTTACGGCTTTTCTCTCGATGATATACACTGACCGGCAAAAAAAACCGGCCACCCCGATATGTTTGTGAAACGCACTTAAATATTCACCAGTTCAACTTAACAATGATGTTGGGTTGAAGAATCATTATTGTTGATATGAAACGCAAAGTTTGGGACAGACAAAAGACAAATAATACAAATTTAGGTAATTTAATTGATGACAATAACGGAAACACAACAATTACTTTTTTCTTATGCGTAAAAAAATAGTGATACTTTTTTTAAATCGAATTCCTGCCTACTGTCAGTACCGTGTATGTCCTCCTCGAGCCTGAATTACAGCATTTAACTTTCGGGGCATTGAGTTGATCAAATCTGTTAAGCACATTTGAGGAATTCCTTCAAATTCTTCTTGAAGGGCCAAACGTAGCTCTTGAAGAGTCTCAGGCATGGCTGGACGTCCACGAATACGCCTCTGAAGCTGGTCCCAAAGGTGCTCTATAGGATTAAGGTCTGGGCTGCATGCTGGCCAATGAAGTCTACGAATGCCAACCTCATCCAGATATTCAGTTACCACTCGCGCAGTGTGTGGTCTGGCGTTGTCATGCATTAAAACAAAGCCATCTCCAACAAAATGCGAAAATGGGACAACAGCTTCTTGAAGAATATCTTCCACATATCTCTGAGCGTTCAAAGCACCATTTTCTACAAATAAGAGGTCGGTATGTGCCTCCGTAGAAATACCTGCCCACACCATTACAGAACCGCCGTTAAAGGATAGTCGTTCAGAGATCATGCAGTCAAAATATTGTTCACCTCGTCTTCTCCACACCCTTTCTCGACCATCAGGCGATCGCAGACAAAAACGTGACTCATCTGTAAAGAGAACTTCACTCCATTGCTGAAGGTTCCAATCTGCATGTAACTGTGCAAACTGCAGACGTGCCCTTCGGTGCCTAGGCAGCAGTTGTGGCCCAGTGGCAGGCCTTCGCGAATTTAAGCCACTTTCCACAAGCCTTCGCCTAATCGTTCTCTCACTTATTTGAATTCCTCGCACTGTTAGAAGACGATGTTGAAGCTGAACTGCTGTTGATCTGCGATCCCTCAGTGTGTTGAGCACAAGAAAACGATCATCAACGAGAGTTGTCACCCTTTTCCTTCCGGATCCTGCTCGCCTCTCGCATGTGCCAGTCTCCAAGTACCGATTCCATGCATCCTGAACTGTAGTACGGGGTATTTCCAGTGTACGAGACACATACCGCTGACTACGACCATCCTCAATCAAAGCAACAATCTTGGAAACGTCCGCAACAGTTAACGACATTGTTATCGCTTGAAAACTTGGATTAACTGTCAAACTCGATTCCAAAACAATTGCAGATAAGTCTACTTGCCTTTTGGTAAGAGCAAATGACAAGAAAATATTCCCTTTGATTTCCACAAACATGTCGATCTTATTAAAACGAAAATTTCGGTTGCTCAAATTAAAATTAGACATAGGTAGGAGTGTAACAAGCATTTGAAATTGTTAATAGCGAAGAAAAACCACATCAGTTCTCGATTTAAGATATAAATTGTGCAGATATAGGGATATATCGGGGTGGCCGGTTTTTTTTGCCGGTCAGTGTATATAAGAAGATAATGCAAAGTGTGCAAGACAGCTGCTTGCGTCTATATTTTAGGTTCCTCGGCGTCAACATATTTCTTCTGTCAAGTCGCTCTCTGGTTGTTAAGCATGGAGAGCAGGCGATTTCTGTACATTGTGGTGCACAAAATAATTGTGTTTCGGACTTCACCATATCTGCTGGAGAACCTAACCTTTCGTACAAAAATAGACAATATCAATGTAAGGAACAGATACGCCTGTGAGAATTTGTTTTGCCCTTAATGATTTATCCACCTTCCAGTTGAAAAAAGTAACATTTCTCTATCTCCATCTCTGCTCTCCTCTCCTCTCTCTCTCCCTCACCGCTCTGTGTCTCTTCCATCCTTCTTGTGTGTCGAAGCCACTTAAATGTTGGTACCTTAAGAATTTCAGAGCCCTCCTAAGAGTCTACCAAAGGTTAATCTCTAATTTTTTTCTTTCTTCTAATCTGCCTTGCTAGCAAAAGTTTTCTCTATCTTATTGTACTATATTACACGGGTTGTGCGGAAGAGCAGCTGAACCATAGACACAATCTGAACACAACATCTTTTTCATTGATTTTGTAGTAAACTGCTTATTTATTTAAAAGTATATAAATTAAAGCCGAGCGTGTGTCAAATTTAAAATGGCTTTTTGTTTTGTTGATACACTTGGTTCATGGAATCAAAAAAGAAACTTCATTTTTCTCATGAGTTGAAAAAATTTTTTTTGGATTGATCTGATAAACAATAGTCAAGACTGAAAATGATCAGGAAAACGAATTGGGTTAGGAGGACTTGGCATTCGTTATGATAAGTTACGAATGAAAGACCTACTAATCTACTCAGATGTCTAAATAATTCAAATCATACTTAGCAATGACTATTAACACTAAATTTGTATATCAGTGTACCTCCCAAAAGTGAGTTTGATAAATAAGCTCAACATCTGCTACGTCATAAAAATACGAATTGTGTACAATGCATTCTCCGGCTCGAGTAAACCACAAGAGACATACTGATTGACAGTATCACGCCTTATAACAGGAAAAGGCAGGTGAAAGAGGTTCACACCGGAACGGAAAGTTCCGGCATGATTTGCTAATGCTTCGAAAACATCGAACACGTAAAATGCGCCATAATATCCATTCCGCTGCTCGAGTATGATACGGTACGATTACTTAGCCAAATCCATAACCATTTGGGTTTTGTAAGGCGTTATATTTATATACAATGGAAAACTGCAAATTATAGATATATTTGGCTTCATTGCTAAACTATTGATATTCCCTAGGGCGGTCCGATACTTCTAACATCTCAATAGCACTAATTGTGCGTTATTTATAACGAACAGTTGGCACAACCAACATCGTATATTAACCAATGTACACTCGAGAGCTATTAGTAATGTGCAATTAGGCCCAACTTAGTCACATTAGCGTTCGCTTGCGGTGATTTCTTCAACGTTGTTGCCAGCTTTTGAATAAATTCTACATGTGAAGGCACACAACTGCTCTAACAAAAATGCAATATTCACCACTGTTACAGGTAGAAGACATAGCTTTAATAATTATTAGCCTGGACACGTCCTACACCGCACTTTGAGAATCATTTTGTGAATGTGCCTGTAAGTCATCTGACAGTGGTTTTACAAACTACGACGTTCTGTAAATACAGAGACCTACATTGTCGATTGTCGGGAATTCTTTTTAAATCGGTATGCGGCATCTAGCGGTGGCTTCATTAATTTATGATTGGTATGGTCCATAAGTACATGAAATAAAGTTACTTCGAATTATTAATCTTTATCACATTCATCTACCTCAAAATTAACTACCTATTTTATTAGGTGTTCAAGATACACGCGTTTACTCAAAATTTATAAGTTTATTAAAGATTCAGGCACTTGGGACCTTTGCGTCTTTAACATGTTATTTTATATTGTATGTTGCATATTGTACCTACAGTCAATCGGTACATATCCACTAGCAACACTTGCTTTATCTTCGTTCTATAGAGTTATTGTCAGTTCCTCTAACTCCTGTTGGAGCAGTGCAGGACAGTCCTATCAGTTCTAGGATAAAAGTTTCAAAATAAGAACTGTTTGTTCAAACATAGACATGTTGATCATTTTGTTCGCAAACCTCTAGTACTTCCTGTTAGTCCGATTATTGAGTTTTGGGACCAGTTCTGCGCAACAATTCTAATCTAGCGTGATAGCACAACTCAGAAATCCTTAACAGTTATATATGCTGCATTTTACTTAAGCATTCGTGATATATATAACTTAACAAATGGCAGTTTTCCGATGAAGCGTTTCTTCTCTTAGTAGTGATGAAGAAGTGATGAAGAAGTGCATTGAAGGAGATTCAGATTTGAAGCTTTTAGGACGAAGGAAAATATTGTTCGACAGATGATATTATAACAGAAGCTATACTCATCCAAATAGAATCCCTAAGGTCATGGAATAGGAACTGGAAGTGTACCCATAAGAAAATTTAATAACTGTAGGAAAGCGTCAATGGTGAAAACAAAAAAATCTTCCAGTTATAATAACGGTAAAGATACTGCAATTGCATACGAGGGGACACACTTGAGCAGCTGTTTTTTTCTTTTTTTATTTATATTCGAACAAGAATAGAGTGCTTTCTAAAGTTAATAGGCCTTTGTTGAATGAATGTAGATGGCATTGAGACCATTGCTCTCACTTTTACAAGTACCCTACGCCGAAGTTGATCCAAGAGCTTTCTGTGGTTTTAGAGGACAAAACTAACTCTAGAATCCGATTTCAACAAAAAAAAAACTTGAAACTATACGGTAATTTCAGCGATCAAGACTACATCAACTTGGCATAAACTTCACGGTTAAAAAAAATCTATCAGATGTATTCATAAATTAAATGACTCATTGTCGTGCGATAACCATAAACTACTTTCTCGTAACATTACTACCAAAAATGCGGCACCAAGTGCTATGAAACGCCAAGAAAAAACTTGGCATTAACAATTTGGGTAAGTGGAACGAACACCTAATATGTTGTTTCTTTGGAATTATAGAAACAAAACAGGATGGTCTTAATTTTTTTTCTTATTAGGCTTATCTAGGCGCTTCCATTCTGTACATTTGCGATTGCATTCTGGGGCGTATTGAAAGCACTACATTCAATCACCAGTCACAATGCACAAAAAGCCCTCTGGAAGAACTTTTTATGCTACCTACTGTTTTAAAATTTTGTCAGATCATTCTACCAAAATTAAATTAAATTTTATAAAACAGGTGAAAGGAAATATGCAAAGGAGGTCACAGCAAACAAATATCTTAGGGTTCTAGTGAATGAAATACTATATTCTACTACTAACAACCAAACTGAAGTTACAAATATAACACAGCATAATTAATGTGAAAATCTTAAAGAAAACGTGAGAATAAGAGAACAAGACTTAAATATGAATTAATTACAGAAGATTGGATCTCTTCCTAAAAAATTTAAAGGGGGATATAATTTATCTATCTTTTAAGAGATGGTACGTATTATAGAAATTGAACAAAATTATAATAAAAGGTTAATTTTGGAAAAGTATCACATACAGCACTTGACTAAAATGTATAGGTATAGGTAAAAGCCAGCGATGCATGCGGCAACACAGGATCCAGCTCGCTATTTTAGCCTCACGATGCCCGCTCAGTGGGTGGTTGCGTTACGTATACCAGCATTTTTAATTACTGATACTAGATACGGTCGTGGTATGTCGCCGAGTTTGGGAAATATGAGTTGCCACGGGCTGGGAAAAAATCCGTTACTCTTATGTGTTAATTAGCGATATTAATCTGGGCCGGAGTTGAATGTTGCCGCGGGACCCTTGGGCGATCGGTCCGCCATTAGATTCGATTTATTTCGCTGATCTGACGGTAATTGAGACAAATATTTACAGTGTTTAGTTTTCCTTTCGACGGCTGAAGCTGAAAGTTCGAAAGTTTCGCGGATGTGGATGTTCGAATAACGGCCATCGGTGTGACAACGTTTGACTTCCAAAATCGTAAACTTACGAATATTTGCGCTGTGAACATTCCTAATTTATATGTGAAAGTCTTAGAGCTTGTGAATGAAACAGAATTTTAATAATACAATGAGAGCAACATATATGATTTCGCGAAAATTCAGGTTACTTTGGTAAATGTTAAAAATTTGTTAAATTTGATTTAACCAACCGGATGAGGAAGAAAAAGTGCGTACAGAGTTTACGGATGATCGGCATTTCCGTGTGAAAGAACAGAGGCATAAATCTTTAAGTCATCTGCATAAGCAAGTTTGTGTCATTTAAGTAAGTCATCAATACACAGTACAAATAGCAAGTAACCAAATGTCTTCTGGATTTGTTATTACAGCATTTACTCCTGAACAAAAAGCATTTATTTCACAGAAATGTGAGCTTGTTTCGTGAAATTTTAAGCTGTTTGCGTAAACAAGGAAAGAATCGAAGAAATTATTCATACTGCATAAGAGCTGCCTCACCAGGAACCACTTCTATTAGGCATCTGTCTCAACAAATTGAACTTTCTGTGGGAGTATGTCGTCTTCTAAGAGAGGATTTGCATCTATACCCATATCGTGTCCAGTCCATTGACATATTACGAAAAGTGATTACCTTAGATGATTATTGTTTTATCAGTGGTCTTTGGATAATATTGAAAACAACAATGAAGTTCTTGAGAACTTTTTTACGAACGAAGCTTGATTTCACGTGTCTGATCAAACAAACTAACAAAGTATGAGAATTTAAACAACAGTACATCCTCACGCAATTGTGGAAAAATCTCTTCATCAAGAAAGAGTAGGAATCTAGGCAACTTTCAGCAAAAGAATAATCATTGGTCCAATTTTCTTTCATGGTAGAGTGTTTTCTTAATACGATTAATATTAAAATTCAAGTTTAATTTGGTTTTCAAGAACAATTAATGAAGAAAAGTATCAACAGTACACCGTTCATAGAACAAATTTATAAAGATGAATTACAAGAGAGTTATATCCAACAAGATGTTCATCTGCACATTGCGCATTAGAAAATTTACGTTTTCTAAAAAATGGCAAACTTACCTGGTTTTGGGGGATGGCATCAGCTGTTCACCATGTTCTTATATTTTTTTACTTTACTATCTTTGTAACTGAATGGTTAAACATAGTCAACAAATGCTACCTAAATCATGTAATTTAACTAATTTTCTTTTGGCACACATTAAAAATTTCATTTTTGTTAGGCCTGTGCAGAATGCACATGATTTAACACAACGCAATCAAGAGAAAATCCAATGGTGCAAAGACGATGGTGTATTCAGCAGAAAGGAACACATTTCCAACAGTTTTTATAGTAAACTAGCGACCCACACCGGATTCATACGGGTAGTGGAGCACGTTATGGTTACAACGAATACCTTCCAGTCGTCACCTCCATTCTCCCCAAAAGTCTGKTTATTAKAAGAGCACAAGCGTTATCGCGTATAGGGGGTYGCATCGAGCAAATCCCGTTATCGGTGTCAGAAACGCGCTTGTTAACTTTTTGCGATAACTACTCAGATATTAATTTAAATTATATCATGTGGAATGGAATAGCGACCGTCCTAGTTAAGGTTGAAGAAACCACTTCTCGGTATTTGGGTATTCCTTTAACAATCTAATACATAAACAAAAGTTTGGCTCTCCTATGGGAGGAAAGGCCTCTCCCATATTATCTTTATAAGTCATGGTCTTCATCTTAGATGAAGTCACCCCATTGTTGCCCTTTAGTTTACCTTTTTAAAAAAAATACGTTGACGACCTTATTTTAGCGGTTCCGTGCAATGGCATAGATATTCTACTTCAGGTATTTAACTCTTATAATAATCATATCCAGTTTACTGTTGAACGAGAACAAGACAGGAGTGTGTCATTCCTTGATACCAAGCTCATAAAAGGGCCCAATAATACTATTTTATTGGATTGGTATAGAAAACCAATGTCTTCCGGTCGTTACTTACATTTTCATTCATACCACAAGACTAGCATGAAAATTAATTTGGTTTTATGCCTAAAAAACAGGATAAAAATATTTCCTATCAGTCATTTTATAAAAAGAACATAGATTTACTAAAAAAAACCTTCTTATACAGAATTGTTATCCCACAAAATTACTTAACCAACTGTTATATGTATAGCACTAACATAGTAAGACCAAAAAAACATCACCAAGATGATCTGAGTGTCAGTGTTGTTCTTGGTGGGGAACCTTCTACAGGGGTTTTAAAAACTTCTACAGTCTCACTTATATTGAGGGTTTAACTGTTAAATTGAACCGGATCTTAAGAAACTTTGGTTTTGAAAAATTTGCTTATTATTCAGTAGTAAAATTGTCCAAACTTTTTTCACGTATGAAAGACAAAACCCCCCTATTATTACGTTCTGGCTTAGTATATTGCATTGACTGTAGAGATTGCCAAGGTGTCTATATAGGTCAGACGGGCAGGCAGTTAGGTAGTGGGGTGGCTGAAAATAGGCGAGATGTCAGGAATTTAAAGACGAGCTCTGCTTTGTCGGAATATGCCACGAATCTGAATCACAGTTTTGATTTTGATAGTGTTAAAGTATTGGCTTGTGAAAAACATTAAAGAAGAGACTTTTCTATGAAATGGTCCAAATTTACTATAGCTCTAATTCGATTAATAAGCGAACTGATATTGATAATTTAAGTAACATTTACACCTATATTTTGTCTCTTAACCCTAACAGGGTAATCACTTAGTTTGGTTGGTTGTTTTGGACAATGGATTGTGTTGGTATGGATCTGTACCTGATGCCACTTTTTTAAGAATTTGTCAATTGTTTGTCTTTGTCAATTTTCGTATGTCTGGCCATTTTGTGCTCATTGGTTTGTACTTACGACACTGTTTTGTTCATTTCGTAAATTTATCTGGTAGCATCCAACTCAGATTATGTTACAGTTAATCGTTGTTATTTTAATTTGTTACGGACGATCGTTCCCAGTAGATGTGACCACTTATGTTTGACAACTTTTATATATACCGTGTGATGAGCTTAACCTCAACTCAGAATCTGTATGTCATGGCGTTTTTTAATTCTTGTTACTGTTCTTTTGTAGTATCATGTGTTTTTTATTATTTTGTAATTACGTCCTGAAGAAGGAAATAAATTTTCCGAAAGCTCGGCTTCGGAAAAGAGTACTTTGTGCTTTTCTTCCCTGACCGGAATACCCAAGTACCGAGAAGTGGTTTCTTCAATCTTAAATTATTTCGCATAAAAATTATAATATTCCACCATGCATTGTTTTGTTACATCTCAAATGGATTAGGTAGCGTTTTCGACAAAAAATTCCAGGCAATTTGACCTTTTGCGACAAAAACCTTGACAAACTATATAGGTACCTATGCCTTCCTAATGAACAACTCTATTGGTGAAAACCGCATGAAAATCCGTGTAGTGGTTCTTGAGTTTATCGCGAACAGACATACTGCAACGGAGAGTCAGTGGTATCACGGCCCGCTCAACGCCTGTGGGCAGGCAACCCGACGTGCTAGAGTGTTCGAGATTAATCGATGCGAAAGGCTCTAGTAAAGTCTAGGAAGGTTCGAAATCGAGAGCCTTCGCGAATGTGCCAGACACGCCAAGTAAGTGGGGAGTCTGCGGATATATAAGCGGCCAGAGACGGAAGTGAGAGGGAGTTAGACAGTCTATGAACGAGCGCGAGTTTTGAAAGTGACGGAAAGTGAGATTTAAGTGGTGTAAAGTGATATAAGTAAAACTGTAGTGTTTTTTTAAAAGTAGTGTATAGTTGAGTAAAGTTTGTTAATTGTTAAAGTAATAGTGAATAGTGCTTGTTAGTGTTTTGAACTGTTAAATAAAGTGTTTTAAATCAGAAATCCAGAATTTTCGAACCCGAATTCCGTAACAATTGGTGTCAGAAAGTGGGATTTTGGATTTCTGGAGTGTTCTACGGACCGGATAGACAGTGTTTGGAGAAGTTTTAGAAAATTCTAGTTTATGCCAGTAACAAGAAGACAATCGGCCAATATGGAAGCACAACTAGAACAGTTAATGCAAATGATGCAGAAAATGCAAGAAAACATGACAGAGCAGATAAAAGCCTGTCAAGAGGACATGAAAACCGGACAAGAAGAAATGAAGACAGAATTCAAAATCGGACAGGAAGAAATTAAGAAGAAAATAATAATGGCTGTGCAACAACAACTTAAAACCGAAATAGAGGAAATCAGAACAAGCCAAAATAAAATTGAAGAACGGATCGACAGTGTAACAGAAGAGCTTAAAGTTACACAGAATGCAGTCGAAGAGAAAGTGGAGCTTGTCGAAGAAAAGGTCAACAAAGTAGAGGAAAAACTTTGCAATAAATTCGAAGAAAAAGTTCTACACATGAAAGGAGAATTTGGAAAGGAAATTTTGACAGTAAAAAGAGACCTGGAAAGAATGAAAACCCACGGTATGACGTCTTCGCCAGTTATTGGAAATAACAAGATAAAACCACCGACTTATGATGGTCACACATCATTTGAGACTTACAAGCTGCAGTTTGAAATGGCAGGAAAGGCAAATAACTGGAGTAATGAAGAAAAGGTTATGGCTTTGGTGGTAGCTCTACGTGGACCGGCTCTTGATTTACTTCGTACGCTGCCCGAAGCAGAGAAGGGTGATTACCAGAAGCTTACTGCAGCACTGGAATTGCATTTTGGAGAACAGCACCTACAACAGCTGTTTCGTACCCAGCTGAAGACCCGTAAACAAAAAGTCGGTGAGACCCTGCAAGACTTCGAAGCGGATGTAAGGAAACTTATGCATCTGGCATATCCGACAGCCCCAACTGAGCTTGTGGAGGAGCTGGCAACGCGGAGTTTTATCGAAGGTGTAAGAGATGACACTGTGAGGAACGCTTTGCTGCTAGCCACTTACACCACTACGAGAGAAGCCCTAGGGAAAGCTTTGGAGATCGAGGCGGCTTACAAGGCTTCAGCTGCCAACTGGGGCCAGTGTAAGGTACGTGGAACACAGGTCGAAGAGGAGACCGATTCACTGAAAGCAATCATGCGGGAGTTGAAAGAATTCCTAGCTGCGAATAAATCCGCCGGATGTCAGACCTGCTACCGCTGCGGAAAGACCGGGCACTTCAAGAGAGACTGCAGGGTGTCACTTCCTGCAGCGTCAAGAAGAAGCCAGCAGCAGGAAAACTAAAAACAGTCGGTGTTACGGGGCGCACACCGACTGCCCGAGAAGACAAAGCCCCCAAGATTGTTTCCGTCAACCTGCTACGACACAACAACGTGGATAGCCTTACAATGATGGCAACCGTGAGTGGAAAGAAGACGCAAGTGACCGTGGATACTGGAGCTATGGTTTCCATCATAAAGAAGAACATCGCACCGACAGTGAGACCCTTGATGGAGAAGGTTCTTCTGCGAACAGTGACAGGTGAAACGTCGCCGGCGATAGGTGAAGCTGAGGTTGAAGTGGAACTAGGGCAGCTTCGTATACGTCACAGGGTATTGGTGGCGGACATTGACGACGATTTCATCATGGGGATGGACCTGATAGGGAAGTACGGACTTGCATATGATCCAGAAGAGCGGATTCTGAAAATCGGAAACGAGAGCTTCGTGCTAGAAACACCTGGAGGCGAAGCAAGGTGCGTGAGGCTATATGCTAGTGAAACCGTCCGAATAAGAGGAAGCAGCGAGCAGATCATCAACGCTGCGATGGGGAACGATCTTGGGAGCTGCGTTGGATTAGTAGAACCGACTGAAGACTCACACAAACACTTGTTGGTTGCAAGAACGCTTATCAAGACCTCCAAGACGGTGCCGGTGAGGATTGCAAACATCGCTCCTGTGGGAACGACAATAAGAAAAGGAGATCTTTTGGCAACATGTACTCCCGTGACGAGGATAAACACCTGTGAGGATATGGAAGACACGCAGAAGACGCCAAGAACGCCGGCACAGCTCAACATCGATTTGAAACATCTTACCAAGGAGGAAGCACGAAGAGCCCGAGAATTTCTACGATGCTATCAACATGTGTTTGCCGAACCGGACACACCAATGGGGAGAACAGACATCGTCCAGCACAGGATCAATACCGGAGATGCTCAACCTATTCGACAGGCACCTAGGAGACTACCGTTGGCAAGACAAGAACAGGTTGAGAAGATGGTGAAAGAAATGACGGAGCAAGGTGTAATCGAGGAGTCCAACAGTCCATGGTCTTCACCAGTGGTTCTCGTCACCAAGAAGGATGGATCGCTCCGATTCTGTGTTGACTACCGAAAGCTGAATGACATAACGAAGAAGGACAGTTATCCCCTACCCAGAATCGACGACACATTGACCACTCTTTCCGGATCTACATGGTTTTCAACACTGGATTTGAAAAGTGGATACTGGCAGGTTGGGATCCATCCAGAAGACAAAGAGAAGACTGCTTTCACCACCAGTTGCGGTCTCTACCAGTTCACGGTAATGCCATTTGGCCTCTGCAACGCTCCGGCTACATTTGAGAGACTAATGGAACTGGTATTACGTGGACTCACTTGGAAAACCTGCCTGGTCTACCTGGACGACGTTATGGTTATGGGCCGTGATTTTGAAGAGCATTTAAAGAACCTACAAGAAGTATTCGACCGGTTTAGAGCAGCCAACCTGAAGCTGAACCCGAAGAAGTGTGCACTTTTCCAGAAGAAAGTGGAATTCCTTGGCCATACGGTTTCTGCGGATGGGATTCAGACCAGTGATGACAAGATCAAGGCAATCCGCGATTGGCCACGTCCTCGGGATAAGCATGAAGTGAGGAGTTTTCTGGGAATTTGTACGTATTACAGAAGATTTGTGGAAGGGTTCGCTAAAATCGCGGCACCATTACACCAACTTACGGAACCGAAGACGACTTTTGCATGGAGCCACGTTCATGAGGAAGCCTTCAGGAAGTTGAAGTCAGCCTTGTGCAGTAGTCCAATTTTGGCATACCCCCGAAGACACGGAAAGTTTATTCTGGATACAGATGCCAGCAAGGTTGGGATTGGAGCTGTACTATCTCAGGTACAGGACGGCGAAGAAAAAGTAATAGAGTATTACAGCAAGGTCCTAACTAAGCCTGAGAGGAACTACTGCGTCACGAGAAAAGAACTTTTGGCTATCGTGAAGTCCGTAGACCACTTCCATAAGTACCTGTACGGACGGGAATTCCTCATAAGGACGGACCATGCAGCATTATCCTGGCTACTACGATTGAAGAACCCGGAGGGACAAGTCGCGAGGTGGATGGAGAGACTGCAGCAGTACGACTTCAAAATCCAGCATCGTCCAGGCAGGCATCATAACAACGCTGATGCCTTGTCGAGAAGACCGTGTGGAGAATGCAAACACTGCAGGAAGGTGGATGAACGAGAAGGCACGGTGGATATAAGAGCAGTCACCATCACACAAAGCGAGGAGTGGACTGCCGAGAAAGTCAGAACGGCTCAGCAGGAAGACAGCGACGTGGGTCCCCTCCTGAAATGGAAAGAAGAAAACAGACAACGACCTGGATGGGAAGAGGTGTCTCCAGAAAGTCCGACCCTAAAAGCGATGTGGGTTCAGTGGGAATCCCTGCGAGTAGAAAATGGCCTGTTGAAGAGAGCGTGGGAGAGCGCCGATGGGAGGAATGTTACCATGCAGTTGGTAGTACCCAAGGAGTATGTACCTAAGGTTTTGGAAGAGGTACATGGAGGATCATCGGGCGCCCACCTGGGAGTGAACAAAACCTTGGGCAAAGTTCGTGAGCGTTTCTACTGGGTACACTGCCGAGAAGATGTGGAAAAGTGGTGCAGGAAATGCTCAACCTGCGCTGCTACCAAAGGACCGACAACACGCCTGAAGGGAAGGATGAAGCAGTACAATGTTGGAGCACCATTCGAAAGGATTGCGATTGATGTCGCCGGACCATTTCCTACGACCACCAGCAACAACAAGTACATCCTCGTTGCTATGGACTACTTCAGCAAGTGGCCAGAAGCCTATGCTATACCCAACCAGGAGGCTTCAACAGTGGCTCAAGTTCTCGTCGATAATTTGGTATGCAGATTTGGAGTGCCACTGGAACTGCATTCTGACCAAGGAAGAAACTTCGAGTCCAGGGTGTTTCAAGAACTCTGTCACTTGCTGGGTATTACTAAAACCAGAACAACGCCGCTTCACCCGCAATCAGATGGAATGGTCGAGCGATTTAACCGGACAATGGAACAGTTTCTCTCCAAGGTTGTGGAGCGACACCAGACGGACTGGGATAAGCATCTTCCTCTGTTTTTGATGGCATATAGAGCGGCCATCCACGAGACTACGGGGCAGACACCGGCGAAAGTAGTTCTAGGAAGAGAACTAAGGTTGCCTTGCGATTTGGTGTTTGGCTCTGCGGGAACATCCAATGAAGAGGGAGCAACTAGTTACGTCGAAAATCTTCGGGAGTCGCTATTGATAACACACCAGCTGGTGAGACAGAGAATGAACATTGCGAGCGATCGCATGAAAGCTCGGTACGATGTCAGAGCCAATCCCAGACAGTTCAACGAAGGAGACTTAGTGTGGCTCTACAATCCACAAAGGAAGAAGGGGCTTTCACCTAAGTTATCGCCATCCTGGGAAGGACCCTACCGTATAGTGAAAAGGATTAACGATGTAGTTTATAGAATCCAGCGCAGCCCAAGATCGAAGATGAAGGTGGTACACTTGAATCGTTTAAGTGAGTACCACGGAAATGTTGAGGACTGGAACTGATCGGGACGATCAGTCTTTAAGGAGGGGGTAGTGCAACGGAGAGTCAGTGGTATCACGGCCCGCTCAACGCCTGTGGGCAGGCAACCCGACGTGCTAGAGTGTTCGAGATTAATCGATGCGAAAGGCTCTAGTAAAGTCTAGGAAGGTTCGAAATCGAGAGCCTTCGCGAATGTGCCAGACACGCCAAGTAAGTGGGGAGTCTGCGGATATATAAGCGGCCAGAGACGGAAGTGAGAGGGAGTTAGACAGTCTATGAACGAGCGCGAGTTTTGAAAGTGACGGAAAGTGAGATTTAAGTGGTGTAAAGTGATATAAGTAAAACTGTAGTGTTTTTTTAAAAGTAGTGTATAGTTGAGTAAAGTTTGTTAATTGTTAAAGTAATAGTGAATAGTGCTTGTTAGTGTTTTGAACTGTTAAATAAAGTGTTTTAAATCAGAAATCCAGAATTTTCGAACCCGAATTCCGTAACAATACGTATGCGGCGGAGGATTTTGTTTTATAATATATAGTGGTGATAGTAATTCAGATATGTGAGTTATTGACGTTATAGGAATACTCTATTGAAGCAAACGTTTTATGGTTGTTATTGATGGGGTGATATGCAAGTGATTGGAGCTGTTTCTTTAAAGATTTCAAAAAGTGCAGAAATGTTGGTTGAACGTAGAGTTTGTTTTCTTTATTTTAGGATGCTCCTTTGTGAAGGACTGTAATTTAATAGTATATTACATAACCCCAGTTGTAAGAAGCATATTACGTAGGAGTGTAAAGTTTTTCCATGAGTGCGTAATTGCCCTACAACTCGGGTAATGTACTATACTTTTTCTATGACGCGACGTCTAAATTTTTAATTTTCAGCAAAAACTAATAGGTTAGTGACAGTATGACAGTAAGTGACAGTCACAACAAAATATTGACAAACGTCAGATGGACTGGGAGAATGGGGTTCGTCGGATGTAATCACTTACCACTGCTTGCAATCACTGGAATGCATTAAATCTAATTTAATGTTATTTAGATATGATCCAATACCTTTCTAAAGACGAAAGCATCAATTAAAAGTCTGCACTTTCATGATAAAATTTCTACAAACATTAACTATTTCTTGTGATATTTCTAACAATTAATTGACATGGGATAACATTCTGTGAACGCAATTCTGAATTTGAAGCTGTAACGTAAGGTAACAAAAAAATAAGTGCTAGTCGTTGCCTAACACTGTGTGTAATAGCGAATTTACTAATCAAGTACTTAGTGCGTAATGAGCAATTTACTAATAAAGGAGTAGAAATATATGATTACATACCATCAACATACGGTTGTCTGATTAAAGCGTGTTGCAGGATTTATTACTTGTGCCTTTACTTTTTTCACACTTATCAATAATTATGCAGAGTTGCATTTTTTAGGTCCCAAGATTACTAAAAAAAATGATCACAACGCTCGAACGAACCAGGTCACATTCTTGGATGGGGATCAAAGGTCAGTCGTATAATTTACTCAAGTAATCTCGCCTAATATCAACAGGCTGGAATAATTACATCTTTTGACTTCTTCCAATAGCCACGAAGAGCCCGAAGGTGTGATCACAAAATTTGATGCTCTACATTACGTATATTAATGATTTAATGCTCGGTTGGTCCCATTATACCGTTTCCTTGCGCAAACATCGAAGAAAGAAGATTAATTTTTATATTGAAGGAACTAGCAGTTCCTTATTCACCAAGAGCATATACGTATAGATTGGAGCTACTTTCTTATTTTGTTTAATCGGTGCATTATCTTGTATAAGTGTAGCACTCAAGGACAACAAAGGTAGTATCCAGAAACGATGTTGTATATAGCCATAAAATACGAAATCTGCATGTATATTTTCATGGCAGTATTTACCAAAGTAACGTATATTGCAAATGGTACGAAGAAATAACCAAAAAACAGTTATCTATAGGAAGCTATATATGAACAAATATTACAGGTTGGTGGTTTTAATTCTGATTGATTGTCTTTAACTCTCTTTTTAGTCTTTAGTTCCCTGATATAGTAGCATGAAGTTTGTTACTATATGAACTGGTTGAGAAGTGAAACTAAAACTAATTCTAATATTTTTAAGTTCATTAAAAGATGCCATTTATGATTAAATTTGCTAAATTGGTCTCAAAGATACATCATGTCATCTAATTGTTTATACAGTTTGCCATTGAATACAAAATTACCCGTATAAAAATGTGCTCAATTGAGTAGTAATTACTACTTGTAACAATGGCGTATGTAGGTTTCCGGTTTCTTTATTCACAGGTAATACAATTCATACTTCAGGAAAAACATTTTATTGTTAAATATCCATATGTTTCGGCCTGTAAGCTGTTTGGCTCCAACCTTGTTTCTAGATGGAAATCTTTTTCACTTGCCACTGAAGAAGGCCTACATACGGGTCAAAACGTATGGATTTTTAACAATAAAATCGTTTATCTCAAACTGGAATTGTATTACTATTTGTAGCAATCGTGTTATAGTTCTGTTGGTACAAGCTCCGACAATTTTTCAATTTTTACAAATGATATTGGTGGGCAGAATGTTTGTAACGTGACAGTTGTTAGTTTTTCAACTAAGGAGGAGGAGTTAACGATGTTATTTTTGAACTTAGTAGTTATTGGAAATAATAATTCAGGTTAAAATTGTCCAAGTTATATGTAGGGTATTTATCCAACTGATGAACTGACTATTAGTCTAAATTATATTTCGCTGTTTGTGTTTTTTTGCAATCCGTAAAGTGTTGGTTAACATTACTGACTGTTTGGAATTTAATTTTTTGTATGCTGACATAATGTTGTCGTAGTTAGCCTATCAATTAATTAATTGTTCATGGTCTGAGACTTGACGTTAGATCTCTTTTTAATCCAGATATTTCTATTTTTCGCACACTGAATTTTTTGATTTTTTTGTGCAGAACAACAGACTATTTATATTTATATCAGTATATTTTTTGTGCACAAAAAAACAATTAAATTTAACAAAAAGTAACGCCAAGTCCTGTGAAAACAATTTATTTAGAAACTACTCACATTCTGCTTATTTATAAAGACAGAAGACAAAAATAAAATAAAAAGCAACTGAATATACCACTTTCTAATGCGATTGAAATTTTATTCAGTCAACAATAAATGATCCATTTGTAATCTGGCAGTGACACTATCAGTAAAATGCGTTAGTAATTTCGGCACCATCTGTGGCCTAATACGAATTATTTCTTCAGATGTCCTATTTAGGTCTGGTACGTTAGTTAGTCGCTTTTTATATACTCAACATTTTAAGAGACCGCACAAGGAAAAATCTAGCTGCGACAGGTTTGAAGTTTGTAAAGCAGTCCGGACATTCAGTTACCCCTCTACGACCAATTCAGAGTGCAGGAAACATTTCATTTAAATAATTATGGACATCGGTGACAAAATATGGCGGAGCTCCATCCTCTTAGAAACAAATATTTTCTTTCGGTTAGTTAATGTTATTTAAAAGAGAGCTACGAATAAACGCCACTATTTATATTTCCCTTTATAAATCAGGACTTATTAGGTATGTTGTTTCCAACCATACTAGCCCACACATTTACTTTTTGAGATCGCTGTGTGTTGACCTCCTCCATCCAATGAGGATTTTCTGATGACCAGCAACGGCAGTTCTGCCTGTTAACTAAACCACTCAAGCACAAGGTTGTAATATCAGAAAATATTGTTTGGTTTATTCAATTAGATTGGTCTATAGCCTTCGATCTGGGTCATTTACAGTCAATTCGTGCAGAATGTATATTTTGAAGTGCTATATTTTTTTTGCAATTTTTAAATATTTTGTAGGTCGTTTTTTTAAGAATTTCGTGAATTGGTTCTAATTGTGCCAATATATCGAGTCTTTTCAATTCTTAAAATACGTTTAGGCGGTACCTTCATCAGTTGTTGTCTTTGGACGTCTTAACTTGTCGGTTATACAGTAACAAAGATGAGCTTACAAACGGATATGTAATGAGCACATCTTTCATTGTGCGGACTCTCGAAAACGGTTCCTTCCTGCTCTTTAGCCAAAGCTAACGTAATATCTGCGGCTTCCATAGCGATGTCCGTTAGTAGCTGTAAAAATTCGTTGCGGCATTCATCCCCTTGGCACGTCGGTCGGATTTTAATTAATTCGTGTTTAGCACGCTACCCGTCAGTGTCAACTCCGTTTTTCTTGTAAAGTATGGTCACCGAAACCGTGTTGAATCAGACTTATTTAGATTAGAGATGCGTGTCTAGGATGTGAGGTATACAGCTCTTGACATGTCAAACAACACAAAAGGATCGACTTAAATAGCTCAGTATTGTGGTTTCCGGTTCACTGTACTTCCATCAACGGGGACATATTTGTACGTGTTTGTTTTGCCGTCAATCATCAAAACACAATAACCTGATGCTGTGTTTGTTTTCAAATGATGTAAAGAAATACGCTTATATTAAACGTTATCGTAATTTTCCGACAAAATTTTTCAAAACTATAATAGTCATACTCTTGTGTTTAATGTAAATCAATACTGCCACCCTAATTTAATAATTTAAACGAGCCTAGTTTTAAATCAATTGACTTTATGCGGTTGAAAGTTTACAAATCAGTATGGAAAGCTCCATGATAATAGATATGTTAATATTACTTAGTCCTTGCGTGATGAAAATTGTTTTAAACGACTTAGGGTGTGGTTTACGTGCTCTTTTTTTGACATCTTATCAACTAAGTACCTAACTCCTAAAATAAATCTTCAAAATTGAACTATTGTGAAACAAAGGATGCACATAAAGTTCTAACGGATTTTCTGTGGCTGTAAAAAGAAAGACATGGCGACACTAAACAATGGATTTTGTTAAAACAATAAAAAATATTTGGTATCACGACATATATTCTGTCTAAGAATCTCAACAAACCACTTTGTATTAGCGGAAATGATCTGGGAGCTTTTAATTTTTCTGGCAGTAAAACTCACCGTTAGGTGGTTACATGGCAAGAAGTGTTGTATCCAACACTTCTTTAAACGTACAACTAGCATTTTGAGTTACTGAAATTTATTATTCTGCATGATTCATTCAGACCCAGCGATTTAAATCGTAATTTATTAACTTAAATCGCAACTTCATAGTTCTGATACCACTCATCTGCATAGCTTGATTGAAGTTGAAAAATATGGTTTAAGCTTCTACTTGTTATTATCGCATCCGTCTTTATTACCTAATAAGCAAATAAGGCGATGCTCGACCACAACAGCTCTAAAGTCGGAGAATGGCCAGGGCAGTGTTTTAGATAAAAAAAACAACAATAGAAAAATTAGGAGGACGCCAAGTAGTTCTGATTTTGTAAAACACCGCAAATAGTAATCATTAGCTCGAACTACTACGAAAGCCAACAATTGGATAGAACGTATTGCGCTATACCAAAGTCAACCCAACTACCCTTGTAACAGGTTTGGAGATGACAAAAGAAATAGAATAATAAAATAATAAATGGTAGTTATCCCCATGAGTGGAACAAGAGCAATATACGTTAATAACCAACTATACCTTACACACACTCATACACACATATATCCTAGTAAATTAGTAGCTACAGTAATTGCAATGATACACTAGAACTAAATACAACAATCAGTAATTATAGATACATATGTAAATGCATAGATATTCATAATACTCTTGCAATAGGTGACAAATCGTGGATCGGTAATTGCAAATCAGAATCTTCACAAATAAAGTAAAATGCGTAAATAAAAAAAAATACATCAACTGCTAGATGCACGCGTTAAAGTTTTAATTATCCCGTGTGCACGATATACAAAGAAGAGTGCTGCTTAAAATGAGAAAAATACGCGGGCGTGTAAGCCACAAAAAACTGCGCAGTAGATACAGGGAAGATTCGTGTATAACCAGATTGAATTAACTTCGCGTTATCATTTTCTTATGTTAAACACTAAGATACGAGATTCCCACGGGGGGGGGGGGGGGTAGTTAGCTGTAGCTCGTCCAACGGGATCTGCAACCCCTGGCGCAGCGAGATGACCCTTATCGATAATACAACTTCGACATATGGCGGTTGAGATACACCCCTTTGAAATGGAAATCAATAGTGACGTCGATATAACACCGATCAGCATAAAAAGTCTCCAAGTACAGTTACTTAATACTTGGAGACGTTTGTACTAATGTTTCGCGCTTAATCCTCTTATAGCGAGAAAATCAAAGGTATAATCCTATGACCACAATAAATAGCCTTTGATCGAGTTGAGTCAGAATATCTGCTCGTTACTACGTATTTTTTAAAGTGTCTGCAGGTATGAAACCGAGAACGACAAATAGCAACCCAGAAAATAACGCCAGCAAAAACCGCGTCCTCGAGACGTATATGCGACGCTTAGAAAAATTACATTAATTTGTAAAATTAACATTGTATTGAACAAAACATCAGCACCGCTCTAAAGAAAAAAAAACACATAAATCCCATTCATCCATGATACATTTCAGATAAATTGTTATCAGCCGTTTTCGGGACCGCGATCGTTTTTTTTACAATAATCACTATATAATCAAAAGACATATTAAGATCTACATCATATGTTAAAACAAATTGAATCGTAATAGTCCTATTGTTTAATATCTTACGATTCTGTTTGTTTACTAAAATTTAGTCTATCTCTTAGATATTAAAGTTTGTTGACTACTAAATTTATTTACAAAATCGTTTTTAGTTTTAAGCCAGTTTCTTCCTGTGTTATTGGGCTTTTCTATGTATTTATCAAAACATATACGGTAGCAATGGATATACGAAACTGTCGTTCCAACCATTATAGAATATTTGTAACGTGATGGAGCTATAAAATCTGAAAACATACATTCTGGGTAAGTTCCTTCTTCGCTATTTATTGTAAAGCTTCCAAATGGAACTTTTTAATGTTAGCAAATTTAAAATGATTGCAAAATATTAAGTGGATTTGATATATTTGGTAATTTCTATCGCACTTTTTTACATAAATACTCTTGTTTTACACATTCTATTATATACCTTAAATGTTACACTAAAATTGTATAAATAGGCGTCCAAGGAACAATTCGGTACAACGTGCATACGTCAACCACTTTGTTATAGAACAAAAGAACGAGATTAATCTTAACATTTTTACTATATTTCATACCAAACATTACCTTGATCCTAAATGTTATGCGGGTTGCTATCAATTTGCAAATATATAAAATAAGAGCATACCCATTACGTGTTGATAACAACGAATTGAGCATTTCCCGGTCATTGTACATTGCAGTAAATTAACAGCCAGTTCTCCGGTGCTGGTGGTCGCTCAGCGGGACATTTTATAACGATTATCAAATTGCAAGGTGAATCCTCTTCGCTTTGCATTGTTATTGAAGTCGATCACGTTATTATTGCACCTGAAATTACAGGATGTAGCAAAATGATGTACACATGTGTTACAATTTCGTATTTACAATATATATGGGGAGAAAGCAGGTGCAGTATTATTATATGTTCGTCGTCGTTATTATTAAATGCTTGGCTAAGTAACATTATATCCTCTCCAAACGGAATATAAAGCATAAATGAACATATCAGCAGTGTAGTGATTCTTACCCTATGGAGACGGTGGGCGCTAAAACTTCCCACCCTTCTTTGTTTGTACAACACAGTAGAAGACAGGCACGTTAGCAGAGCGGATCTGTAAAAGTGCAAGATTATGTATATATTTATATTTAAAGTGCAGGACCTAGAAAACCCTTGTAATATAGTTGACAATCTTAACACCAAATGTTTCTTGTCAGTTGAATTCACTTAAAATCTGTTAATTTGAACATGTGTTCTTGTGGGTAATGAACACCAAGTGACCTGATTGCATATTCTTCCTCATTGTAATAAGTATATAACCGTTGTAACAAGTTTATTGTATCAGTGACTTATACAAATTCTTAATTATATTCAATTGACAATAAATATAAATCGTTCTTCCAGCGTTACTTGATTACACTAATGATTTTGCTATGTTATATGCCCCGTTTTTACGTACAATTATCAATTGAACAAATGGTATAAAACGATATTTATAAATTCAACCGTTTTGAGGGATTTACTGTGCGTCCAAATCTTGTCACTACTTTTGGTGTAGCTTATGTGTTATTTGCCTCAGATTCTACACTTCGTGAAGGTTGTGCAATCCTTTCTGTCGAAGTATCCTTATGTGGTTTCATCATGGATTCAGGTACTACCATTCGGTCTTCCAGCTGGGGAATCTTTGTTTCATGTAAATGTGCTGTATTTTTGCGTACTTGATTTCCACCTCGTGTTTCGACTACATATGATCTCGGTGTACTTGTATCGCTCAGGTATGTCAGGGGACTAATTTGAGTATTATAAATAATTTTTTTTCTGAAAGAAATTTTTTTGTACCTACTTTATTATTGAGAGTACCTAATTGTTGAAAGGTAAAAAAACCAAAACATCCTTCATTATAATATAACATTTGCAATCACAGGAAAATTATTGGGTGCAAATATTATTTAATATAGGTAACTCTGTATTATAAATTTTTGTATAAATTCTTAACTCGCTCTAATGCGCTTTTCCAGTGCTTTTTAATAATGTTAATAAATTTACAGATATCAGAAAAAACTTGATAAAAATTAATCTATTAAACTAAATTGTTCTAGTTTAACAAGTAAAGGATAAATGGTAACAAAAACGTCTGTGGCGCAGAAAATCTGGATAAGGATTTAAACGAAAATCAACTAGTTTCCTAATTTTATTATTTCGGAATGTTAGTCGGATTTATGGATAGGACATGCTGAAAGTACTATCCTGCAGTGATACAAAATTAGGCCGTTGTATTACGTTTTTCCCCAAACATTAATCTATGTAAGGCGTGTGCCCATTAGTGAAGAAAAGGCATTAGTTACCCTAAAAAGTTTTTTTTATGCTGAAGCAGATTACTTCATTACTGAAATAGTGTAATTTTTTATATATAAAAATTCAGGTAATTTAGGTACCCTATCTCCAATAAATTGTACTTTTTAGATATGTGACTAAGCAATCTGAACTACCAATTACCAATAGTAACGATTGGGATGGATTCAATAGATACCTTTTGCATAAGAATTACAGATTATAACACATAAATATACGGTTCCGAAAAGAAATGAGTGAAACTCAAAAATTTACTTCTTACTTCAATGGAAAATTCATTAGTATTTGGGCGAAAGAAAAGTATAATCTTAACTGTAGAAAAGAAGCTATTTTTGTCGTAGGGTCTAATAAATATTTTATAATTAATTTTTATTTGCCGAATCTTATAATGGGCATAGAATTATAATAATTATCCCTAAATTTTTTCCATTGCAGTTGCTTTAAAATTTCTGCAGTAAATATTGTTTGGTTATCAGTCTGGCGACGAAATGGTCGGCTGCGAAACGGCCTGCTTCAAAAAGGTCCGGCGACCTCGAACCGGCGGCGACGAAAG
The DNA here is from genome assembly GCA_025024175.1 of Rhyzopertha dominica. NCBI lineage: Eukaryota > Metazoa > Arthropoda > Insecta > Coleoptera > Bostrichidae > Rhyzopertha > Rhyzopertha dominica. The sequence goes on along the minus strand of QCXZ01000053.1, from coordinate 17,673,969 downwards.
GTCCCATTCCCTCCCAAATATATGTCGGTGTTGTCTTGAACACACTTCTTTAGAATAGATTTGGCAATTTGAACAAATCTTTTCGCTAATTCTTTATTTCAAAAATGAAGTAAATCAGAAGTAACTATTTGTCAATGAAGCACTGATACTTTTTTCGACATGATTGTCTCCGCATTATTGGCCCGTTGAATTCTTAGGCAAATTTAAATCGTTCGATAAAGTCTTGGATCTCTTTAGTAATGTTTTTTTCAGTACACAACTTATCGGGCTCGGCGTATTGAGTTTTGAATCTCAAAATGACCGGCATGTATGCTCTAGATAACTCGCTGAACTTGGGTCTTCAGAAACACAATTTTGTCTGAATTGTATGTTATTCCATCGCAGCACGATAACTGTTCTCTGAATGAAAAATAGTTATCTGGCATTTCTTTGTACGATTCTGGAAATCCTGTTTTTATATACTGAATTGCATATAAAGGTCTTGGTCTGCATTAGTATTGTAAGCAATGCTATAGCATTCCGTGAAAACCAGTCAATTGTTTTAACCTCCAGATATTCCACAATAAGTGACTCGTTGGGATCAAGCTTTATATCTCGGCTTAGTGCATCAGGTACTGCAATATCTTGACCTCCTTTATATATCACCTTGGGTGTATATCGGCTAAAACAAAGATCTTTTGAAATCTTGTTGGAGCTCGATGTAAAGGTTTCCTAAAAATAATTTCCAGCGCTTTATGATCAGTTTCTATTTTTAGATTTTTTCCACATACGTATTCGCTGAACTTATTGCAGCCAAATGCTATAGCGAGTGCTTCTTTCTCTATTTATGGGTAATTCTGTTATGCTGTTTACAGCGATCTAGCTGCATAAGCCATTGTCTTATCTTTTGCAATAGTACATCTTCATTGACATAAAAGTACCCGATAAGAAGCAATCCAACAAAAAGTGTACTTCTTAAACAAGGTATGTAACTTATTGTATATGGCAAATTTTCCACCCCCAAACATTCACGGTACAGTACAGCAGCTAAGTGGTAGGAGTGATGATAGATATTACTCAGCTGAAAAAATTGGTTCGGCACATGTAAACGAAAAACAGTCCCGTTTTATCATCTCATCGGGCAAAGTCAGAGACGACTCTTGTAGATGCTATCTCCAGTTACTGTGCACTTGTTAAAGGTGTATCTCTGATGAGCACTTTCATTGATAGAGGCAATTAACGTATTTCTTCAAATCAACGTAGCATTGTTAAATCAATGGAGAAATTTTGCTTGTTAGAGGATGTTATACCAAATTTTCTTAATATTAAAACACACATACACACATTACAAGTCAAATAAGATTATGCTACAAACAAAATTTGCTTTAATTAGGGAACGCATACACGACACACGTAGACAACTTGGTTTCTTAGATGAAGACATAAACACAACATTGCAAATTCTATCCCACAACCTTTTTTATCAAGATTTTGAAGACATAATAGAGTTTACACAAAAAGTATACAAACACTTTAACAAGGTCAAGGAACAAAACATACTTAAATTTGAGAAATTCAATACCATTAAACACAATAAGTTCAAATCATCTAACATAGTTAAAACCAATATCAACAACACTGTGATAAACCTGGCAAAAAAGAGTGTCTCAGATGCTGCTGTAAATATTTTAGCGAAGGGGATGAACTTTGCTGTAACGCCACGGACCATTCCAAAAGTGGAGATAATGTCATCTGTGGAACCTTGTATAACACTGCTTCCGAAAGATTAAGCGGACAAGATTAGGATGGATGTATGCCACAGTAATTTTAGGTAGAACAGATTACGAGAATAAAGTTAGAGAGTTGTTAGATGAGGAAACATATCAAAAATTATCCCAAGATCCTACCTTAAGAATTTCCAATATTACCAATGATCTTATCAAAAGTTCAAATATTTCGAATGAGGAGAAGTCTCTTTTAACTGTTCCCGATGCAAGGTACCTAAATTGTATGGTTTGCCCAAAATCCACAAAACCAATGTCCCGTTAAGATCCATAGTCAATACGATTGACAGTCCTTGTTACAGATTGGCAAAATTTTGTGCCAACTATTTAAAACCTTATGCAGTAGTTTCATCAAAAATTCTTCAGAGTTTATTGATATTATAAAAGGTATAAGTATTTCAGAAGGTGATATTTTGGTTAGTTTTGACGTGGTTTCTTTATTTACGAAAGTACCCATTCCTGAAACGATAGATATCATCAAATCCAAGCTTAACAGCGATCCCTTAGGTGACACGATAGCCAGATTATGCAAACATTGTTTAAAGTCTACTTATTTCTTATGGAACGATAATTTTTATGAACAAAAATCAGGTTGTGCAATGGGTTCACCTCTAAGTCCTGTAGTAGCCAATTTGTTTATGGAAAATTTTGAACATGTAGCGATAAACAGTTTTCAGCTTAAACCAAAATGTTGGTATAGGTACCTAGATGACACTTATGTTATTTGACCCCACGGTATAGAAGAGCTGGGTAGGTTTCTAAATCATTTGAACAGTCAAAATTCCGACATAAAATTTACTATGGAATTAGAAAGCAATAGTAGTTTACCTTTCTTGGATGTCCATATTTACAGAACAAACACTGGACAGTTAGGACACAAGGTTTACAGAAAACCAACACACAGGCAGATATTTACATGCCACATCTCACCACCCTCCTTCTCAAAAGAATAGTCTTATTAGGACGTTATTTGTTAGAGCACAAAGGATATCAGATGAAAGTTCTGTACAAAAGAAATATATCATATTAAATCAGCGCTAGTGAGAAATGGTTATAGTAGTAAGAATATTTGGTCAGTTTTTAATAAAACTGCTCATCCAAATCAAGTAAATTCTCAGCCACGACAAAGTAAATTGAAGTTGAGTTTGCCTTATGTACAAGGCCTTTCGGAAAAATTAAAGAGGATGCTTAGAAAACACGATATTTTAGTTGTTGATAGTACATATAATAATTTAGATAAAATTTTAAGTTCTACTAAAAATAAAGTACATTTAGAGAGTGAAGGTGTTTACAAAATTACTTGTTCTTGCGGAAAGTGTTACATAGGTCAAACTAAAAGAAAAGTAGGTACGCGTTTGAAAGAAGCCATACGTGCTACTAGGTTGCAACAGATAGATAAATCTTCCGTAGCTGAACACTCATATTTGACTAAACACATGATTGACTTTGATAAAACAAAAATTTTACATAGAGAAAAATATTATCACAAACGTCTAATAAAAGAAGCGATAGAAATTTGTAGGAATACTAATAATTTTGATAGGGATTATAAAAATTATGAGTTAGGTGACATTTGGAAGGCTATTTGGTAGTTATCTTTTATCAAGTAGTTCGTGTATATCTAGTAGGTAGGTAGTTCCTTTTTCATCGTTAGGTTCATTTTTATCAGGTTGACACGTTGTTTCTATGACGTCTCGCATCCTTGGTGATTTGTTTATTTACTTTCAAAATTTTGTTTGAACTTGTGTCAGGCAAATTTTGTGGTTCTTTGTATTTGACAAAGATTACAGGTGTAATCGAAACGTCAGACTATTAACTTTTTGTTAGTGTTTTCAAGAGACAGCGATCTATCTGACAAAATATTATCTTATATTATGGACGCTGAAAGCATTCACCCTCGTATCGGATGTTATAAGACGTTCAATGTCATTGAGACACAATGGGTTAGCTATATTTTTTAATAATATTCATACTAAAGCAGTCTCAATAGGTGCTTATAAGAGATGAATTTAAGCAAACAACTTATAAATCTAAACGCATTAATAGGCAACCAAAATGTTAAAGGGTCTGTAGATGCATCATTTGCCAAATTTAAGTTACATACTACCCAAACTAGATTGCAGACGCCTTCGGTCGCCTTAATATATCACAACTTGTATACGTTCCAGACTTACCCAGTAAAAAACTGGTAACGAAAGGAATAGCTACCTTGTCCATTGACCAAACACAGACGAACATCATTCACAAACCAATCGTACGGAGCAAAAACAGCTGTGACCAATTTACTTTAATACAGGTGGTATACTTTAAACAACATCACAAGAGCGTATGTTTCCCACACGCTTGAAACAATCAGAATGTCCGATTTTTCACTCAAAGTAGTTTTGCCTGATTTCGGATCAATGCAGTGGTCAATATTTCTGTATAAATCGTCTACAGTTATAGGACAGTTTTTGTTGATTCTAATTACTTTAAATTACTATTATGAATGCAGTCACATAATATTTCTCTTTCGCAATTTACGTTTAGTATGTTATGTAAAATAATTTTAGTACGTGTGAATTTACACTTAGTATATGTAAATTTGCCTTTAGTATCTGTAAATCTAGGCTTAGAATTTGTAAATTTACCCTTTCAGCCGCAAAGCAACTAGTATCATAAAGTTTTGCAGCAGTAGCTTTGGTAAGTATAAACTGTGATTAGATTTGTTCCCGCACTACTGCTGAGACGTCAAACTAGAAGCCGGATTATGTGCACGGAGTCTTATGGCGTAGTGTGCAATTTCAAAAATTAAGGATTTGTGTTCAAAAATCTTTAAACTTTTAGTCTGGAATTATACATATAAAATGTATTCTCTAATATACCGTTTCTAAACCCCCACTTTTTAAATTATGAGCTTTGCTACCCTGTACTTCCACCTTGGCGGGTAGATTCAGTATAACAAAGGCGATAAATTTTTAACAAATAGTTAAGGAGTGTCTATGTGTAGATCAAGCAATAACTGCGCGCGCATATAAATACCTTGAACCCATGGGTACTTGCAAATACCAACACGACACATAAGTCAAATTAGACTTAAAATATTTCTCCTACAGAAGATTTGCAAAATAGACCTGCTAAACTTTCTAACACACTTACTTAGAAAAGTGCAGCATCCTTTAAACATGTGTCCTCAATTACTGCCTTTATTTAATATTTTAAAATTTTATTCATAAAGTGAAAAACTACATTTGTAGTTTTTTACATCAAAGTGTGTTTTAATCCAGCTTCCATAGATGTATTGTTTTTCACTAAAATAATGAACAGCAATAAATACTACAGTAAGATAGGGGTAACATAAAAAAGTTTGTGCAGGAAAACGCATAGTGGTAATACTGATACTTAAAACCAATTTTACAGGTATTATTAAGTGTCTCAAACATGCATGTTGTACCTGCTTTTTTATAGTGTATAAACATAGCATGTAGTCGAGCTTCCAATGGAATCTATTGCTACTAAACTAAGTTTAGTACACAACAAAAATCAATAGCTATAGTAGCCTTTAAAAAAAAAGTAATATTAAGAAATCTAGATATCGTTAAATCTTATGTAAAACACAACTTGTACAATCTATTAGTTGCATTAGCTGTTTACTTCCCCCAAGAAGTTCATAAAAGTTAAATGTACACTACTTTCTGTATAGTTAGTCGGTGTATGTAAGTAAGTATTCATATATGTATATCTACATTTAGTAAGTACAAAATAATATTGTATGACCCTTAAATGCTTTCGCAAACTACAGCACTAGCACACCAGTTGTAACTCCAATTCCTCTGCTAAACACAATATCGAAAAAATAGTGCTGACTGTGGTAACAATATTAGGCAGAGATCTAACCCTAGGGCTCCATAACTAAAATGATATAGGTCATAAGAGTAAATAAATACATATTACATAAACACGTTTCAAATAAGACCAAATGCTTCCTGGATTTTTTAAATAATGTCTTGTACACTGTGTATAACCTCATTGTCAAATTACCTGCAGCAACAAATAATGTAAAGGGTAACAAAAAAAGAGAAATGTAGTAAACACTTGTTTAATAAAATAACAGTACAGCAGATAAGCAAATTACAAATGAAGAATGCGCATGCTACACTTACTAATACATAGTTTTTAACATATCATTATGTGAGTAGTATAAAGATTAAACATGTTTAAAGGGCTCTGCAGATATTAAAGTTTTAGGGCATCCCGTAGTGTTTCTGGATCAAGACAGAATTCTTGGTATTCGTCAGGTACAGATTCATTTCTATTATCATTATCGTCTATCGTATCGTATCGTGAGAATTTAACAATTTTTCCTTCTTTATTAACCTGTATTGATCTAGGTGGCTCATTTGGCCTTATATAAGGCAATCCGAGCTTGAGTATTTGTCTGCTAAGCCTTAAAAAGGATAATTTGCTCATGAGTTCATGAAGCTTAGATGAGTCCATCGCTTCTTGAGCATCCACGACAGCAACTGCTTGAATTAAGTTCGATATTGCTGCAGAAATTAAGAGAACAATGAACACGAATAAAACTTTTATTCCCCATCCTCTTATTGACTTCCATTTAGCTTCTGATGACCCCAATACATCCGTGTAGATATCTAAGATATCTTCAAACACCGGTAGTTCCAAATCCGAAACCTCATTGCACAGTATTGAACACGTTACATTATCCCTGGTTGCTGTCTTGCACACACAGTTACAAGTTTCGTTTAGACTACTTGTTACGGAGATATTTTCCGGAAAACTGGCACCAGTTAGTAAGAAATCAATGGAACAGTTCTGATCATTAGTTTGTGCTGGTTCAATAGAAGGCTCTTTAGTAAGCGCAAAGCAAATTGCTCCAAGAACCAATATGATAATAGAATATGCAATAATAAATTCAACATAGTTCTTCACTACCCGCTCGGCCATGTGAATATACTTGGACAAACGGGGAACATACAAAAGCCACTGAAATATAGAAACTGCCATTACCGAAATACCTAAACACGAAATTACTTTACGATAGTCCCAAAGAGAGCTCCTTATGGATGGAAATGTAAAAAAATTGCAGATAAAGCTGATTCCTCCATATATTAAAAGCTTGTTTAACTGATTTTCTTTATCCTGATGCGCTACAACACATCTAAAAAAGTCCATTGGCGCACGAGGTATCTCAAACAGCCATAGCCAATCTAATAAAGTCATATCCTGTGATTGCGAAAAGCTAGAATAATTTATATGACGCGTAATGAACGCTAAGTGGCAAGACACATACAATACTGTGATAAAGGACAATAAATTTATGACACCCTGATAATGGACCTGCGTATAGCTCTTTATTAAAGGATGTTGGAGGACTTCCGTGAGCGTTTCCAACTCAGCAATTTCATTCAAAACTTCTAGCATATCAGGATTACTACACTCTTGTTTATAAAGAGCTCTGTAGTCAAACTTAACACATTCTTCAGCACTGATAATACTTTTTGTGATAAACCGATTGAAAGCATAATTCGCCATATCAGTGTTTAAATTTTGCAATGGACGCACATTACAGTTATTTTCGGTCAATAGGTAAAGGTCTTTATTAAGAAAGTGGTGAACACTTTCTTTGCTTGACAATTTCACGGCGTAATGGAGCGGTGTATTTCCATACATAGAAACAAAACCTTTAACAAATTTTTCACTTGCCTTCAGGAAATGGTTCCTATCAATTTCACCATTTTCAAACGCCGCTACAATACGCTCTCCAAAATTGGTTTTTATCTCATTAATGTGATTTAGCATAAAATTAAAAATATCAGAATGTCCTCTTTTTGCAGCTATTTCCAAAGGTGTGTCTTTATTTCGTGCAGGGGTATCGTTTATCCTCGCTTTGCGACTAATTAGGTAGCTAACTGCTGTGGGTAAATTTAGAATACATGCTAACTGAAGCAACGTGTTCTCACCATCGTGTATGTTGTGGTCCATAATATTCGCAAGTATGAATTGCCTTTCATTTTTGGCTTTCAGAAGTGCAAAAGCATCAGGGTGTACCAGCAAAGGTTTCTTTACTACCAAACTTAATACATTAGGGATATGTTCCGTCATATAATCCCTTGCAGTCTTTTCGTGTAGCCTATGACTGTCAATATCAACATCCCCCTTTTTCAGGATTATTTTTATCAAGTCCTCGAATTTTTTTCGGTACTTACGCTCATCCTTCTTTGAATTTAGTCTAGTAAGCGTAATATAGAAATAGCAGCTCTTGAGTATAGGGGTACAGTTTTCGTAATCGGCAATGTTAACATCTAATTTTGCAACCAACATTTCAGCACAGGGAATGAAGCTTTTCTTTTTGTAATCCGCAAATCGAATGAAGAACATAAGTGGTGTGTCGCCTTCCCTGACCTTATTCAAATCGTCCGCATTAGTTATTTCACTAAATAGTCTTTCTAGTCCCTTAATATCACATTTGGCAGCGTAAAAAAATAAGCGGTCCGCGTTCTCCTCCAATTTATGGTATCCAACATCAATTATGCTGTACAGCGTTTTCTCTTTAGTTATCATTTCGAAGTCAACTCTTGCAATGTAAAGTAGTGACTTAAAATGCGGACTGGGGAATTTCTTCTTCAAAAGATCAATATTACCTTCTAGTAGCGTTTTGACAGCTGTTGCCTGGTTTTTTATCACGTGTTTCAAAAGATCTTCTCGCATTTCTTTCAATGACTTCCTAAAAAAGGAAAATAATTTATTAAATTAGGAACTAGACAAGTCAAGGTAATCGGTGGCTTCATAAAAGTGAATAACGTATTTAAAATAAACCACACTGAGGGGCTAATTTCGAACATCCGTAAATATCTTGCGAAGGACTGCTTAGAAAATTCAATCTTTTAAAATAAATACGGATTCGTAATTTGCACAAAATGTGCACGTAAATTTTTTAATCAATGTTAAAAAACCTTATGAGATCATGACGATGTCGCAAAGTTGTGTTTGTTCATCTTCAGCTGATCATATCTTAAATCTAGAATTGTTATATCTATCTACCAATAATAAACTGTTCTCAAGCGGTCACCCATCCAAATACTAGTGAATGACGTTGCTCAACTTCAGGGACATTACCGGAACTGGCGTTTCCAAAGCCATATGCAATTTGATAGCAGATTTAAAGTTTTGTGTTCTACATAGCATGAATTCTTATATTAATTATGACTTCAAAATATATATATCGAACAGACAGATGAGAGAGGGAGTTAATATTGCATTGTCATTCAGAGCTGGGCTGTATTTAAAGTCAAATATCTAGCCCATATGGAAATTAGTTTAAAATCAATTGCAAAATTGCAAAACCTATAAGGAAAACAGGCAAGAAWWCGTGTCAACAAAATGTGTTAAAGTAGGTCGGTCTCTCTCCTCAATAATGTCTTTTATAGTTTTATTTCGTCTTTGAGGACATAAAATGTATAAGACATATAACAAAACGATGGTATTTCATAAAGCCTTATCAAACATTCGTATACCTATAAAACATTAAACATTACAATACAGGCCAAAATTCCTCGAATGAGTGTCAACAACCGGCACGCAATATCGATCAACAGTTTGCTTCTGCTTAGGCGCCACTCCAAGTGGCTTGTGCTATATGAGTAAACACACTTAACACATTTGATGAATGATTTGCGTACAAAACTATGCCTGAGAATGTGTAGTATATAGAGGGCAGTAACAGGAAGAATTTTTATTTATTTTTTAATATCCCTGTATGAATTTTGTTGGGAAATTCGAAGCATACTACGGACTATTTTTGTTTTGACAATCGGCTTTAGAAGCCATATTCCATGTGAAACTAGTGATTGTACATTTACATAATAAAATGTTAACTATTGTTCTATAGTAAAAATTATTCTAAGCTATCTTATTTTCGCAATGAGTCACCCAGTCAAGTGTATCTTCTAACATCGAAACTAAAAACTTAATAAGTATTACTAGTAATTTTTGTGTTAGTCAGTACCACGGAGTTATTTTGTTTATTATGAAACAGAAGAAAGGAGTTTTAGATGTATTAAACTTTAGCCTATTTTGATTGAGGTATCTAGTTAGGTTATGCAGTGCTTGATTTAAATTGGTTTCTATCTCCTTCAAGCCGGTCATATTTTTGTATGAGGGAATTAATTAATTAATTAGTTGTACCAGCAACTTTCTTAAGTAGGAAAACGGGAACATTGTAGTAAGTAAGCAAGTAAGTAATATGCTCATTCCGTATATTCAAAAAACCTTAGGATAAGTCAGACAATAGTTACACAAATAATACAGGTGGACAAATGTGTCGTTGTTGTGCATTACACGATTAAAATTATTCACGTGGAAAATACACAATACAAAATATATTAAAATAAAAGAGGATCTCTGTTAGCTTTCAAGGATTCTCCCCAGAACGTCACATAATAATTTATACGTACGTGAAAGTACGCAAAATATTCACAAAAGGCCGCTTAAACTTTAACTGGTATTTGTAAAGTTCTTTGGACGTAGCAGAAGTTGAAGATTTTTTTTACTATACTGCTCTCATGAGCCTTTTATTTTAGCTGTTTTGTTTCGGTAAACAAGTCTAACCTAAGGTGTTTTGAAGTACGTAAAATGCACAAGCTGAATTTATAATTGATTTAATTTTAGAACACTGTGGCTGCACCAAGCTTCAAACATCATTAAACACGTGCCAATTTCAGTTTTCAAGTATCTTTTTTTAGAAGCTTCTACTTGTGACCATCTAAGTAATTCTTTAATTTTGCAAAGCACGAGTTTCGAATTTTACGACAGTATTATTTATGATATATTCTGGCATAAATATTATAACCACGCCCAAATGATTAGACATTGCAGATTGAATAGTCATGCTGCTGTTATCAGTAAGATTCGCAAATATGTTGTTGCCGATGTTTTAGTTATTCTAGTTGGAGTGTGTATCGTTTTCTTTAAGTTGTACGTATTTAGTAGTTCTATTAGTCTTTTGGAATTTTGATTTTCATTATCAGCTAAATTTATATTAATATCGCCAACAATAAGTATATAATATTTCGGTCTTCTTCCTGTTACTATTTGTAACATTTCTCCTAGTGGGTTAGAAAATGTCTCCAGATCTCCCCAGTTTACAAACTGTCCCAGATTTGTTGCTGAAGTTTAAACCACACAAAATTGCACCAATTAATCAGCTTTTTTGGCTAATTCACAAGCTATCCACATCAGCTAGATAAAGTGTAAAATAAATATTGCTTGTAATACCCAATAACCAACTTGTTGTTACTATGTAAACTAACCATTCCTTTTTGGTTAATTTGGTTTAAGGTAGTAAAATAATTCTTGGTCAACAATAAAGCTTATTTATAGATATAAATAACATTGTTGATACTATTTAGTCAAAAATTTACATAAGAACATAAATTGTTATTTATTGGAGAACTTGAGGTATTTGTTTAGGTAGTCTTGACAGACAAAAATAAACTAGTAGTAATTATCCGGTCTAGTTTGTAAGTCGATGAGATCGATATGTCACTGAGATTTTAAATAATTTGAAACAGTTATTTTAACAACCCTTTTTGATCCGTTTACAGTTTTCACAAGTTTCAGTAAATAATTTCACGGTTTGTTGCGTTAAGTTGAAATACTTTTCATTTAATAATTTTTTTATTGCTTTACGACTTCCATGCTCCATGCCCAGTTCCCTGGTAGGTAACTCTAATGGCATTATAACATTCACTTATACGTAAAATTATCTTTTATGTCAGTGGACGATTTAGCACCAGACAAAATGGAGCGCGTCGACCAATTTGTTTTTAATTTTTGTCTGAGAAGGCGCCTGGTATAAAAAATAATGTTTTGAAAAACAATAGAAAAAAGTTGTCACTCAGATAGATGTCATAATTAATTTTGAACATACAGTCCACTATTTTACTATTTAGTATTATCATTTACAATCAACGAGAAAAGAAAATAAGAGTGGTATTCGTTTACCAACCAGCAAAATTATATAAGACGATGCAGTTCTTTGCAAATCATAAGTATTTACTACATAACAAATCGTTGTTGTTACTATACTCCGATCACTGAACAGATGGAGTGATCATGACGCCTGTTCTTCACATAATTTTTAAACCATATACATTTCATAATTTTTAGTTAATTATTCATTTGTTATAAAGATTAAGTCGGACTTAAATAAACAGCATCAAATCCGATAACGTGCAAGATGCATACAATTCACGTGATCACTCCATCTATTCGATGATCAGAGTATAGCGTTAAGTCCAGTTTCTCGTCTTCTCTTTATAAGTTGCAAAATGTGATAAGTAGTATATACCACTTTGAATTGTATGAGTTTTGCTTGCCTTATCAAGAGAAAGCATTGCATAAAATTGTTAAATTTAAACATTCAAATATTTCTCGTTGTGCACATTTCCTCGGCCTCCCCAATTAAAATATCTCTAATGTTCTTCTTCGTGAATAGCTCTCTACATACATCTTTAGTCAAATAATTTCAAAGTGTTTTTCTTAAATATAATCTCCTTATGGTCAGAGACGTGATATTCTTTAATTTGGATATCATAATTTGGATTTAAATTAATGTAAAAGTTGCCAATCAAAATCTGATTTCTTTATTATCTCTCTAGCACCGCACCTCGTTTTTTCCAGAAATTGAATAGTCAATTGTGTTAGAATCACTATTTATAATTAATACATTCCCTGATATAAGTGAGAAGACAAAAATGACGGTATACAAGACCATCGATAGACCAATATTGACATATGGTAGTGAAAGTTGGGTGTTAAGTGATAGGCTTTTAAGTAGACTGCAGGCAACAGAGATGAAATACTTGAGACGTGTTAAAAGGGTAACTAGAATGGACAGAATAAGAAACGACAGAATCAAGAACTGGAAATAGATTCGATTAAACAAACTACGGAAGAGAATAAATTAAAGTGGTTCGGGCACTTGGTGAGAATGAACGAGGAAATACCAGCAAAACTGGTGTGGCAGGCAAAAGTACAAGGAAAGAAAAGAAGAAGAAGACCGCAGAAGACATGGAACATGACAGTGGCCGAGGCCTTGAGGAAGAGAAACCTCACCTGGGACGAAGCTAGAAGAATAGCACAAAATAGTACAAAAAATAGTAAACGAGTGAGGGACACTGCATACCTACACCCTACGAATAAAGAAGGAAACTGATTTATATATATATATATATATATATATATATATATATATATATATATATATATATACATCAATATATTATTCCTGAACCAATTGACTTTAGCTAAAATCCTGAACCATCCTTAAATCAGGCTCAAACCAAATATTTTATTGAGTATATTTGTTAATTATTTACTATCACTGTCAATTTACAGTAGTAGGAATGTGGGTGTTCAAAGCCAGTGAGGATCACTTTTGATCCCATCTTAAAAGCATTGAGGATCAGAAAAGTTGATCCTCACGGCGAATTTCTTATGGGCGAGCTGGTTCTAGCAAGCGCTCTCCTGACGGGCAACGGACCCGCATCTAGTGCACGTTATCGCAAAAGGTTATCGCAATAGGTTATCGCAAATGTATTTTAATTAAAAAATAGTTCAAAAGTGATAAAGGTTGATAAAAAGTTGTTAATTAGCAGTCGCCTTGATCTGAGTTACGGACCTGCGAACTTATTCTTGACGCGTGCAAAGGTTCTCGGAAGGGTTTCCTGCACTCGACCAAGTTCTAAACGCGTGAACTCGTTATGGGTGCGTGCAAACGTTCTCGAAAGGGTATCCTGCGCGAGACCAAGTTCTAAACGCGTAAACACGTTCTAGGTGCGTGCAAACATTCACGTGCTCGATTAGCGACCCCCGTCTGAATAAGGTACTGCTTGCATACAAAGGTATGGGGAGGGCGGGACGTTTAAATGAAACTAGAGTGATGAACTAATTTACTTTATTGATTAAATACAAAATGATTAAGTAAAAACATAGGTTCTTTAAGCACAATATGTCTATATAATTCCTAATAGGTGGTATGTGCAACAGCTCTGGCTGTTCCTCTTCCTCTTCTCTCCGCTGAGCGGGGAGTACTCGAATATTCTGTCGTGCAGCAATAAACAGAACGCTGACGTATTGGCTGGTATACCACCATTTCCCGTTTCAAACTCCAACTTGATATCAATAGAACCTGCCTTTATCTGTTCATTTTGATGACGGCAATCAATTACAGTAATTGGAGCTATATTCTTTAAAATACTGTCAGCAGATAACGGAACCCTTTATTGTCGGAGGCATACGGTTGCATTTCAACCAAATCAGCTTGCCAGAGATCAAAAAGTCCTTTCACTATCACTGTACGTCGCTTAAAATTACGACGTGGCCGAGTATGTAGCTCGTTCACCAGTTGAACTTTACTCATTTCGATTTATTCAGAAAATAACCGTAAAACTGAATACAATGCGTATTTATGAAGTGCGAAGTTTTTTATTACTAAGTTGTTCACCGACAGATTTCGGAAGTATACTGCTACCTTCTGGTTGTGGTTTATGGGATACGTCAGATATGTCATTATTTTCAATGGGCAACGATTTATTTGCATTCGTTATTTCACCGCTCGTATTTAATCTTTTTGAAAGAGCAGCTAACGATTCAATTTTCTTCTCCAAGAAGTAAACGTTTTTTCGCAGTTCCCCTTTTAATGCATTGAACGTTTCGTCAACAAACTCCTTAGTAACTGCATCTTCCGGATTTAAAGGTTTGGTCAAGTTGCATATGCGTTTCTTTTGCACATCAATATTTCCATCGGATGTTAGTACGTATCCAAAAGTAAGAGGCGATGAATGAGAAGGTTGTGCACCTTCAGAGCTGATGGCGCGTCCAAACTTATCAATACCCATGTTAGAAATGAAACGTAAAGAACGTTTTACACAATTTAAATGATAACATTGGTCTCTCTTAACTCTTCCAATATAGAAGTGATTTCATTTGAATGATTATTATGGCCGGCTTCTTGAGATGCAAGTAAGAGTTTCAATCTAGCAACCAATTCGTTCGGATCATCCCAATACACGTAATCTAACTTATTTTTTGAATATTTCATTAATCCTGAACCGGTAGGCGGTAGAGAACCTTTACGCTTTAAAAGATTCATTATCAGTTTATATTTGTGACTTTTGTTTCCAGCATACTGCAATGATTTGTCATAATTACGATGTATAGCTCCGCTTCTCTGGACAATATCTAAATATGAATCAACGTCATCTTCCGTATACAACTTCTCTGAAGGGTAACGAGAAAAGATAAGCTCCTGCAAACCAGATGTTAGGGGATAACTCTTGCCGTCTACTAGAGCATTAGAGTCAATTACTGCAAATGACGAATCACCAATTTTCCAAGCTAACTTCTTTGTATCATAACGTGGTCCGTATTTAGAATCGTAATTACTATCTAGCTTTATCGAATCCATAAATCTATTGGTATTAAATTCTAAAACATCTGAAGATGTTCTTGAATAGTCTTGGAAACTAAGATCGGGTTCGACTGGCGACGAAGCAGCCTCGTCAAAACTGTCGGGTTCACTTCTAGAGTCTTCGTCCGAGTCAAAGGTTGTATGAAAACTTGCATTTTGCTCGTGCTTTTCTGTCTTCAATTTACCCGCGAGCGCATCTGGCAAGTGCTGAATTTGCTGAGGTAGATCGGACAGTTTCTTGAGCGGTGTTGTTATAGGCTGAAAAACTCTCTCTAGGTCAGCATCAATTTCGCTTCTTCCCTTCTTTAAGGCTGCATACTTTTTACGAATGACATTGCGAGTTTGAATAATTTTCTTAACCGTATCTGGATCCATTTTTATCTCCTGTATTGTTGTGGTTTTTAACAACTGCACAAACAGCTAACTGCTGATCGGATTTATTAGAACAGCCTGATCACTGATCTTTTGGAACAGCCTGATCACTGATCTTTTGGAACGGTCTGATCACTGATCTTTTGGAACGGTCTGATCACTGATCTGTTGGAACAGCTTGATCACTATTCTGTTGGAACAGCGTGATCACTGATCTGTTTTAACAGCTTGTTCACTGATCTGTTCGAACAACTGATCACTGATCTGTTGGAACAGCCGATCACTGATCTGTTGGAACAGCCGATCACTGATCTGTTAGAACAGCTGATCACTGATCTGTTGGAACAGCTGATCACTGATCTGTTGGAACAGCTTGATCGCTTATCTGTTGGAACAGCTTGATCACTGTTGGAATAGTCTGATCACTGATACAGTATTATTACCTGTTTGATCAGGTCCTCGTTTGAAGAGTGACTGACTGTGCATTTCGTTAACCTTACTATTTATATAAGAATAAAGGTATCAAATCCTTTACGATATCGTCCCTCATCCATGGGAACGTCTTTATTGATAACCAGAAATCCATATTTGTTTTTCCAACACTCTGTGCATATTTCCCTAAATTGTTGGAAAGACATATCCGTGTTGACATGGTCATCATAGATATGTTTAATATTTAAAATATCACAGACGTACACTATGAGCAAGTTGGCGTTTTCTCTAATTAGATGTTTTGGAATGTGTGTATATGACTGACCTAAATAAAAACTGTCAATATTTCTATGTCGTCCCATGCAAAAATAATCCCTCATATGCTGCTGTTTCTGACAAGCCACGTCATCAAAAATAAAAACAGAGTTCGGTTTCGCTTCATCAGGTGGAATAACTTCATCGTGCTCTGAAAATGTGTAATATCCAACGCCTTTGACCCCAGAAAGCAAGTTTCGAAGGTAGTTATATTTTGGCTGATAGAGCGTCTTTGAGTAAACATAAACGTTTTCAAATTTTAATCCGTTGGGATGTTCTAGTAAATTTATCAGCAAATTCGTTTTTCCACAGTTTGAGGGACCCACAATTAGTGCCCGTATTGTGTTAGGCAAGAGTTTGCTGTGTCTGCAAGGTCGTTTGTTGTCCACATTGAAATTCTCCTCTATGTTCGAAACAGGTAACTTTTCTTGTTGTCGGAACAAGCGCATTTTATCAACTGTTTAAAAAATAAATAGGAGCATCCATTTAAAGAAAACTTAGTGTGTAACGAAACACGCATGTGTGAACAACAACAGCAACAACGATCTCTGTGTAAAGATGCCAAAAAAAATTTCAAAGTCCAGGATTAATCGTCGTTCTGGTACTCAAGGGACAGGACTTCTAAATAAACTTATTGATCGTTTGCCATTCGAAGCGCATTTTCCTCATTATTCTTATTGTGGCCCTGGAACGAAATTGCAGGAAAGACTTAAGCGTGGAGACCCGCCCCTTAACCCTTTAGACGCCGCATGTAAAGAACACGACATTGCCTACTCGCAAACGAAAGATACGCGCGCTAGAAATCAAGCCGACCTGATACTCGCTGAGAAGGCCTGGCAACGAGTTTTAGCCAAGGATTCTAAATTAGGCGAAAAAATACCTGCTTGGCTCGTGGCTAACGCGATGAAAACCAAAGCAAAACTCGGGATGGGAATGAAAACAGATCAACAGCCCAAAGTTAAGGATTCCAAATCTCAGGATAATAAGAAAGCTGCAAAAGAAGAAATTTCTTTGCGTGATATCATAAAAAGAACAAAAACTGCTTTGAAACTGAAGAAGCCTACAAATGTAGATGATGCAATCGAACTTGCGCTCTCGGAAGCAAAAAGATGTGTAGCGGGGAAACGTGCAAAGTTACCCCGGACACGCGTCATTCGAATTCCAAAGACTGGTGGCATATTACCAGCGCTCTTGCCTATTTTCGCAGCTCTTACGTCAATAGGAAGTATTGCGTCTGGAGCAGCCAGCGTTGCCAAGGCAGTGAATGACGCAAAAAATGCACGTCAACAGTTGGCTGAAAGCGAACGTCACAATAAAACCATGGAAGCAATCGCAATTGGAAAAGGCCTGTACCTCAAACCATACAAGAAGGGTTTAGGACTTTTTTTAAGACCAAAAAACTTCTAAGTGTACTGCCGGATCGAGCACTCAATGAATACGACTTGTACAAATTTGCTAAGAAAATTCCTAATTTTCGAGGTGTGTACATGTTGGATGAATTACCTTCACGACCACGCCGTCGCAAAGAATGTGCAATCATCAACCTGAATAAATCTAACGAATCCGGCAGTCACTGGGTAGCAACATATTATAATAAAGACAAGAATCGGTGCCTCTACTTTGACAGTTTCGGGAACCTGAGACCGCCCAAGGAAATTGTAAAGTATTTAGGAGAAGGTGTGCAGTACAACTATGATAGATATCAGAGCGATAATACTGTAATATGCGGTCATTTATGTTTATTATTTTTATATCATTGTACCTATAAATCAGGCGACTTGAAATAAATGT
The DNA here is from genome assembly GCA_025024175.1 of Rhyzopertha dominica. Classification (NCBI taxonomy): domain Eukaryota; kingdom Metazoa; phylum Arthropoda; class Insecta; order Coleoptera; family Bostrichidae; genus Rhyzopertha; species Rhyzopertha dominica. The sequence goes on along the minus strand of QCXZ01000053.1, from coordinate 17,655,825 downwards.
ATTCAGTTTGACTGTGTGCTTTATCATGTCAAGAATCCTTAGTTTTTCCGGCAACGAGTCCTCGTTGACAGCCAACTATTTTCCTCCGATAGACCTGACAACACCGTACGAATGCGGTTTAGTGAGCCTCTTTACGTATAATAGTATTCCGAATGTCGACGAAAGCAACAATCTGTTTCACGTTGGCAATCAAACTATAGTATTGGCAGAAGGAGCTTACGAACTGGAAGCTATTGCAGAGTACATTGAAACTTACTTAAGAGAAAAAAAGAGTAATATTATAGTCAATATTCGCGCAAACACGAATACATTGAGGACTGAAGTCAAAAGCAYTCATCCTGTATATTTTAACAAAGAACGTTCGATTGGTTCTCTTTTGGGATTTAGTAAGCGCATCATAGAGCCCAACAAAATGGTATAGTCTGATTTGCCTGTCAATATAAATAGGGTTAATTCCATTCGCGTAGAATGTAATATTATTACCGGAGCTTACCACAATAATAGACTTGTTCACACTCTGCACGAATTCTCCCCCAACGTTTTGCCTGGCTACAAGATTAACGAGGTGCCAAAGAATATTATTTACTTACCTGTAAACGGAACTTGTATTAACTCCGTTACTGTCAGACTGGTAGATCAAGATGGAAAAGATCTCAACTTTCGAAATGAAAAAATTACGATTATTTTACATTTGAGACCGTCTACCTAGACTGTTATATAAGGTTTTGTCCACAACCAGTCATGTTAGTAAGCTGTTTGACTTTAACAGAGTCAGAGATAAAGAAGAGTCATGCTTATTTTTAATAAATATGCACCAAAGACGACTACACCGATTAGTTGTGACTTAGGTGTGCAACGATCAACAAGCAGATTGAAACGAGCTGCACCAAGGCGTTTAACGAAGGAAAATAGACAGTTCTTGAAATCGTTGGGACTAACGGTACTTTCACAAAAATGAACTATCTACTGGACATCACAGAGCTTCCTCGCTTTGACGAGACAATAATCAAAAAGGAGTATCATACGTATTCGCCGTATATAGAGTCATACAATCCAAGTGACACCATCCAAATCTGTGTTCATCATCAAGACTTGGTTTTGTTACCGTCAGAAAGTTTCTTGTACGTTGAAGGAACTTTGACAGATGAGAATGATGCTGCGGTGAATACAATTAAACTCACCAATAACTGTGCTGCTTTCATGTTTGAGGAAATTCGCTACGAATTAAATGCAATCGAAATAGATCGTACCAAAAACGTTGGTATTTCTACGTCTTTAAAAAATTACGTTTCTCTAAGTCCAAGTGAAAGCGATGCCCTTCTTAATGCAGGCTGGAATTTAAAAGACGACCGATTGTTATCAGCAGAAAACGGAAAGTTTAACTTTTGCATAGCGTTGAATAAGTTGCTTGGATTCGCTGAAGACTACGAGAAAATTATACCAAACGCTAAACACGAACTGATACTGATAAGAGCGAAAACAGATGAAAACAGTGTAAAAACTGCTCTTGCAAGGTACAAGTTTAATATTAAGAAAATCAACTGGAAAGTGCCTCATATTACACTTAATGATGCAGAACGTCTCAAGTTGTATGAGACTATTCAGAGCGATCTGTCGATTCAAATCAGCTTTCGAAGCTGGGAACTTTATGAATTTCCCAACGTGCCGCAGTCGACATCGAATATTTGGCGTGTGAAAACTTCTAACCAGTTGGAAAAGCCGCGATTTGTGATTTTTGCTTTGCAAACAAACAAGTTGTATAATCTTAGAGAAAATCCTAGCGAATTCAGTACATGCAGACTAAACAATGTGAAAGTCCATCTTAATTCTCAAGTATTCCCGTACGAAAATTTGCACGTTTCCTTTGATGAAAATCGCTACGCCTTATTGTATTACATGTACAGTAAGTTTCAAGAGGCTTACTACGGTGAGAACCCATGTCCTTTGCTAGATCCTTCAAATTTTAAGAATATAGCTCCAATTACTGTAATTGATTGCCGTCATCAAAATGAACAGATAAAGGCAGGTTCTATTGATATCAAGTTGGAGTTTGAAACGGGAAATGGTGGTATACCAGCCAATACGTCAGCGTTCTGTTTATTGCTGCACGACAGAATATTCGAGTACTCCCCGCTCAGCGGAGATGTGAGAAAACTAATATAAAGATCAGTAGATGTCGGAATCGTCATCATCGTCTAGACCAATGAAACTTCCAAAGAAGAGGAAAAGGAACAGCCAAAGCTGTTGCACATACCACCTATTAGTAATTATATAGACATATTGTGCTTAAAGAACCTATGTTTTTACTTAATCATTTTGTATTTAATCAATAAATTAAATTAGTTCATCACTCTAGTTTCATTTAAACGTCCCGCCCTCCCCATACCTTTTTATGCAAGCAGTACCTTATTCAGACGGGGGTCGCTAATCGAGCACGTGAATGTTTGCACGCACCCAGAACGTGTTTACGCGTTTAGAACTTGGTCTCGCGCAGGATACTCTTTCGAGAACGTTTGCACGCACCCATAACGAGTTCACGCTTTTAGAACTTGGTCGAGTGCAGGAAACCCTTCCGAGAACCTTTGCACGCGTCAAGAATAAGTTCGCAGGTCCGTAACTCAGATCAAGGCGACTGCTAATTAACAACTTTTTATCACGTTTGAACTAATTTTTACTTAAAAATAGATTTGCGATAACCTATTGCGATAACCTTTTGCGATAACGTGCACTAGATGCGGGTCCGTTGCCCGTCAGGAGAGCGCTTGCTAGAACCAGCTCGCCCATAAGAAATTCGCCGTGAGGATCAACTTTTCTGATCCTCAATGCTTTTAAGATGGGATCAAAAGGGATCCTCACTGGCTTTGAACACCCACATTCCTACTACTATTTACTAAATTATACGCGACAAAATCACAAAATTAATTTTAATTTTTATACAAAGAATTTAGTATGTTCCTGAGCCCATTGATCAATCCGGTCCTGAACCAGTATGTATGTTCATCAGGACATCCTGATCCATGTGGTGGGGGAAGTAGACGTAAGACCAAATAGTTGCCCGGTCAGCCATGAGCCCTCAGTATCTGACTATATAGAATTAATGAATAATAATAAATGTCAATGCTCATTCTTTTAATAATCATAATCGCAGTAAAATATAGGTAATACAATTTTGTTGATTTTTTAATTATTAAAATAAATTACACTATAAATTTAGTGAATGAACAAAATACTATTTTTGATTATAATATGGCCAAATATGGTTCCAATTAAAAACAGACAGTTTGACCAGTACATCAGAAAGAAACCATTATTTTAAAATACTGAAGTAGACTTAAAGAAAAGACAACGAGTTAGTGTAAAATATTTCTGTAAAATTGGACCCCCTGTACTGTACAGTTGGAAAGACTTTTGTAGTATAGTTTTTTTTGTAGTATAGCTGGTCAAATAATTTTACTTCCGCATCCAATGGATGGGGAAGCACTGTATCGGGAAAAAAAATTTCAAAAATTTTTATTTGCTCGATCGCTTTAAAATGTTCGAAAACGTCCACAAACAAATTTTGAGCAAAAAAATTTTCTCGTCTGTGTGTGTACTCCATAACTTTCGAAAGACTTAACATATGAACTTGAAATTTGGCACTCAACTACCCAAACTGTTTATAAGTTATTTGCAAAAAACAGTCACTTAAAAAACGGTTTTTTCTAAATATTTCCGAAAATACTTAACATATTCAAAAAGTAAAAGTACCATCAGACAGGAAATAATATTTTTCACCAAAAGTATTGTAAAAAGTTTTTCCAAAATTTTGACATTTTTGAAATATTTCAAAGAAACTGGATTTTGGACCCCGTCCACGCGATTTTTTTTAAATTGTGCTATTATGTAGAAAATCAAATTTGCGATCGAAAAGCACTCTTGCAATTTTTTTGTTAAGTTAATAATTTTCGAGTTATTTAGAAAAATCTGATTTTACAAACTTATGGATTTTTGCAAATATCGCGAAAACCGTTTGTCGTAGAAAAAAATGTGTAGAGAAAAAAATGCTCAAAACCTCATAATTGATCGTTTAATATAAGAAATAAAAGTGTAAATGTCATTTTGACAATTTGATGTCGAAGCAGGTGGAAGTATTGCTTCAATCTGCAGCGGTTTTTAGATATAGCATAGTGCGAATTGAAAACAGAAATTAAAACTGCTAAATCGTATGAATGCCTAACTTAGGATGCGCAAAGCATTTTCCATTTCATTTATGGACAAAAGGCGTATCTAGCTCGTTGAATAAACGTTGACCTAGACATGACATGTTTAGCTCTTTATAAGATATCTATCTTGTATACTTAAAATGAAATTAAATACATCCTGACAATACATGAAGCGGCACCTTTGATCTTTTCGATTAGGTTTCAATGACGTTGAACAACTAGTCCCTTTAAATGGATTGTGCATTTTGCCCGCGAAGTTCAATTTGATGAACTGTTATGGGAATTCTGTCCGCAGTGTCCGGCCGGATAAACATCAAAATCAGCTGGCTTGCAATAAGAAGCCGCCAGGATGTCAATTTTAATTTAACCAACAGCGGTATAGTATCAGCGGAATACTAACGAATAGGTATGTGAACATACCGAAGAGTCCTTTAAGTGGGTTGTGTCAGTTCATCTGTCTCTAATTTTAAGCTTCCTTTTTCAAGTGTCACCTATTGTTAGGATAATTACCCTTTAATTATGGCTTGTTCAGGTTGTTTCAAATTTTAGAGCAAATTTAGTGATACATTTAATGAATATAATTCTTAATTTTTTATAAAAGGATGTAATGTCTACATCTTCGACAAGGAATGTGGCTGCAACATGAAGATGTGCCTCTTAACAAGTACACGAAGTTTTTAAAACCAACAATACTAACACAAAGGATTCAGTAGAAGTTGACCAATAAATTGCGGCCACCCAGGTTCCCAGATTTATCAAGACTATGCTTTTTATGAGGATGCATAAAAAGTATTATATAGCATACAACACCTACGCCTTCTATATGTTTATTTTTCAATACTGGTAGTTGACGTACCTAATTTAGATTTATGAATAAATAATTGATTTTATAAATACCTTTTTTCTGCATCAGCATATGTTTCTATTTGCTATTTTAAAAAATATATAAAAATAATAAAAAGATAAAGAATAAGCCGATAAAGGAATAAAAATTAGCCATTTGCGCATGTAAAAAATTATACTTTTCTATTAAAAAAATAATGTATCAGTGATATGACTTAATGAAATTTAAAAAGTGTCCAGTAGATTTTATTCCCTGATGACAATGCCAAAGTAGTTGTAAAAGTTGCTATTTATTTTTTTTTAATTTTGGTACTGATGGTGGCTTTTAGGTAGCAGAAAACGTTCTACCATATTATTGTAAATAAATAATACAAAACAATGTGTTATTTGTATCATGCCATGCATAAATCAAAATGTTTCTAGATTAAAGCGGTTTAATGATTCATATAAGTATAATCCGTTTCTGACCTTACATAATCAGAAATCTTAAATCAAAATATTTTAATTCAATCAATAGCATATCATAAGTTATAGCCCGCAATTCTCCTCTCATCGTAGCCTCCCCTACTCGCCCTCCCTTCTTCGACTCACAGTCCCCGCACAGAATTATAGGAGTAAAATTGTTGTTGGTTCAGGATGATTATTATACAGATATACACCCGCGGTGGCGACTACAGCGCCACCATCGGCTCGGTGCTAAAACGGTGGAACTACGAAATGGAGATTCGTCTAAACATGAGCCATTTTGAAATTCATTCTACGGGCATTAGAGGTCACCATGGAAGCGTGCGTACGGTTTGAAAACCTGAACCACATATATGGTTCAGGTTTTCCAGAGTGGTTCAGGTTTTTGCATTCAGAAACATACATTTGGTTCAGGAACATACTATTCCGCTATATATATATATATATATATATATATATATATATATATATATATATATATATATAAGTTGGGGACTATGACGGTCGTAGTTATACTTACAGAAATTTGAGGCTATGTGTAAGTTATAAATATGCGCAACAGTGTTATTTTACGAAACATAAGTTTTTTACCATAAATGACTCGTGTCAAATAAATTAATTTTAATTTGTTTTTTATGTCATTTCCTTTGATAGCAGATATGTGTATATACTACTTAATTGTTGTGTGTCCGATTTTTTATTCATTACATTATTAATTTTGTTGATGTGGTACATTTCCAAGATTAGCCTTTTACTGGTATTAATTTCAGTATCTAATATTTTTACCCCATCCCAATCTATCGTGTGGTTGTTGTTGACCGCATGTGTGGCTAATGCACATCGGTCTCTTTTCATAGAAATATCGCTTTTATGCAATGATATTCTGTTCTTTACCCACTGAGATGTTTGACCCACATATATGCTATCACAAGTGTTACATTTTAAACAGTAAATTACATCGGTTGCAGTTCTATGACCTTACGACTGTCCAAAGGTTTACGCGTAAACATTATTCCAGCGAAAATTTGCACCTTCTAAGAGTTCCAATTTTGTCTAAGTTTGAAAAAATCTAAAACATATCAATTTTAACTTAAAGGGGGAACAAATTTTATCTTGGTTTTAAAATTATTTTTTCATAATTCTAACGCCCAGGGCCACCTCTTACAAAAAATTTAAATAGTAAGATGGGTCGACTAATAAAATATTTTAAAACTGCTTTTTTTTACCTTTACAACCATGTTCTTTTTTCAAATTTGCCTAATCCCTCCGTACAACAGTACCAATCAGACTTGTATAGTGTTTTGCAACATTTTAGGCTTTATCAAATGGCGTGCCCGTAGGGATTTCGTGGTTAGAAATCCCCCTACCAAAACCCATGGCAAGGAGCCATGAAGATGGGCAAGACTCATTAAAATAAGCAATTCTTTGTCATAGCTTTTTTTAGGACGAATAACAAAGATACGAAGAGTAAAAAAATTGATTAAAAAAATGTTTCATTTTGTTTCAGTGAACTGCAGGTTTTACGACACCCCCTAGTTGACTTATCCATTGTCCGGGAAACGATTATGTAGGAAAGTTTATTTATTTTAAGTTGTCTTTCACTGATAGCAACCACCAACTATCAGCAATCTAATTAAAATATGAAGCTTGGGGTGCAATTGTAAATACTAATAAAAGAAGTCCACATCCTTTAGTAAAGGTAAAAAAAGAAAGTTCACATATATGCGCTTCGAGGGTTTCCTCCCTGATACTCAGCTAAAACTAAAATATAAGACAAGATGACAAATATGGATTGTTAGAAAATAAAAACAAAAATCCTTGCCTAGAGATAGTGAAAGAAACCGCTGCAAATTGAAGCAAGAATACTTCCACATCCAATTGTCAAAATGACATTTACGTTTTTATTTCTTATACTGTACGATTAGTAATCAAGTTTTGAGCATTTTTTCTCTCTACACATTTTTCTAAGACAAACAGTCCTCGTGATATTAGCAAAAGACGTAAATTTTAAAATCGTTTTTTTTTTCGAAATAACTCGAAAATTATTAACTTAACAAAAAAACTACAAGAGTGCTTTCTGATCAGAAATTTGATTTTCTATATAATACCAAAATTTAAAAAAAATCGTACGAGCAGAATCCAAAATAGGTTTTTTTGGAAATATTTCGAAAATGTCAAAATTTTAAATAAATTTTATAACATTTTTTGTGGGAAATTTTATTTCCTGTCTGATGGTATTTTCATTCTTTGAATATAATAAATATATTCGGAGGTATTTTGGAAAAACCGTTTTCTTTAACTAACGCTTTTTTGCTAATATCTTCTAAACAGTCTGCTGCACCGAAAATTTATAAGAACGAGTAATACTCGCAGTTATAATACTAATCACATGCTAAAAGGAAATAAAAATTAAAATAAAAATTTGCAAAAAGGGTAGTTACTCCCCAATTTCGCCCCCTTCCCGATAACCTACTTACCTCACAATCAATAGTTCGCTTTGAGTATTTGGGATTTATACGTTTGTCGAATTTCAAGTTCATATATTAAGTCTTTCGAAAGTTATTGTATCCACAAACAAAACCACAGACACAAGAAACTTTTTTGCTCAAATTTTATTTTTTTGCGTTTTCGACCATTTTAAAGCGAATGAGCAAATGAAAATTTTTGAAATGTTTTTTGCGATACAATACTTTCCGTTGGATGTGGAAGTAAAATTAAGGAATTGTGTTATTATATGGATATTAGTTTCTGAACTACAATATTTTATAGAATCAAGTAGAAACTAAGTAAAAAAATATCATTTTACTACTTTCTGCCGAAATGCAGATAACATTTTTTTAGTCCAAAACTTTACTAATTGAACGAAAGTGGCAATTGCGACAATTTTAATGTGCCCTATCAAAGCAAGTCGTTCAAGCTAAAAAAAAACTGTCTCATAGGAAATTAATCAAAATGATGTGTCGCTCGACCACTATAGTTATGTGTTCCTTGATGCAAAGGTAATTTGGCCCGATTCAAGTTATAATTTACATGCTTCATCATTTTTTTCTCAACTTGGACAGAATATGAGATTTTGGTAGAATTTAGAATTTTTTGATAGAATTTGGAAAGTATGTGTATAATATATGGAACAACGAACCTGGTTACAAAACATTCCAAAGAAAGTTATTTTAGTACTGGATCAGAGGTGACTACACAACAACATACACAATACCTCACAATAAAGAAAAAATGGTTTTTGGTAATTGTAATCGTAGCGTACTTAGCGATGCCCTCTTATTATGTTTTAAAGCAAAATGGTTTTGTATTTTTTTTTGTAACATATTATGTAATGAACTCAGCGTATTAAAATGTCTATTTACAATAAGGCCTAAGGTAAATGAATGAAGCGTTCAAAAGGTACAGCATTTGAAAGTTTCTACTTTATTAAGCTTTACAATATTATCTATTGCAACTTGGGAATAAACGTTGAATTAAAATTTTAAGTAATTCAACATATATTCTAGAAAGCTTACAGATTACCTGGATTTTATCAACAAGTTTCAAGGTTATATAGCTTTTGGAATCTAAAAATATTTTAGTTAGCTTCACCGTGAACTTATGCGCGCCATATTGTTCATATAGTTTTAGTGTTTTATAGAACACATATTTGGTGGTGGTAATGATAATAATACCGTAATTGTCAAATTACTATTCTGCGGCTGCTATGATTTTGTATAGCATAAATAGCAATCGCATTTACTTAACTAATTAGGACATAAATTTTTTTTTGCAGGAATCCGCTGCTGGGCTCCGGCAGATTATTTTATACTGCGTTGATTCAAAAATTACAATTCCGTCTAAGACTTGATTATAGCCGAAAATGTCAAAACTTCTGATATATTAAAATTGAGGTTACTACTTTTGCTTGGATTTCTGCATTCAAATTCTCTGCACATAATGCATCTTCTAGGGTAATTTCTTTACCAAAGCAGTGTCTCAATATAGCTCAAGTGATCACATTAAAGGTTAAACCTCAAAAAGGGGCGAAGTCGCTTTTTGTGGTGATCAGCTACAAGTTAAACATTTATGTATACAAAATAGCTCCTGGCAGCGAACTAAAATTTGAGAACAGATAGAAATTCACTCTATTGTTATATCAGCTTCTTAACAAGCAATAAACATGATTTTGAAAAATAAGTATAAAACGTACTCAATTTTTGGAAGCAAAGCTGGTAGCACCATATCGGCGAGCTTTCTGCTATTTAGGCACTTAAGTCAGTGTAGTACCCCAAGGGAGTTTTGGCGTACCTAACTTTAATGTTGGTTCTTATATAAGAAATGTCGACCAAGGGTATAACGACCATAAATTATTTGCATTTGGTAACAATACATTGGGAGTAGGGGAATTGGGTCCCGGCCAATGCAGGTATACTAATCTGCAATGCGAGATGGATCCCAAACATAGGCGAATTGGGTCCCAGTAAGCCCTAGTGTTATAAAACATATTTTCTTAGAAATTCCATAAACTTAGTATTCCACATAAATTAAAGATCGTTCAAGCATAAATAAGAATACGTATATTGAATAATTCTTTGATTTTAGTTTTTATGGCTAAACTAAGCGCGATGCGTACAAATTTAAGATAGAAACAGCGTTTAAAATGAAAATAAAATAAAATATTCTCTTAATAATTCTGCCAAAAATAAAGGCGTAGTGTACTTCAGGGTGAACTTAAAATTATGAATATGCAGCAGAAAGATAGTTGGTGAGTGTTACTATTGTGCCAAAATTAGTTTTGATTCATTAAATTTTTTTAACAAATGAAAACTTCCATCCCATTCATTTTTGAAGACTTATAACTCTTTATATGAACACCCCCATTAGATAAGCCAAAAAACTTTAAAGTGTAACTTTTAACTAAAACACCTTGGATAATATTTTATATTTATTATGTTTAGCCATAAAGAACAATGCAAACCTTAGGATGTAAATAGAAAACACTTCTGTACTGTGTAGAATACAAGTTAATGATTTACACTAAAGCTTTGCCGTTTTGGCGCTGTATGATATTGTTTTCACCATTTGATTTTTAATAAATTTTCATGCTTATCTTTAATTGTTTACTGCATATCACGAAAGCATATTTGACAAATTTTAATTGTTTAGTCCATAATTTAAAAACTTTCAATATTTTTACTTTCTTTGTGAAAGCATTCGCGAGCAAAACATATATGTATTGCTTTTCTATACATTAATTTGATATCTTGGAGCATCAAAAACAGAAAGAAATATATTTAAACTTATTTAAAAAGGTACTCAATAAAACTTACTCTCTTTCTTAACAAATGTCTTGCACGCAGTTTTTTTTTTATTTGTACACATCCACCTTTTACGGCCCCTCGTTTATAAATTTGTGAAAACAGAACTTGAACTTATTTATAGTAATAAGTTCTATGTCTTTTTCACTCAGTTTACAACAACTGAAACTGGAAATTACCTTGATCATTTGTCTTAGCCCAACTATTGCACATTTTATAAAGGAGCCTCTAAATTTTAAAACTATAACCAATGACGAAATATCAGGAAGGAGAGATTTTGAGAAATATAATATCATCAGCGTTTTAGAAACCTTTTCTAACTAGCAGATGCACCTGGCATTAGTGGGATCCAACTCGTACCTTTCCAATGCAATTTTTATTGCACTGGTAATTTGAGCAGAACCGACTTTAAAGTTAGGTACGTCAAAATCGATTAGTTCACTATAAATCCTAATATTATTGCTTAAGTTATAAAGCCAACGCTTAAATGATGTGCTATATACTCTACTCTGCTCGAGCAGCGATAGCTTTCAAATTAGTGTAAGAATTGGAAAGAACGGATGTTAAAAAATAAATATTAAAAAATGTTTGCTATATAGATATATAGACTAATGTACAGAAAATTGTGGCCAAGGAACACAAATTTCAAATACAGATTTTCCATATTATTTAAAACAATTCGCTTGCCATTGGAGACCGGGTATATTTAAGAACAGTAGCCTTCATACCAAGTGCTACGTGTTCTTCTCGTTGGCAAAGGAAATAAAATCGCACTTACGAGTAGAACTTGAAAGCGATCGAAAGCTTTTATTCACACGCGTATCATTTATTTAACTGTTGTATCGGACAGGCAATTAAAAGAATTTTGCAACATAAATAAAGCACAAAATATGGTGTACAGAATCATAAGTTGACAAAGCCAGCTAACTTATAAATAAATTATTCGACTTACATGTTTTCGTAGTAACCTCCAAAGGTCTTCTAGTAGGTAATGAGAATTAATGTGAAATATTAAGCACGGTTTACTCTTTTATATTGTAGTTTGAGGGCATGGATAAGATAAAATCATAATTTTTAATAGATTGGACTAATAACAGGATTAGAAACTTTATCTGAATTAATTTTTTCGAGTTTTGATAAAGCGAATGGGATAGAATTTTAGTGGAGTGCGGACCCATATATTTTTTTTAATTTATATTCCATCATTAAGGCGTGCAAGTACTATATATGTACGTGGTATATGCTGATGACATATTGATATCGTAATCTTAATAGCGCGTTGGCATTACATCAATTTACCCATGTGGCATATTGCTGAAATGATTTGTGGAACATAAACAAACTTAAACAAATACTCAGTAAAACATATGGGTATCTGTTATAATTAATAAAATTAATTTTAAAAAATGAACTAGCTCTATTGGAGAATGAAAAATTGCAAAAGTCTGTGCGAAATAGGTGTTTTTACCTTTTTTACTTTATTGTGTATTTCCATGCCTGCTTACGCCCTTTGAAATTTGCCGACGATTGTTATATAGCGTTGGTAACATTTGCATTTTACTATATTTTATGACCATGGTCTCTTTGTTATCGGTGAATTCAGCTAGTCCGTAAAAGAGTGGTTTTTCCAATAACGCATACCTTACCTTACCGCAGAATTCCCTGCAATTTCATCTTTACAAAATTTCCAATACGTGTTTATTTCCGATTACCTACTTCAGTTTGAGAGAAAGGGGGAAAGGTAACCAATAATGTACAGTTGGAAATTTATACAGTTAGTTAATTTTCAACAGTCGAATAGCGAAATATTGTCAAAACCTCAAATATTGTTAGTTGTGCAAAGTTAGTAGTAGTAGTGGTAATAATATTTCATTCAGTACATCGGACGCAAGGACTTGATTTTTTGTACTTTAAAAGGAGTTACTTTGTGCGCCGGTTTCGGAAACGTTCATTTAACTCAAGCAAGCATGCGTACAATACTCAACATGTGGTCCTTCAGCTTGAACGTACAACGTGTGAATAACGGATTACTACAACTTCCATATCACATACTGCAAAACCATGGATAACGAAGATAACGTCAGCGTTACGTCGCAAAATATGAACGACTTGAAAAGGCAACTCACGGGGAGTAAGTTCTACTTCAAAGGTGAAATTACGAAACCTGATAATCTAATTAAAAAGGGCAGCGAGAGTGACCCTAATACCATCCAAAAACGAGTCAAGCGTCTCTACCCCACATTCACAAAATATTCTTCGTTGGTACAGCTCCTACCTGAAAAAGACGAAGAAAACTTCTTGAATGACGAAGAACTAGAACTTTACTACGAATGAGTTGTGATAAAGGCGACGCAACTTCTTAAATCAGTATCCCCAAACAATCAAGGTAACTCTTCTCTCTCTACTTTACAATCACAGGTTAGTCTACCTCCTATTACGTTACCGTCATTTTCTGACAAATATAATGAATAGACAGGTCACTTCCTTTAGGAAGTAGTACCCGTTGAGGCAGCTAGGTGGCTTTGTCATCATGCCAGTGTAATGCTGACAGATGGCCTTGCCATCTAAATTCTTACTTACATCATACCATTGCTTTGGTATATAGGCAAAACCAGTTCTATGCTGTGCTGTCTGCACTAGACCTAAACTGCACTGATGAGCTGTAACGATAGCGAAATAGATCTATCTGCAGTTTGTTGAGGTGCAGACAGCACTATTTATACCTATTATCACAAAGAATCATTTGCTTCCTTTCGTAATCTGCTTGGTTTATCCACCCAACACTTGATATCACTATACTTGCATTGGGTAAACCTGCAAAAAACTTGTTTAGTGATGTCAGTGTTAGCATGTTAATGCAAAACGACATAATAGTATTCGAAGGCAGTGGAAATCTTCAATAAGGTTGAATGAGTTTCCAAATTAGGAGAAACCAAAGGTATTTTTGGTAAACAAATGCAATGTGCTTCAGATGGAAAGCACTTCAATACATAAACAGAAAAAACTTTGTGATAAGCGTCCTATTAAACATACATTTTCATTATGAGTAGCATCATCAAGCAAGAATCTAAAATGTAGTCACTATTACAAGGAACATTTAGTAATAAACTGTGACAAATTTAAAACCTCACTTCAAAAGCGAATCGATGAAGTTCGTAATAAACAATTGTGCACGAATTGCCTAAGGCCTGCTCTACTCACAAGTACAAGGTGCATTCCAAAAGTAACGCAATTGAATTTCCGGCGCCGCTCCCATTGGTCGGAGTAGGATCGAACCACTTGGAGTAGGTTTAGCTTTGCCGCGAAACCAGTTTCACGGTCTCACAGCGTTGCCAGAGGTGGTACTTTTGTACCATTTTGGTACATTTTAAAAGTGTTTGGTACCCAAGTACTCCTTTCTTAGTTTTGGTACATTTTTCGGGTTATTTTCAATACACCTTTTGATAATAATTAGATGTAGACAAAAAATGTGTATGGCTGGCAATCTAAATAATGTGAGGTAATTTACCAACAGCGCAAATGATCTCTCGGTTTTGACAGCTTTTCCTGTGAGTCAGTAATCTGTGCTTGTTAAATTAAATTAAAATTGCAAATTTATATTTATTCAGAGAACAATCCGATTTAATATATTTGACCTGAAATGGTACACTGCAGGTAAATTTGGTACTTTAAGGATAGAGGTTATTGTGAGGAGACTTCGACAATGATTCGTGAGGCTAACGGGGACTCTTCTCTGTCCCATTTGTTAACGGCCTTTAAGGAAGGCCGGGAAGACGATGAACAACGCTCTGGGCGGCCGTCAACCACCCAAACCGAAAACAATGTGACTAGTGCTCGACAATGGGGTTGTAGACCATACTTTTTCTATTGCAAAATATGAATCTACATAAAAAATAAAAGACCCCTGTTTTTTCATTTTTTCCCAAATCGCTTAGATAAACGTAAAAAATGGTAAACTTTAAATATTTGAATGTGTGCCGCTTGTGATTGGCATCAGCTGTGTGTTGTTGCCAGAGCAGAATAATTTTCAGCGTCCAGAGTTGCCTATGCGTGTTTGTCGCTGTCAATTGCCGACGAAGAGCGCCATTCATAACCTCTTAGTAATCCTCCTATGTTTTTTGCTTTTGTTTATCGATCACGAATATATCGTTCAAAACGCGGACGAAATGGCTACTGAAAAGAATTGTTTTGTGCCAGCAGGCGCAAATACTAGTATTGTTGCTCCAGAGAAGAAATTTTTAATTGTAACCGAAGAAAAATCGAGACGAAAATTGTGGTGTGGTGCAATAGGTGTAGCACTAACAGCAAGTCGCTTATGTTAAAAATATACAGGCAAATATATAAAATATAAATCCTCCTCGCAAACCAAGCCAAACGCAAATATAAACAAACAGATCATCTGTCTACAGGGTTGCCCTTGAGGCTGATAGAAATTCCGCTAGATTGTCACATCGAATCCGTTAAAATTTTTAAGGAGGGGTAATCTGTTGATATAAAACGGGATTTATTATTTATTTTACATAAATAATTATTAGTTTCCTACATATTATGCTAGAACGGCAAAAATTTTATTGTCGAACTCATCGTGTTCCTTCCAGAAATATGTTTCGTTGCTTTTTACTTGGTTTAAGATAATATCTGCGTCGTCTGACGGTCTGAGCTGCAACGTGAAACACACACGCACTAGCGAGACGTTGGTTAAATTTTAGATTGGTATGTAAAATAAGCAGGAAGTATAATATTTCCCAGGCAAGGAATACAGCAATCATCGAGTCTCCTAGTATAAATAAATCGATTGTAAATACTTCATATATCTATTTTCCAATATTTATACGCTAAATTGAAACAGTTAATAATAATTAAAAACTTTCTTATTCCGTTAAAATATCCGCTAACAGCTAAAACGTATATTTTCCCTCTAGGCGAGAATTTTATCCGCTAACTTGGCAACACTGAACAGATGTCTCTTCTACGCAGAGAAATATAGTGGGGAGAACACGCATAGGCCGACTGCGCATCCTAATTCAGCTGGAACACTGTAATGGTCGCCATATTGTCCATAGAAACGTCAAAAATTGGACAATGGCAGTACTTTTTTTGAATTAAAAGCACTTTATGTATACCTATAAAAATGAAAAATTTATGTAAACTTATTTTGCAGTGTAAACGGTACTAGATATTTTTTTAAAATATATAATTATAACAAATAATTACTGCAAAAAATTTATTAAGGATTATAATGTTTACTTAATATGCAGGGAGACATCTTGCGACTTCGAACGTTTATTAGATGTACACTCTTAACTATATAATTCATAACTAAAATTAATGAAACTACCAAATAAAACTAAGAAATAAGTCGTGCAAGCAGAGAACAAAATCAAAATCAAAATAGCTAACGCCACGGGCCACGCATTGTAAAGAAAACAATGCTACGAGCATAGAATAACATGTGGCAACGCCGGTCTGGGAGCTTTGTTTATGTGCTGTGTAACTGATGACAGTTGATTGACGACAGACATTGTCCGTATTAAATTAGCTATTTAATCGATATTTATAGAACATTCCAAGAACAAGTCAAACTGATTTTAGTATTTCAACACTGCTACATCAAATTGGTTCGCGAAATCACGGTAGGTTTACCGTGGCAAAATGCGATTCCACCACCTCCCCACTCTAGCCGGGTCAAGTGACGTTGCTAGCAATATTTGAATTTGACGGAAAACTTTAGAAGGCGAAAATAAGACAAAATAACATTATAAATATATTTTGTTGCTAGTATCCCTTTTCATTGGGTCTAGGAAAACCTACAAAAGTGTTGCAATAACGATTTGTGATCGAGGGCTACAACCCCATTGTTGGCCTGTGACCATTGACTGATTATCAAGATGGCTGCCAATGAATTGAACTTGTCATCTACTGTTGAGTTTTGCATTGCTACTGAAGATTTAGCAATAAGGAAAATGTGCGCCAAGCTCGTGCCCAAGGTGTTGTCAGACGACCAAAAGACCAACCGAGCGAAAGTTTCAAGTAAACTTTTAGACCGTATTCAAATCGAACCTGATTATGTGGACAACGTCATCACTGGTAATGAAACCTGAGTTTTCGGATACGACCATACGGTACATAAACCAGTATGAGCAAATCAAATATTAAAACAATGCTCATTATCTTTTTCGACAGCAAAGGAGTTGGTTCTTTAAGGACAGACCTGACCTGACCAGCTTACTCCCCCCCGCCTCCTTTATAGTCCTTACCTCCTCCCAGCAGGCTTTTGTTTATTCCCTAGGATTAAGGCCCCCGTTTTTTCCATAGAAGAGATTTAATCAACCGTGAAATTAATTTAAAAATTAATTGCATTACTTTCGGAACGCTGCCTGTAACTCGACAGGTCCTATTGTTTCACAGACTCAACGATTGTCCTGGCCTAAATACGAACTACAAGCAAACTATAGAAAACTTTTGTTGCTAATCGTGTTACAGAAATATTAAAGCTCACTAGTCCTGGTAGCATATTAAAAGTTCGGAAAACCCAGCTGATATTATTTCCCGCGGCTGCGTACCATCAAATCTCAAAAAGTCTTCATTGTGGTGGAACGGTCCAAGTTGGTTGCGTGAACATTTTTCCGCTAGCCTAGCCCAAGTATATGTAACTTCTGAAGAAGCAAAAAATATGGATGTCAGAACATTCATTGCTCAACCAGATTTTAGCATCTTTGAACGATTTTCTAATCTAGAAAAACTCGTTAGGGTAACAGCAACCTGTTTTTGTTTTTGTAACAATGCCCGTAAAGCAAATCCTAAAATTCAAGGTCATCTGTCTGTCTCACCATAGCCTGCGTTCGAACATCGTATTCTTATCCGTTATGAATTTAGGTATAACGTATGGTTACTAAAAATGTTCAAAATTGACAAGATGGTCAAATCATGTAATCCATTAAAAATATAATTTTTATTTTCCACAACCTTATGAGAGAACCTGTATATTCCGATTTATTACAGATATGAAGATAAAACCTTACAACTTTTATATAAAACATTTTTTGCTAACTCCTGTATCTTTTGAAATAATCGACTGTTTGGTAATTTCTCCTAACCCTATTTATTAGTATCCAACAAACATAATGAAGTTTTACCTCTGGGCAAATTAAATAACCTCACTCCTTCCTGGCGAATATTGTTCCTACAAGTAAAGACGCAAGAAGAAGGTATTATACAATTATTTACCTCTAAAAATTTATTTAGGAATTGGTACATTATTATTGTTGTTGACATTTAAACATATTGGGTATTTTTCTTTCAAACCCATTTGGCCATTGCGCTACTTTCTATATTTAGTGACTTTAATGTAGAAGCGCCGTGAGAACATGTGTAGAAGTCATGAAGCTGATAGAACTGTTTTGAAAATGTAAGATGAGAGTAGCAGAGATTAGACATATGCCACGTTTAATTTTATAAAGAAAATTAGATATAAAGAATGCAAAAGAGGTTATTCGGCAGTGTTATTGTTGAACAGCACCCTCAACACCATAATATACTACATGCAGTACAACAAGATATAGTTTATGAGTTAAGCAACAGAGTAAACACGATAAAACCTCAATTTCTGCATTAACTTTCTACCATTATCGAAACTAAATCCTTTCAAATTAAAATTAAAATGTTACTAATAAAGTAACTTGTTAATCTATGAATTAAGGAGGGCACATCTAACTTGGATTTTAGGCGATTCTCATACACATGTAGCTACTCAACGATTTTTCCTGGACTTTATCTAACAAACCGTTTATCGGCACAACGAAAATACCTCGAAGCGGTGCAGGAAAGCGATAGCGAAATTAACGTTTTTTCCTCATAATCTTCTCTAAAATGCATGCCGATTAATATATAAATCCTTTAATACATAGTTTGCTATAAAAATTTCATTTGTTATGCGTAATACTTTAATACCCTATGCAAACCACACGATATGACTATTTATATCGTATCTGTAATCAGTATAGTAGATATGCTGTTCACTCTCTTTTTCACCTGTTTCAATTAATACTACATATTGAGTTTCATGTTTTTTCGGTATTATTTAATAGATAAATTCCATTTTAAATATTTTACAAAAGATATTTTCTCATAAAATACCATTATAATAAAAAGTGTAGTTTATCTAGATGATGTTCGTCATTTGGAACTAAAGATTGTTTTTTGTCGTAAGTAACACGCTTTCCTGTTTTGTCCGTAATAAAAACAACAGTTTAATTTTGATAATCGGAGTGCATTTGAAAACAAATAGTATATGGCATTCCGTTTGACTTATTTTCACACCTTTTCCAGTATAGCATAAATACATAAGAAATGAGAACAAGATATATTAATATATATTGGATCTAACAAAGTATTTGCCTATATGACTAGACATATAGACAATTACTTAAAAATATGGTTTGGCATGTATACAATTATTTCCTTATCTATTACTATGGGAACTATTTGAATTAAAATTTACCTTTATGTAGTTTATGTATTTTTAAGACTGCAATACACGAATGAAAATTAAAATAAACGAATTTTTATTGAAGTGTAAATTGTCTGTATCGAAAAATAGGTATCTTTTATTTCCAGATTAAACGCTTTGCTTGGAACAACGAATATCAGTAAAACTACAATCAAGAGTTTCGCAACTGAAATATTATTTATGAACTTAATAAAAAGGAAAACATTCGTAAATATATTAAAATGCATGTCTATGCTGTGCTGTCTGTACCGCAACCAACTGCAGATAGATCTATTTTGCTATCATTATAGCTCATCAGTGCAGTTTAGGTCTAGGGCAGACAGCATGGCATAGAACTGGTTTTACCTATATACCAAGGACTTGGTATGATGTAAGCAAGAAATGAAATGGCAATACCATCTGTCAGCAGTACACTGGCATGATGACAAAGCCACCACAAAGCTGCCATAATGAGAAATACCCCCTAAAGGAAGTGCCCTGTAGTCGGGCAAATTGGCATGCACCTGCATACTTCAATTTGACAGTAGGCCCCCATGTCTACAGGTCACTTCTTTTAGGAAGTAGATCCCATTATGGCAGCTAGGTGGCTTTGTCATCATGCCAGTGTACTGCTGACAGATGACATTGCCATTTCATTTCTTGCTTACATCATACCAAGCCCTTGGTATATAGGCAAAACCAGTTATATGCCATGCTGTCTGCCCTAGACCTAAACTGCACTGATGAGCTATAATGATAGCGAAATAGATCTATCTGCGTTGGTTGCGGTACAGACAGCACAGCATAGACATACATTTTAAAATATTTATGAATGTTTTCCTTTTTATTAAGTTCATAAATAATATTTCAGTAGCGAAACTCTTGATTGTAGTTTTACTGATATTCGTTTTTCCAAGCAAAGCGTTTAATCTGGAAATAAAAAATACCTATTTTTCGATACAGACAATTTTCACTTCAATAAAAATTCGTTTATTTTAATTTTATTTCGTGTATTGTAGTCTTAAAAATACATAAACTATATAAAGGTGGTTTTGTCATCATGTCAGTGCAATGCTGACAGTTGGCATCGCCATCTAATTTCTTATTTGTAAATATACTTTTTTTTAAGTTTGATACACGAACGTTGTATTTCTAAACACTGCCAATTTCTTCTGACCTCTCAATTGCTKAATTTCTTGTATTAGTAGGACCGGAGAAAATTGGAATCATCAATTTGGTGCGAATATAAATACAACCACATTTTTCTCCAACGTAAATTGTACCCAAAAATAAAATTTTTGTCCGCTCCTATAACTACATTTAAAATTATACAATTTAAATTATTGTTTTGGCTTACGGTGTCGTCTTATTTATTATTTGATATGGTTTTCTTGCACACTTAATTTTGTTCC
Organism: Rhyzopertha dominica; assembly: GCA_025024175.1. Lineage (NCBI taxonomy): Eukaryota > Metazoa > Arthropoda > Insecta > Coleoptera > Bostrichidae > Rhyzopertha > Rhyzopertha dominica. Next base: position 17,635,115 of record QCXZ01000053.1, on the reverse strand, counting down.
AAATAATATTTGCATGGATCGGTAATTTAATTTCAAATATGTTTTGAATGCATAGTAATTTAGTTTCTGATATTCCTTATACAACTACGCGAATATCATTTCAAATATTGCCTAAATTTTTCTGTAACCTAATTTCTAACATGCTTTGCACATATCGGTAATTCAATTTCCAATACTCTTTTGTGTCCTTGGTACACGGTAAATTTGAATTACTTGCATTAGGTTGGCATTATCAGGTTACTAATGTAGTTTGTCTATGACTAATGCTACTTCTCGTGGTATGATCTAAACGTTCCGTGATCTAGCCTCAATATTTGCTGTTTTTCTTTTGATTTGGCGCTACCTATTCCATTCATACTTATTATTATGTATTAAAAAATTGATCATTCTGGCACATTTGATTAGGTCAAGATTATCGCATATAGTAAGCTAAAGTATTCATAGGCCATAACTGAAAGACATTTGTATTTAGAATATAAAAGAAAATGCATGGCAGGTTGAAAGTAGGATAACCAGGGAAAAATGCTAAGATGAAGAGCCGGCTTCTCTACATAAAAGTTGAGGTTAGCTAAAATAAACCAGTAACCGTAATAACAGGATGACACATAATATTAATTTAGAAGTAAATATTTTAGATGATGAGTGGTTACTTAATAAGTAGAGCTGTATGTTGGAAGTATCTGATCAGACCATCACTTACACTTTGATAGTCAGATACTTGGTTAAATAAATCCCTGATGTTACTGGGTCCAACCTATGGTTCCTATTCTACTTTTTTGAATGGATTCCCAATAGAATATCTTCCTTATCAGTTAATTTAGTTTTACAAAAAAATTATTTAAAAACAGAAAAACAACTGTCTTGTAGGTAATGTTGATATTTTGGAATATACGGGGTGTACCATTTTTATACACCCTTTACATAGGTTTCGTTTTAAAGAGAATACCTGGTACATTATGGTATTATCAGATTGAAAGTTCAGCGGTGGCTTTAAAACAAATGTAACCAATAATTAGGTAATTTATACGATGTAATCAATGATATGAAGATATATAAATTAAAATTCAGAATATAGTCTTTGGGCCGGTTTCTTTTCTCTTTGTTAAAGTTGATGTTAGCTAAATTCTACCCTGTAACCATGACAATACCTTAAATTGGGGTGTGTGATTGGTTTAGGTTTTAAACAAACAGTTGATTTTAGCCTAAAATGGGGAAGGGAAACCTACCCTTTGTCACCCAGACACAAAATTTGCTTTATTTGGACAAATTTTCAGCTGGCCCCACTACTCCGCTATACGGCTGAAAAAATCGCATTTTTGGCGACAAATTGCTACAACTGAAAACACTGAGCAAAAGACATGAACTACTATCGATAACTCGGCATCATTAACTTAAAGACCAGTAGTAGTTCACATTTGTGGAGACCGACACAGCAGGGAAAAAATATTTGAAATTAAGGTACCAAAAAATACAAAGCATATTGGAAATAAAAAGTACGGATTCGTGTAAAGTATATTAGAAACTAAAAGGAAAAAAAGGAAAATGAGCAACAGCACTAGCACTACCACAAAAAATATAGCGGCCTTCAAAACTGCTGTTGCAACAAAAGTAGTTATACTACTAGAATAAAATACGTGGACTAATAATGTCAATATAAAACTTTTAAAAATTGTTTACCAAAACCCAGCGGAAAGTTAAACAGCAGGACATCTGACCACATAACTCCGTTTTATCAAAATATACAGTACGAAACAACATGAATGAATTAAAAATGAGTGAAGCTCATCAATATCAAATAATTGGTTTGGTGCTGAAGATGGCGTTTAAGTACATTTTTTCTAACTGTCAACATTGGTTGAAAAATAAGAATTTATAATTGTAATCTATTTTTTCTTATCTGTTTCTCCTATATACTTACAACCTTGCTTATAAAATTTTCTTTAAAATAAAGTAAACAAGTACATGTAACTACATTTAGGTCGCGTGGCATTGCATTAAGAAAGAAAACTGAATGGGCCTGTAGCTCATTTTTTTATTGCAGAATATGGACACATACCGGTATTCAAGACTTTAACATGTTCTCGCAACAGCGACCAAACTATAGACAAAGGCAAAAGCGTTAAACATGCAACAGGGCATCCAGCGCATCGGCGCAATAGCGAAATGCGTCACTGGGAACGGTGACGAATCAGGCGATGTCTGAATTTGGCGGAAAATATTTAGATAAAGATAAAGATAAAAATAAGACACTAAAACATTACAAATTTTTCTTCTCTTCCAGATTTTAACTCCATTAGGTCCAGCCAAAGTCGCACATATGTTATAGTAATGGTTTGCTTTCAACACCTATAACCCCATTATTTTAAGTTTATATGTGTATATCGCTTGAATGAATATATAAGGAATATAAACAACTCACTCCGGGTAATGTTTTTATCTTACTTTAAAAAATACGAGTCTGCAATTTTTATATACTCTTTCTCATATGACACATTTAGTTTTGCACCACTCTTGTAGGAACTAAACTGAATATCTTTTATTACGCTTTAGTGGCAGATATCATATATAATATGTATTTCTTTCTAGCTTTATTTTTTTTATATTTATGTGAAAATCTAAAATTACAAAATATACATCTTTGATAATCAAACATTGTAAAAATAATAAAAACTTAAATAATTATAATAATTTAGTTACATGTATTGTTTGTATCACATGTATTATTTATTATCGGATTAGTTTCGTTTATTTTTACTTTCCTAGTTCAAAGTATGGTAAATTTAAGTGCTTTAATTAATTCATTTTTTTAATTGTCGTAAATTCTTCTATTTTATTCCAATTTCTGTTTATTAATGGTTCTATTTATGTAATAGGTATGTTAGTGTAAAGTGATTTGACGTCTAATACTGTCATTACGAGGTTTTCCTGTATTTTTAAATTCAGAATTTTATGTTTAAATTAATTTCTTTTATATAGTAGTTGTTTTTACCTGTTATGTTACTTACTATGTTATGTATAAATTTTGACAGTTTGTGTGATGGCGATTGTATATTATTGATAATTGGACGTAGGGGAATGTTTTGTATATGTATTTTAGGTTGCCTATAAATTTCTGGTGGCAGCGCATTGTAGGTTGTAATTTATGCAGCAAGTTGTTCTGTAATGTAATTTTCTTTACCCAGTTCTTTATGTTCTCGTTGTGTAGCATTTGTAATGTCTTTTTTATTTTTGTTATAGGATTTTTCGTCATTAAGTACATTATTAATTTTTGTGTCATAGTATGTTGTGTTCATTATTGTTGTTCGCTACAGCTATGATAATAGTTCTCACATTTCTTGTTTGCTCAATTTGTAGATTCAGGTATATACGAATATATGGAACGCAAAGCTCTGGCTTATCTTAGTACGTTTTGAAGAAGTCCCCATGAATCTAGAGTCTATATCGTATTTGTGAATGACAATGTAATGGGGCTATAGCCCATATTTTTTTATTGCAGACAATGAATCTACATGAAAAAATAATATAACTGTATTTTTTGTACCAATTCGCTTAGTTAAGGATTAAAAACTGATAAATTTAAACGTTAGGATCTGTGACGTTATGAACCCCGATCGCCAGTGGTTCGCTGGTATAGTTGCAAGTAACAATCTAAGAGACTCATTATACGTACAGCCGATTACCGCTCACAATGGTTTACAAGTATTACCTGAAGCTGTCGTAAATAGCAGACTGGTTCGGCACGTTCCACTGTTTTGCAGCGGAGTGGACCGTATCCAAAAATTGTGTTTAGGCATTATTAGAATTTTTTTTCTGTACACATAAATCAATGAGCATTATTTGGTATTATTATTGGAATGTGATGGCGAGCAGCAACCTTTAGATAAAACGGCAGCAGCGACTGGAACTCCACGATCAACCATCTGGAGAATTGTTAAATCCGGGCCTTCAGAGAGAAAGATAAGATCCGACAAGGGCAGTTTTAAGAAATTTACTGCAACTCACGCGGATCTTATAGGAAGGAACATTTAGAAAATGTACAAGAATAATGTTATTCCAACAATCGCCGTGTTATATAAAAGATTGAAAACTGATAATATTATCGACTGCTCCTAGCATACCCTGCAGAGGTATGTTAAAACCATTGGCTTTTCAATGAAAAAGGTAGAGAAGAAGCAATGCTTGATGGAAAGCCAGGTAAAAAGAAAGTGGAGATACGATTATTTAAAATCTATAAAAATGTATAGGCAGGAAAATCGTCCGATATTTTTCCTCGATGAAACATGGTACGATACCTATGATAACAACAAATAAAAGGATGGGTTGATGACTCAGGAAAGTGCTACGTCAATATTCCGGCGTCAAAGGGAAAAATAATAATGAATCTACACGCAGGAGGTGAAAACGGTTTCGTTCCTAGAGCCCAGTATCTTGGATGTAAAAAGTTAAAAGAAGCAAGCGCAGATTATCATTCTGATATGAATGCGGAAGTGTTTGAAAATTGGTTTAAAAACATGTTATTGTCCAAATTGCCACCAAACAGCGTCATAGCAATGGACAACGCTAGTTACCATTCGGAGCAACTGGATAAAATTCCAAATACAACAACTAATAAGGCAACCATTCAAGAGTTTTTAAGAAAAGAAGATTTATATTTCGAAGAGGACTACACAAAACACAATTGTTGGAAGTGTTTGGCACAAAAAAATTTCGAAGAAATTTAAAATTGACATTCGCACTTCTGAATGTGGACACACCATTCTACGATTACACCCATATCATTGCATTTTCAACCCCATTGAAATGATATGGGGGCAGTTGAAACAAAAAATTCGACGAGGGAACACCGGTGGAAAATTTAGCAATGACATGCTGTTAAAAATTAGACGCGAAGATGAAATAACAAGTGTCGATGCGTGGAGAAATTGAGTACGCCATGCACTGGACATTGAAAATCGGTATAGAGCGAATCATGTACAAGAATTAATAATAGAAGTTAGTCGTGATTTCAGCAGTGAAAGTGATAGTGAGTAATTAGTTTTAGTTTGTGACTCTTGTAATGTGCTTATTAACAAGCTGTAACGAACATAATCGATACCGTGTATAAATTTTATTGTGCACTATTGTAATTTTTTTCTAACAAATGTAAATAATTTTATACTTATCAATTTGTATGTTTTTATATTAAATTTGTATAAATTAATTATGACATTCGTTATTTTATACATTGAAAAATTTAAACCCAATAAAGTATTACATAAAAATAGATCGCGGGTCGCGCCAGTTAGCATCATGTCTGCAATAAATAAAATTTGTTATAAAAGCTTCTATGTTTTATTGATTGCTAAATTATCACAAATAACTAATTTCGAAAATTTATAGTGGAAAAGTTAAAATTTTAGCCAACAAAATTTTTTTGAATACGGCTCATTTAGGAACTTTGAAGCGTGCCACTAATCCGAATAGTTTAGGACGGTCGAGCATAAGGTTGTAAAAACCCTCATTTACAATACAATAGTTTACGACGGCCGACCATCAAGCCGTACAGCTCTCTGCATAAGTCAGTTTCATAGATCGTTGCTTGATACTTTACTCGCGCAAAACGTAAACCAAGCGAACCACAGCATCTGTTAAAACACAACGGCGTAACGCGTTTCCTGCCGTAACTCTTACTCCAACCGGAGCATCTGAAATTACAAGCTATGTATGAATTTTGCTGAAAACCTTTACGGGTTAAAATAAGACATTAAAACATTATGTATTCTTTTAATGTTAGTATCTTACTCCATAGGTACAATCAGCGTCGATCTTCATAGCCAATCATCCTTAGGATTTCAGTTCGTTTCACCGAGTCTCACCATGTGCAAATTAACGTAAAATTACTGGAAACTGATGAGAAAAATTTTAAGACAAGTGGTCACTTTACCTTTTCATATTAGTAACATCAAATAAACAAAAACCAGTGTTCACATCTGCAGAACCTGCTTTGACAACGCGCTTTCTGTCATTTATTTGAAAACACGGATTTTTATCAAATCATACCACATCATTTCAAATGGCTTAGTTCGGCCACAAACAACCAGTGTTTTACAAATTGTTTTAAACCTAAAACTGCATTACGCTGTAAGTATATAAAATTGAAAAGTTAGTGAATGACTGTAGTTAACAGATGGATGCGTTTCTGATCAATCATTGTTGTTTTCTTACTAAGAAAAAATAAATAATTAAAAATCGCAACTTGATACGAGTGCGCCTAATTTACGGAACTGCTTGGCAACATCGAAAGTATTGAAGAAGAGTTGTGTCAGGGACGCGGGTCGAAATAGGTAAACGAACGAATGGCCGAGGAAACCGTTGGAGGGGGTAGCAACGGAAATCGCGAAAGGGTTGAGAAAAGACTCAAAGAATACTCCCACTCTCGGGCAAGCGTAAAAAAACTGAAGGTAGGCTCACTACAACAAATAACCGCGACATTATTTTCTGAAGTTAAAATTTTTATTTTATTTAACGGCGTAGAACAATAACTTCTGCTCTTCTTTAAAATGTATTCTATTTGTTATATTTGCAGATGTGTATATGATTTTTTCATCTGCCCCAGATATGCGACCAGCACACAAACTGCAAATATTATTTTCAGCTTATATAAACAACAAAACGAACAGAAGAACAAAAGGCCGCTGCTTGAAGGTTAATTAACGTTGTTGCATTAAATACTTTGAAACCTGGTCAATGTCATATTTTCCAGAAATTAACTTACCATCTTCAGACCACAAGCTAATTAAGCGTAGTTATAAATGATATTGTGCAATTAGTTTTTTTAATACTTTTTGACAAACAAAATTARCAGTTAGCATGCTCGTGGTGTAAAACCTTCAACCTTACAAACTACCAATCATCGTAATGGTCTTACCATTGAAAATATATCGCTTGCTGATGGACCAGTGTTTATGTTAAAACATAAAATGTTCGTTATTAGGCAAAGGAAAATCCAATATTGGATGATGTAAGGCTTTTGTCAATGTCCAGAAAAAGTCAATGATTGGACAGGTATTTTTATTAGTCGTTTATTAGAACCAATATTCTTTGGGCAAGGTCTGGATGCAGCGATATTTAATTTCTTGCTGGAAAAGTAATCCCAAATTTTGGCTATTTGTATCTTTGCTTTGTATAAGGTGATATTCTGAAGACAAATATCTGGTTTTAACAAGATCTGAACGATAGCCCACTATGAAGGTTCTCCAGAGAGACGAGTTGAAAATGCCGTTAATTGTCACTATCCACATCCTATTTCTCGCATACACATCATCCATGCGTTGGGACTGTAGCAATGCTGAGGTGGCTTTATAAACCGAAACAGCTATCCCCATAGATCTGACGCTGGCGACATGGTACGTACGCAATTTTGTTGTTATCATGCTTGAGAACTGCACTCTTTGCAGAAATCGTAGTTGGGGACTCCCACAGTAGCCGCTACCGATCAGAATACAGGTTCCGCACAGAGACGTGTGGATAATGTCGTTAATTGCCACTAGATTCTAAATTCTCTTATACATATCGCCTAGCTTGGCGTATATGAGGGAAGACAGATCTGTGCCGTGTTGGTTGCGGTTGGACTATAGCTGTGCTGAGGAGACTTTATAAGCCGAAACAGCTTGTTCTGAAGCGGGCGACATGGCATGTAATTTTGTTATTATTACGGCTAACGTTGTTTATAGGGCTTTGGTGGCAACTAACTAAAACCTAAAGATAATTTCGGTGATTATTGACGGTATTGTTGTTGTTACACTATTATAATGCCAGCAATGAATTATTATTATTATTATCATCAGTTTCATTTGAGTATTAAAAATCCAGTTCAAGCGATCTAACAATACACTTACGAAAAAAGACCAAAGCTCTTGGATATAAACTGAAGTTGCGCAACAGACGTGTCTTGAAAGACTATACTTCTCGCAGTCTTTGAAAACAGGTTTGTGCACTACGACCTGGTACAACCTGAAACCTGGGTATCCTTTCGTAAGCCTATTGTAACTTCAGCTGAACCTCTACTCTTCAAGACAACGTACAATTTAACTCAATCACGTACAACCACCATCACACATTGTACTACTTCAAATGAAATTCTGCTGTCAGGTATACATGACAGTAGTGTCGTCCGACGCACATCCTTCAAGTTACAGCAGTATTTCCATTACTCCAGCCCTTCTATAATCTATGAGAAAATTTAGGTATATTATTCCACCATACATGTAGTATAATAACTGCTTAAATTTTTCTTCGAAAATGTGGGATACATAAGTAAATGCCTGCACCAGCCTTTTTAATTGCCCTCATAAAGACTAGGAAATGACACTTAAATGAATCACGCATTTATTACATAATGCAAGCCAACGTAATTCTGCATAGGATTTCAGTCTTGTTTTAACCTTTAGGTGTTTGGTAGTATATTAAAGTGATTTCTTGTGTCAAGGCTTGATAAAGAGCTGCCTTAGACGAATAGCTGTTGAATTTTATGTGAAACTTAGTGCTAAGGCACTCGCCGTTTCAGAAAAAACTGTACGGAAACTTATACAAGAAACTGATGAAGACCATATTATAGGAGAGTAAGAAGCTAAAAACGGTTTAGTTACCAATTTCAATCGGGGTTAAAGTTAGACTACAAATGTATAGGAGCTGCACAAACCCAATTTGCCAGTGATAATGAACTATTTAAAATTTAATTTGCATTCAAGATTTCTTTACGATGGCAGTATATCTAGTTTAAAGAACCTGGTAAAATTTCTAGGTCCCAAATATAAGGCACATTGCAACCGGCGGTTTCTTTTCTTTAAAAATATGGAAGTTTAAAAAGCTAAAGTGATCTATACAACTTTTGATTTTTTGGTGAAACTTGGTTTTTCAAAAGGGGAAGACTGTACTTCCTTATAGATCGTCAAACAGCGCTGGTGGGAAAATATGCATCATTTTACACGAAGGAGGAGAAGGCGAGTTTGTGAAACGTGAAAATGAAGATACGAGTTTAATTATTTGTTCCCAACAGATAGGAGTATTATCATTACAATATGAACGCTAGGTTATCTGAAAAATTAATTGCAGAAGAATTGTTAGCACGAATCATCTATTTTTAATGACAACGCATCATATTATTCCGAACTATTTTACTATTTTAATGAAAACTTTTTTCTAATGGGCTAAGAAATCAAATCTTAGTTAGAGGATCACGGCATTAATGTAGTTGAAAATATAATTAAAATAAGACCTACCATTGTCGATAAGATCCGATAGAACATGTGTGGGCAATTGTCAAAAATTGCTACGACAGAAACAATGGATAAAACAGGTTGGATGACGAGCAGTGAAACAAATAAGATGGAAAGCTTTTTCAAAAATTATACCCAAAATATTAAAAAAAATTATTAAGAAATGGATTAGCACTTCAATAAATACGTTCTATTTGATCAATTTATTATTAATGTAGGGGACGACGCTAATATATTGGATAATGAATAAATAAATAGCTACTACTATACAATTTAATATCAGTTTTCTTTTAATAAATCTTTTATTTCTAAAATAATAGTAATATAATAGTTCTATATTTTATTATAATATTAGATCCTCGTAATTTTGTTAAATGATTCCTGGTATCTAGTATCTGCCCTATTCTTTCTTTGGTGTGCTAAATGAGAACAGGACGTGCTTATCGCGGTTTACAGCATTTTGTACATGGTAGAAAATTCGTACTATCGCTTTATCTTACCTTCCCGTTGTAGTGCCCTTGTTCCATCCAACTTCTTATATCCGACTCGGGACCCGCCAAGAATTAAACTAATTAATCCCGAGCAAAAGCAAAGCATGGACTCTGCAATCTATTTTATTTCAGCATTTTGCATTGCCGAGCGGTGCGGATTAAAATATGAAAATCGCCCACCCCTCGTACGCGTCCAGATTTCTTTCGTTGGGGCGCCAACACCTCTATCAAGTCATCCCTGAAACGAGTTACAAGAGAAACACGACCATAATAAGAACGAATCCGAAATATTTGCGGAGACGGACGAGCGAGATTCTTCATCGTCTAGTTCATAATCTAAAATAATTACGTGTAATATTTTACATCTTTCTTTGGCACTGCGGTTAAATGCGGGGTATTAAGAATTTGAAAATCTAAAATCCTTTCTCATTCCGTATTTAATTCGGCTAAACCCCAATGGAAATCAGAATTAAAACGTACTTTCTTGTAGACACAAGCTCGAATTTTCTCTCCACCAAGGTTCTGCTGTACCTACAATCCTGTAGCGCCATCTGTATKTCGWTAAGGAAACGCTTAGTTATACAAGCTGGCACGGAWTGATACCTGACGTCACGTGCGGAGTAAAGTATAAGATAAGACAGTTAATTTAAGGATCTGTACGATTTATTGTTAAATAAATAAAAGTTTTAAGTGTGTGTCCAGTTGTTGAATGTGGCAACTATAGCAGAAATCAAAGAACAGATGTCTACTTATTTTCAGTTTCCCAAAAATGAATACTTGACACTGGCTCGTAGCTTTTAAACGGGATTGCATAAATTTGGAAACGAGTAAGTTGAAGTAATAAACGAATGCAGGGCAACATTGATAACGGTGCTTCGAATATATATGGTTTTTTATTTGGTGTGGTCATTTAATCTTTTTATCGGGATTACAGGCTGGGATTAAAAAATGCTTCAAAATCAGGGAAACTTGTCGACAGAATGAAATACGAGCACTTGAAGTACTTTTGTTCCGATAAAAAGATTTTAATTTATTTATAAGCTTTTGTAACGTATAAGCAACCGATTCACTATAAATTCGATAAGTCAATGACTAATTTTAATTGGAAACATTTAAATCAGAATTAACGATATAGTAATTGTTCTAACATAGGCTACAGATATACGAAACTTTGGTCAAAACTTAGCTTGTTACAAAAATATCCACTGCACATTTGATTGAATATGAGAGAAATCCCGATAAGTAATTTCAAAGTGAATAAAACGCTGTCGAAGTTCACACGCTAATTAGGTAAGTTTCATATATACACAAATAAAAATAAACGATAACACATCCTTGCTAATTTCAGTTTAGATTCTTAAACTAGCGTTACAGTCATCATTCCCGACTAATACTGAAGAATATTTTTACGTAAACATTTAGTTGTTGAACTGTTTAAATAAGATATTTTTTTTCATATTTTCAAATGGATATATGCAGTCAACAGAATAGCTGCAAAGTAGTATCGTCCAGTTATCGGAAGAAGACTACATTACGTCATCGTTGGGTGAGCCGTTGGGAATGGTGGGGCGTCATGTTTGCAAAAGCAAATAATGCCGGTGACAACAGGTAATGCTTGGAACCGGCAATAGCTACCCCGCCATACTTCCCTTAACCAGAGTAGATATTTCAGTAATTTGCGCAGTTATGACTCTGTCCCTTTACACTATCGGACATGACGTCACATCTGCGCGTCGATATACCGGATATAAGTGTATATGGTTTGTATATTATAAGCTGCTAACACACAACCAGAACAGATTTAAAGTACCATTATTGTTAATGAGTTATTAAGTATCATTGGGATGGTTTCCATGGCATGATATTCTGTTACAGAGATCTGCTTTCTTTGTTGTTCTGTCGTCAGTTTTTTTTTACAAAAATACCTGCGCGTAATTTCAGATATTATTGACAAATAATTCTATGAGTGGAATAACATATAATATTCGTGTTCTGCATTCTTGTTCATTTACAAGTGAATTGCTTCCTAACGTTTCGCTAGCATGAGTGGTAAGCTTCTTCAAAGGTGGAAGGACTTCTGAAGAAGCTTGCCACTCGTGCTAGCGAAACGTTAGGAATCAATTCCAATCGACAACAGTTGTAACATGAATTGTCGCTTGTGAAAAGGTTAAAGAAAGGAGGCGGAAAAGGTGGTAAAGAGGACAGCTATTCGTTCCCTAAACCGTTTAGTGATCTACCTACTGGAGGACAGACGTTAAAAGCTGTCAACGTCTGGAGACCTGGCGTAGAATTTTCCGCAACCTTCAAGGCTACGAAGTCAAAGGGCCTGTAGAGCGTGCTGTGTCGAGCGAGAATTTTGTAGAGATTAGTAGCTTCGTCTCGCCCTTAACTCTCGTTACAAGGTAGCTGTAGTGTTGCTGGTGTGCCAATTTGCAACTATTTGTTATTTTCCTACGCAACCCCGAGCTAACTTGGTAGATTACAAGAGTCCAAATTTGATGATATTTTATTTAAACTACTAGAGTCTTGTATTAAACAGTTCAGATTTTCCGTAGCATTTCTTGGTATTTGAGGTTTTGATGAAATTTGTTCCTTAAAAAAAACTGCTTTAATCTAGAAGCACCAGTCCATTTTCCAGGCCAGCGAAGATATGGCCATGTAGAGGACTGTATCTGTTGTTGATGTTATTTAGTCTTTAAAACCACTCCCAGTACTTTTATCATCGGTGGTATGACGAATATCATCTTCAGACCTGCGTTTTCCCTTTTTATGTAGCACTTTGGACATTTTGAATATATTCGGAAAAGCTTTGACTTTTGATAGCATTATAATTAAGTGCTTGATGCTCTTTATCAACTTAACGGCGATGCCGAAGTCTGTGCTTGACTAGTCTTTTAGATAGTCGATTATATGTAACGTATGCTGGTCTGTTGGTATACATTTACATACCCCAAGAAGTCTCCTTGCATAACAAGGATGAGTTATTCGTCTTTATATTGATGTCTATATACAGGGTGGGCCAAGAGCACCTGTTTCTTCCACAACTTAATAAGCATTGAAGATGCGAAAAACTTGTGCAGTAACTCGCTAGCACGGTAGTAGATAGAGAGGTATACGCACGATGCCGTATGGAACGGACCGATTCCGTAGCAAGTCAGGTTAGAGAGAGATAGAGCATAGTGGGAATCGCTCCGCTTTGCATAAGGCTACTTTACAGCGTACGCTGTGTTGAATATATGAACTAAGCGAATAGCGATGGTTCATTTATCTTTCAAAAAGTGTGGAAATGGTAAGATTCTGTTCCTTGTGCAACAATGTTAAAACAGATTTGCGTCAGATAATGAAAATCCGCTTCAAATTGAATCAATACTCCAGATGAAGTTTTCAAAGTGAAAATTACGCTTTTATTTCTTATATTATACCGTCAATATTAAGGTTTTAAGCATTTTTTTTTCTACGACAAACGGTTCTCGTGATATTAGCAAAAATCCATAAATTTGTAAAATCGGTTTTATTGTAAATAACTCGAAAATTATTAACTAAACAAAACAATGGCAACAGTGCTTTTCGATGAGAAATTGAATTTTCTATATAATAGCGCAAAGTTTAAAAAAAGTTGTGTCGACAGTGTCTAAAATTCATTTTTTTAAATATTTCGAAAATGKCAAAATTTTGGAAACTTAAACCTTTTTGTGAGAAATTTTATTTCCTATCGGATGGTATTTTCAAATTTGAATGTATAAAGTATTTTCTGAGATAAAATGCATGTCTATGCTGTGCTGTCTACACCTCAACCAACTGCAGATAGTACTATTTCGCTGTCATTACAGCTCATCCGTGAAGTTTAGGTCTAGTGTAGACAACACGGCACAGAACTGGTTTTGCTTATATACCAAAGCAATGGTATTTATTTCCTGAGATATTTGGCAAAAACAGTTTTTTTTAAATCACCGTTTTTTCTTCTAAACAGTTTGCTGCACGGAAAATCTATAGGGACTAATAATAGTCGCATTTATACTACTAATCACACACAAAAAGGCAAAAAATAAAAGTTTGCAAAAAAGGTAGTTACCCACAATTTTAGGGAAGGGGATCCTATACCCTACTCACCCCAAAAACAACATGTAGATATGGTAGGTAGATATGGGTATGCCAAATTTCAAATTCCTTTGTTAAGTCTTTCGAAAGTTATCGCGTCCACACACAGATAGACATACAAACACGAAATTTTATGTTCAAATTTTGTTTTTGGACGTTTTCGAGCATTTTAAAGCGATTGAGCAAATACAAAATTTTAAAAATTTATTTCGCGATACAATACCTTTCATCCGTTGGATGTGTAAGTAAAATTAAGTACCGAAATACGACTATTATGTATATATCTTATATTATGAGGGTAATACTTATTTCACACTAAATTTCAGAAGTATATCAAATACGAGTGTTAGGAAATAAAAAGTGGTACTTCTGCAGTTAACGTTTATTAAAAATACACATACAAAGGGATCTAAAAATTAAAAAAAAACTGTAACTTAGATTCCTTCAGCTCTCTTGCACTTGATTTATCAGTATCTCTGTCATTGTGCTTATATGTTTAATTCCCATTATAATATAACAATAATAAACAAAACTTTGAAAGTATTTCTGCTTCGTGTTCTTTGGAAGGAAACGATATAGAATATGTGTTTAAAAACAATTCATCCACCACATCGTCAAAAACAACACTGAATATGTTTAAAATGCATGTCTATATGTTTAGTTAAAATATTTTTTATTTTTTTTAAACTGTGAAATGATCTGATTTGGATGATTTAGCCACTTTCTAGATTTTAAAATAGTAAGTACAGATGAAGGACCAGCTGTATCAGAAACATTTGCTCGGTAAGGATGATCCCTACATGTGGAGCATTTCGACGATTTAATTTTTTTGCATATAAAGCTCCATCGGAAGAATTACTGTTACAACTTGGCACCAGGCAATACTTTCCCATTTTCGTTATTTCAAAAAACTTCATACAAATACCACACCGAATGTATGGTTATGCATACCACTGGCAAGCGCTTTTACCATTATATTGCATCTCTTACTAGACCTCTCTCTCCCACACTGACTACAAATCTGGGCCGTAGTTGTCTACCATACCATAGGTGGCAGATCCTGTTGTTTATATAACGTTCACTGTGCGAGGATCATTTATCACAAAACTTTAATCATTACCATACACTTTCAGCTATATAGTTGTGCTTCAAACGCTATTGCTGGAGCCAACAACGCATAAAATAAGATGTGGGCACACTAGTAGATGATGGCATTCTGTGCGCCGAAAATGAAATACGGTCAACATGCAAAGCGGGTTTAGATTTAAATCAAAGTATATGTTTTAGTTAAGTTGACGTCAGGCCTATAAATTCCCGTGGCTTAAATTTCAGCCTGTTTATTGCCCCATTTGTCGCTAATTTAAGACATATAACGGCTAACTATGTGTGCACTAAGTATACCGAACAAACGATTTGGTAACGTCCTTTTTTGCATGCCAATTCAAGCTTTTAAGGGTTGTCGATAGGTAGTGCCCCATGTTGAGTGTATTATTTTTTAATAAGTGAAGCACAAACCAACAATCTCCCGTTTACTATGGGTAAACGTTAGGTTTCATTTTCATTTCAAGGCATAAAACAACAATTACCAACCATTCGCTTTATCGTTATAAGTTTAACATTACCGCGTATAATAACAATGCTTATGGGAATATAACAATCATAAAGCTATGTACTACCGCACATTTATTTGTTTTTCTGCTCGAGCGACCTTAAGCTTCACCAGATCGAATGTTAAACAACCAATTTAGCAAAATTCCAACTATGATAAGATCTAAAAACTTGTACAAAAGCACTTAATTTTAAAAAAATACAGCACCTAACCTATACCGCGTTGTAACTGTTCAGAGCACAATGAAAGGTTATTTTGCATATTCCTAGCTCACATCCTCCTATTGCATTATCGTTATGGTGTGTATCACTCTGAATAAGATGAATTCAAAAAAAGTGAAAATCATAATCTTGTAAGTTACCACCATCTACCGGTGACACTTGTAACCTCTATCAAAGAGGGCTATTTTTGTACCATGACAGATGGCAAAGATCATTATACTTTTAAGTGATGTTATCCGTAATGGTTATAAAAGTCAAAACAAGTGTCCCTTGAAATGCATTACCAGTGGTCATCATTGTTTACTTATGTTTTTACCCCGTACTTAAGAATTGACAAAACACTTATTTGCATGATTAAAACTTCTTAAACTTGCAACCATGGTGGAATGAGCCCAGGACGGCCGCATTCCCTCCTTATTTAAATGTCTCTCTTGCTTCATAATCTGTCTTTGTCCCTTATTCTTAAATCTATCACAATTCTGTGTGCGTTTTAKCAGAGCAACKCCGACAAATTACTCCCAGGTCGAAGTCGCGGGCGTAGCTGGCGGAATGAGGGTTGGGGGTGCGAGGGACACACTCGTTACGAGATGGAAGAGTTGGCCGACAATTTTCTCAAATTAATGTTTATAATTGCATTGTTTCTTATTCGCAAAATTTGTGCTTTCGTCGTCTTTCCGGTCACATGAGAAGAATCCTGGTGCGGGTCGGCCGGCGAGGCTTTTCGGTTTTTAATGAGTTTTGTAGTTGGGAAACTTATGCAGCAGGTAATTCTTTTTAAAGCGATGGCACCGCTTCGAAATGCTTTGTTGAAGTCTTAATTGGCTTTATGGGCATGGAATAACAGATAGAAACTAAGATTGCAGCGAGAGCTTCACAATAAGCCTTCTTTCATTATTTACAAAACACAAGCCATAAAAGCTAAAACAATAACAACTTAAATACAATAAACCTGACACAACAAAATGGATTAAAAACATATCACACATAGACATACCACAAAATATAATGGACACATTGGCAGTAGGTGAAAAATACGCATACAGAATAATAAAACCTGGCCAACTACCAATACATAACATAATTACATACAAAAACTACCACAAGAGAATAGCAACCCCATCAGAAACAAAACAGTAAAGGCAGCCACATAAACTTCACCAAAAAGAATAAAAACAATAACACAAATAAAGAAACACAACAAAACTTACCAAGAGTTAGAACATTTATCAGACAAAATCCACAAATAACCATCTTGAAACCTGACAAATCAAACACAACATTAATAATAGATACATCAACTACTAAACGACAATATAACGTAGGAAAAGATAAAAAAGACACCACACAGACAACACAACGGAAAAACAACGAAATTATTGAAAGATGGAGCAACAAACAATACATTACAGAAGAACAAGCCTACCAACTAATATCATATAATCTACCACCAAAAACTTTTGGTTAACTAAAATTACACAAACTATGTTCCGCATAGTAAGCAATATCCAAACACCTACTTATAACAAATTCATCAGCAAAATTTTAAGTAACATCACAAACAAAAACCCGTAAAACTCCTTCACATTCAAAGAAAAAAATAGACAAAATAACAATACATAACAACAATATTATATCATTAGATGTTAAATCGCTATATACTAACATACCGCTAAATATCATAGGACCTATAATAATAAAAAATTGGCAAAAAAGTAGAGCGATACACAACCKTACCATTACAAGAATTCACCATAGCAACTCAATTCATCTTAAATAAAAGTGTTTTCAATATAAAAACGATTTCTATATACAAAAAAATGGAATAGMCATATCAAACAGTATTGCAGAAATAGTTATGGAAGATTTAGAGAAAAACGTACTAGAAAAAACAGACTACATATATTTCTGCGGACGATGTATACCATAGTAACGCTTATAATATTTAGTCTTCTTAAGGCCGGCATTGGATCTGATGATGATTTCTTCTGGGCTGTTGCGCTGTGGTCCAAAGTGTCCCAAATGAGATTCGTAAACTACCAGCAATACAATTTCAAAAATGCCTAAAAAGTCATTTGCACAACTTTTGTTTCTATTCTTTAGAGGATTATTTTAATGTGTCATTTTAACATATTGTTTATTTGATGCAACCATTTGTCTGTATTGTTCTAATCATACATGGTTGTAATGTTTGACTTGTTTCACGCCTCTGAGCATGTACTGAAATAAATGGCTAATATTATTATTACTATTATTCTCCTCAAATGTTCCGCTGCTCCTCTGTGGCAGCATCTAATTACATGAGATTACACCAGTCAAACCTGAACATCACTGAAGATGCTGCCACGTTTGAGGAGATAGAGGAGCACTTTGGACCACGGCCTAACAGATATTATCATCAGCTTATAATATTTTGCCTGCATGTTTTCCATTTAATAATTTATAATTTTACTAATATTCACTTACATATTTTCTTGAATAGGAATATAATGAAAATTAAACCTTATGAACCTATAGCTATAGTTATCAACATCTGGTGATGAATTAAAGTTCTCAAGGGTGCTATATAAGTTAAAACTTGTATGCAGCACAACACAAACCTCTTTTTGCGCCGCCACTGGAAGTATATTTTAATTTAGCATTTTTGTCTACTTTTTGGGTAAGCGACGCCCATGATCATATTTTTACGCGAAAGCAGCTCCAGACAGTACCTCTTTGTGGCCGGGTGGTTGCATCTTCAAGTCACCAAATTATTTGCGCTGCACTGGCTACCCCGTAAGTTGTCTAAATCCGTATCATCCGTCATCCCCAAGATGATGCGTACGGATGGCCACACACCTGCGTTCCTTCGCTCTGATTCCTGCGAGTTCTTCGACCCCCTTCCCCGACMTCGTCAGGAGCACACGTCGATGACGAGGCGTTGTCCGTTCAGGATGTCATGTGAAGATTTAGACTGAGCGGGCAGTGTTGGCGGGCACGAAGCATGACACTCTTTGTCCAAACTACACCTGTCACTGCTATTTGCGGTGATTTTACATTAGTTACACATCGGCATGCGTGGGAATGTGGAATGAGGTTTATTGTCGATGGCACGCCGCAAGGTGTTACGCACTAGTGGATAGCGTTTTAGTGATTGACTTCGACTCCTTAAGTTTCACTGCACTATACCATATTACGGCTAACCAAACCCTCAGGACTATCYTGGAAATAAAMATTGCAGGAATTTGGAATTGGATATAAAGACTAACTCAAATAATGCCTAAAAAWCACTGTTAAGCTGCTACAATTCAATACATAAACTTTGGGATTTTATAAATAAAATTAAAGTACTCGGTAAGAGTATTAAACTAAGATTCGCGAATAAATTGGCATGTTTAGCGTGTCAGCTGAAGGCAAAATTAAGTCCGATCCGAAGCAACGGTGGTCGTACGTCAATGACAAGATAAATTCTACAAGTATACCTGAAAATTTGGTGCAAATATGAAGCAGACCATCTCACGACACTAGCTGCCATTGTTGAGGGCTTTGTCAGCGTTTTTGAAAAATGCGGTAGTACCTGCAATAATGCATTAGATGTGGTATGTTACTTCACAAACTACTAAATTCTGTTCGTGAATTGAGGGCCAATTATTTTTATTTGATCTTGCAATGCATTTATTGCTACAGATTGTGCTCAGTGTTTTGTGGAACCGCTACAATACAGTTGTAATCTTATGTTGGACACTTCTACATTTCTTGAGTTTTGAAAGACACTACAATTTGTCAAGTGTTTAAGAATGGTGATAGAAACAGCATATCGAATTATAGACTGATTGCTATTATTGCATTTTTGTAAACTGTTTGAGTCTCTAGCAATGTTTTACTAATCAGCAATATGGTTTTGTTCGCGGTAAGTCTACACCAACCAATATCTGTTTTTATATTCAGCTTGTGTTGTCATGTAACCCTTTGGCTGGTAGAAGTCAAGCAGATGTTTTCCCAGGCTTTTTCTAAAGCGTGTGATCGTGTTAATTATTGTTGCTCTCGCGATACGGCTTATAAGATTATTTAGATCCTTGATTGGTAGAATCATTTAGCGGAGTGGTTCAAGGCTCAAATTTTTGATTGCTAATATTTAATATTTTTATTAATGGTATTGGTGATGCCCATCGAGTAGTTTGATTCATATGTTTCTGTGTTCAGATGACTTAAAAATTGTTCAAGTTTAGATGATTGCTACAGTTTACCACGAAACATTGATTCTGTGGCTAACTGATGGGTTAAAAATAAGTTGAATTTAAATATAGATAAGTGCTGCATTATGTCATTTGCGGGCAAGAAGTCTGAATTTGTTTTTGGCGATAGGTACTAATGATATGTTCTATTGAATAGAAGAGATAAGGTGTAACTATTGATCATGAACTATTTTTTCTCTCCATATAAATCACATCCGCAGTCAGGTTTCAAAAATCATGGGTTCTATTTTACGTAACACTAGAGACTTTCAAAGACTGGACGGCATAAAAATTACGTATTTTGCATATGCCAGGTTCAAATTAATATAGTGTTCAGTTGTTTGATACACTCACTATGTCTTCTACGTCATTATGTTGGAGAAGAGGCAACGAACTTTTTGTAGTATTTATACTACAACAAATATTCAGGATATCCAGTGAGAAATGTTCACATACGTTGTTGCCATCGAGCCTTATAGTGGCCAATTTGTTTATGAAAAGCTTTGAAAAGAAAACCACCAAATTGTTAGTATACAGCGTAGCTCATATGTATAGAATAATGTTAATAACTCTTTAAAAACACTTCGTGTAAAAAAATTTGGCATGAAAAGTATTTTTAGCTATTTTTTTGCTCATTTTGGTGACCTTGGAGTTTTTAGGAGACAGTTATTTCGCTGCTATGGCTGCCAGCTTTATAATAACACCATATTATTTTTGTGCATGCGTGGTTGCATTAAAAAATTTATGAAAACATAATATTTCGGTAAAGATACAAAAATTTAACTTCAATGGCGGTGCCGAAGAGAGGGCCCTGCGTAATAAAAATTTTGACACTTTTGCATGTACCTAATATTAAACTTGCCAACGTTGC
Organism: Rhyzopertha dominica; assembly: GCA_025024175.1. Taxonomy (NCBI): domain Eukaryota; kingdom Metazoa; phylum Arthropoda; class Insecta; order Coleoptera; family Bostrichidae; genus Rhyzopertha; species Rhyzopertha dominica. Next base: position 17,614,357 of record QCXZ01000053.1, on the reverse strand, counting down.
ATAGGTTATGCAAGGATTATTAAATAAGCTTTATTAATAAATAGTACTTAGTCAATTTAACTTAAATTGGAAACTAATACCAATTGAATACAACAAATGCTCAAAATATTTTCCACTTATAGCCATACGTTGGTCCAGCCTGTAGTAAAAATTATCAAGTACATTTCTAGTCCACTCTGGAGAAATCAACGATATTTTATCTCAAGCGCTGTTCTAATTCGGCTGTGTTTTGAAGACGATTCTTATATACCATATACCTTAGATTTTAGATGTCCCCATAAGGAAAAATTACATGGTGTAATGTCGATAGACTTAGGTAGGTATTCGTTGCCAATCCAAGGTGATGCGAAGACTTGATTTAAATAATAAAGTGGTGCTCCAAATCATAGGAATCCCCTAACCAGTCAAATTACCGTTCTCAAATTAAATTAAGAAAAATAACACCTAACCAATAAGAATTTAAACACTGTCAGATTAACTTGGTTAATATCTTTTTCAAACATAACGCACAGATATATTGAAGTATTTCTTACATCCTGTTAAAAAGTTTTACCACATTATAACAGGTTCTGTTCATGACAAAAGGATACCATTTGAAATGAAAATGTCTTTCTCGAGTTAAATTTTTTTTTTCAAAAATTGATGAAATGTCTGTGATCGCTTAGTAAAATATGTGATAAACAAAATGAATACCATTCAATTGCCTATTTCCTGCTCTTGTTTCGCTATCGTTTTGTATGTTAGCCCCGCCATGTTACACAAAGAGCACCTGAAAATTTCCCGCAAAAAACAATGCATCTAATCGGATTCGCTGTCAAACCGGGATCGACGGGAACCGGAACGAATTTAATTTTGAACTGGAGCACCCCATCTCCCCTCCGCTCGCCATTCAAGCTCGCGAAGACATCAAAAATAAATTCTGCTCATTCCTGCACATTATAAATCCTTCTTCTATACAATATATCTACGTCTTATTTCCAGCATTCGGGCTGTGTTTTAGCATCCCCTTTCTTTAATTAATCTCCCACCCCTAGCAACGCGTAGCAACGAATGTAGGTACAGTAACACAATACAGTTTTTACACTTTTCCCGGGGTGCGGATCCCTAATGTCTCCGACGGCTGACATTAATTAAAAAATCTTGTTACGCATGCAGGGTTACCAGAGCGCGAGGCCCCCTCCCCTCAAGACGCCCGGGAGAAGGAAACTTTAAGACCCGCTCGCGGAGCATATGCAAAAATACGACTAATTTATGCGAGGATTTCACGAATACTAACTAGCTTATCTGAAAGCTAAAAATGCAACGCGGCGAGGATGGATCGGTAAGCGCTTTTTAAAACACAAGGGCCTGCTTGCTGCCTAACACTGCAAACGTGAGGCAAACCGCTAAGTAATTCTAAAAATAGTTACTGAAAAATGCTTGTCCCGGCGGCGCAAGAGTTTACCAGTCGAAAATACGGTTTTGGTTGATTAACATGAAAAATCGACAAGAGATCGACCCCATTTTGAAGAATAAGCTGTTTATGCATCTGCAGGAAGACAAACAAAACTGATGTAGGACATCCTTTGTTATGAAAACTAAAAAGTTTTTTTTGTACAGGTTGTCCCATTTTCGTTGTAATTGTAGGGTATCTCGGTAACTATTAATGCTAGAGGGTTGCGGTTTTGACATTACTGTATTACTTTTTTGTTCTGAGTTCAGCTGTACCGTCGCCATTTTTGTATCGTCTTTTGTTTTAAAGCCATAGCCAACTTTTTGAAAATGTAACATTTCTCCAGCTCTAAATTTCTCGCTTGGGTATATAGATACAAAAAAAAATTGTAAAGAAATTATTATAGATATATTATTTTTAATCCAGTGGCGTACTCCGTAAATTTTTAGGAGGTCACATTTTTTATATATACCACAAACTTGCATTTTTTAAATGGAAACCATAGTTGGCTTTGCTATGGTGGAAAAGGCGTATTTTTTTCTGATTAAAAGATGTATACATTGATATGTTTATTTTTACTAATTTTGGAATTATACAAGGAGGCTGTAGAATAAGAAAACATACGACATAATTTATATGATTAAGTAAAAATTTTAATCCTTTAAAAATAATATATGCATATTTGAATACATACATAAGACTCCTAAGAGAGCTCATGCATTTTTATCGATAATCTAGGAGGCCATGTAACTAATTAAAATGATTGTTTAATTGAAGATAAGTACCTATGCATTGTTTATCAAATATTTACATCCATATTGACGAAAAACGTAAAATCTCATTAAATTATTACAAAAATTGGAAAAATACTAAAATTAGTAATGATAAACCTAACAATGTATACATTTTCTTAACCAGAAAAAATAGTTCTTTTCAACCATAGCAAAGTCAACTATGGTTTCCATTTAAAAAAATGCAGGTTTATGTTATATCTCAAAAATGTGACCTCCTAAAAAAATTCTGAGTACCCCACTGGACTCAGAATAAAAATATCTATAAAATATGTTTCTACAGTTTTTTTTGTGTCTCCATAGCCAATCGAGATATTGAAAACTGAAGAAATGTTACATTTTTCAAAAGCTGGGCTATGGCTTTAAAACAATGACGATACAAAAGTGGCGATGGTACAGCTCAACTCGCAACAAAAAAGTAATACAGTAATGTCGAAACCGCAACGCTCTAGCATTAAGAGTTACCGAGATACCCTACAATTACAACGAACATTTATAAGGGCGAATAATACTCGCGCAGTTATACTACTAATCACATACTAAACCAAAAAAAAATAAAATAAAAATTTCCAATTTCGCCCACTTCCTGCCACCCTACTTACCCCAAACAGGTCGCTTTCGGTAGTTGAGATCTATACGTTTGCCAAATTTTAATTTCATATATTAAGTCTTTCGAAAATTTAGTGTCCACAAACAAAACCACAGACACACACAGACACAGCGACACACACACACACAGGCAAGAAAATTTTTTTACTCAAATTTTGTTATTTTACGTTTTCAACCATTTTAAAGCGAATGGGCAAGTAAAAAATTTTGAAATTTTTTTTCGCGATACAATACTTTCCATCCGTTGGATGTGGAAGTAAAATCTAACGATTTCTGAATTTGTTAAAATAAATTAAGGTATTAATAGCAGATGTGATCATATTTATTATTTTTTCGTCTTAAACGTGAAAATAATTTACCCCAATATACTGTCAAGAATGACGTCTGGAGAGATGCTAGTTCAATTATTGAAAATCTAAGGTCTACTGCAATTTAATAGCTGAGATCTTATGTGGATTTATTATCCCCACACCCTTATGGGTTAGAAGACATACCACAATAGACTGTGCTCACAAAGCTTACAAATGTAACAACTTATCAACAACGTCTGTTAGAAATAATTAAGAAATTAGCGCAGAGCACCTGAGAATCTCGTAAAACAGAAATTATTAAAATTATTTATAAGAATTTAAAACGTCAATAAAATAATGTGAGCTGTGGCTGTACATAGTATTTACTTCTCTAGTGTAATATAGGTATGACTCTCATATGTATACTACGCTAATTCACTGACTCAATTCATTACAAGAGCCACCTTAAACCATGCATTGAGACAATGTAAATCATATTTAAAAGTCAGTAAGCTCAAAAGTAAAATTCTAAGGCAAAATAAAATTTGGTCAAAAATTCTGCTAATTTTACAAATCCTGTAAATATTAAGACAACATGAAGTACATGAACACACTTAAGAGAACGCGAGCAAACAAGTAAACGGCAGTGTAAACACAAGGGATTATAAAAAATAACGCAAGAAAAGGTGAAAAAAGAGAGATAACAATTGCACGATTAAACTAATGCGATACATTAGGTACCAATTTCCGATTGGAAGTTGTTGTCTCTTACGATATTACATTATCTCTCATGATATTAAATTAAAGCAGGTTTACAATAGAAGCGTCAAAAAACAGATCATCAGTATTCAGTAGCAGTAGCGTACAGGATGAACTCCAAGCACTTATTCAGTATTTAATTGACTTAGTGACTCCCTTCAGAAATGATGAGTCGGCGTTTTCTAATAATTCATAAAACGGCACCTTCAGTTATCGTCCATTACAGAATATTACTTACCTGCTTAGATTTGCTAGTGTTCCTTTGAGAACAGACAGCGATAGTAAATTGTCGAGCAGATCCATGTAATTTTAGTGAATCATCAACTGCAGCTTAAATCCTTTTCCATACAAGAACTCCGCAAGACGTCCCATCGACTACATGTGGTCGTTGAAATTCCCGCAATTTATTAAAAAGAAAGCGCTCGACTTTGCAAAACGATTAACTTCCACAGAAAAGGAACAATCAGGATGGCACACCGGCCGTAATGGTTTCATTGTAAAGCGCTGGCATTGTGGGTGAACTGGACATGCACAAAAATGAGATATTTAATTTTACGGAACATTTATTTTAAATGTAGCAGCCGCGGGATGTTACAAGCCTACGTGTGTATGCATGGGATGGCCGGTCTACAACAACAGCTGACGCCCGATATTGTGTGAGGATTATTGCTCTCTCGACTTGGATGAACACTTCCTGGTCTCGGGCCGCTATTGTTAGCGATGGTCGCATTGCGGGAGAGGTATATGTACAGAAACAAAAAAGGAAACGGGTAAATGCTGATATGGTAAGTACTAGCATTCAGGGTTGGCAAAAAACATGTTTTTTTTTTAAATTAAACAAAACAAACAGTTTTTTTTTAATTAATCATGTTTAAATTGTTTTAAACATGTTTTTTTGTTACTTAGTTGAAAACATGTTTAAAACGTTTTAAACACTGTTTTAAACAAGCACTCTCATGCAAATTACCATGTATATTAGTAAAAATAAATACGAGTAGATGACGCAAAACGTAGCAGTTGTCTAAAAATCCCTAGGTGACTACGATTGCCTTTTGTCATTTGTATTCGATGTATACGGCGTTTACGCGACAATTTTTGTTATTATGAGCCGGTTTTTCTTTCTTTTCTTTCCTTTTTAAGCGAAAATCAACTCTGTTCTTAAAATCCAGACCAATCACGTACTGGTTACTGGTTTGATTTCAGCTAATATCAACTTTAACAAACAGAGTAGGAACCGACCTTGGATGTTTAAAGTTTAATGTTCAACAATTATAATGACTAGTAGGAGGAATATTGCAGTGTGGAATTACTTAGACAAAATTAAGGTGCAAAATAGCACAATGCGAGCTCGATGCAAGAAGTGCAAAAAAGATATGCTTGCACTAGTAAAAATATTTTATTTCTTGTTTATTGTTTTTTGATATTCCCAAGTTCTGATAACTATTTGTTCTATTATGCTAAATATATAATTATCTAGTAAGTGCTGAATGAACGTCTTATTTATTGTTTTGTTGTATTGTACCAGATATACAAATTTTTATGTTATGCTAAGCTTAAGATTTTTATTTATTGTTTTAAAATGTTTGTAATTTATAGCTACAGAAAAAATATTAAGTTTATTATTATTTTCTATAACTGTTATATCGATAAAAACTGGTTCTGGTTTTGAATTCAATTTATTTTTATGCAAATGTAAGGTGACATTATGTAGATATGTAATTACTAATAATCCTGTTTATCTATTTGTGGAGGGTAAACGAGCATAATAGTAATAATTAATAAATATCATACAATAGTCGTAAAAAACCTCTGTTTAAAACATTAGTAAAAAAACATTCTGTTTTAAACATTTTGTTTTAATCATGCCAACCCTGCTAGCATTGCTAAATTAAGCAAATTTTTAAACCTGAACGCAAATAAAGCGCGAGGTGAGTGTTGTTTAAGAGCTAAATGATACATGAAAACTATTTACCGCCGTGATTTAGAGAAACTAAATATGTATTCGGCAGCAAAGCTGCCATCTTCAGTAGCAATAAAGCGACTTCTTAAAATATTTAACTTCGATTAACCGCAGGATGTTCTCATCAAATTCAGTGCCATATTTTCCTCCTTCGGTTAATCCAGCCAAATATGTAGAAAAATCGCTTTATTTCTACTGAAGATAGCAGATTAGCTGCTGAATACGTATTTAGGTTATCTAAGTTACGGTGTTAAGGGGTTTTCCTGTATCTTTTAAACTTGACTTAGCAACAATACTTTTCGTAAGTCATAAGTATTACATATTACAACACGTTTACGTCAAGACCCCCAAAAAGAAATGCGTTATTAGAGGCTTGGAAAGAAGAAGAAATTTAAGTACCTGTTTTGTTCTTCCAAAACAAAGAACAGCGGTTGTTGAAAATGTTAGTCTACCGAGCCGCATTTCTAAATATTATTCAAGAAAAGCGAGACCGAGTAAATAGATTGTATCAAAAATTTATGGAATCTGGTACAACAGCTAAAGAAACGAGCAGTTAAGGAATTTATTAAAACATTCAGACCCATTCAAAGTCATTATAATCGTAGCAAACATAACGAAACGACAATACTTGCCAAGTGAACTCAACACGAGAAAATTACGGACTTTATATAATGAAAAGAATCAAGTTGAAGATCTTTCCGTGAAATATGAATACTTTAGAATTGTGTTCAATGAATATTTCAATATAAGCTTTGACAGCCCATATTATGGTAAATGCTCCACCTGTTGGAGGTTTGAAAATAACATTTTCTTGGAGAAAGATAAAAAGAAAAGAGATACACTTAAATTCAGCTTGAAACACCACAAGAAGCGTGCAGAAGCCTTTTACGAAAAACTTCGCCTAGTAGTTGAAAATGCATTAACTTTATGTTAATGTTTAAGCCAGATCAGGCTGCATATTATTCTCGCCAGTTATATTTATATAACTTTACAATTTGCCAAGGATCATCACTGTCTCCTCAAAATAAGGATAACACATACGTTTGGACTGAAAACGAATTTTCAAAAGGTTGCCATCAAATTGCATCAGCCTTACATCACAGACTGTGCAACTCGAACTTAAGTGATCTGCCGGTCATAAGACTGTTCTCTGATGGTTGTGGAGGACAAAACAAAAATAGGTCTTTATTATGAATGTTGTGCTCTTGGTTGATATTTGAAGCACCTAAAAATATCGAAAGAATAGAGATTTGGTTTCCAATTGTCGGCCATTCATTTCTTCAAGTAGATCGGATTTTTGGCAAATTAGATAGAGAATTTAAGGCACGCAGTATTATTGAGGGTCTCCAAGACTACATTAATGTGATAAACAAATATTCCTTAGTCACATGCTTAGGAGAAAATAGTTGTCCCGTTAAAACCTGGAAATTTTACTCCGAAAATACAATTAAGCAGTCAGAACAATGGTACTTCAAATTTCAACAGGTCAAGAAAATCAATCGAAAAAAATCCATTTTATAATGTCGAAACCTGTKAGCCTAAACATATATTTATAGATGCAAGAGAGGAAAAAACTTCCAAAATAACAGTCTCATTGAAGTTGTTGACAAGGGAGTAGATATTAAACCAGCAAAGCTTAAAGACGTCAGAAAATTGCTCCTCCTACACTTGGGTGAAAACTGGAATGAAAATGAAAAACTGCATTTCTATAACGCCATCTTTTCTGCTTCGAAAGAAAATACAGCCTCTACTGCTGACAATAATGGTGATGACGATAACAACTGCACCAATAATAGTGACTTCGAACTCCCTGAAGACGAACCAGAGTTTATGTAAAAATTATGTATAAGGAATAAGTTATTAACATTACACGCAAAAATATCATTTCCAACCGGCACGATCGGTTATATGTTTTTAAAAGCCTCAGAAAAGAGGAAATAAGTTTCACCTTTCAATACTCGAGTTCTATATGTAAAGACACATTTTATTTCTTTAGCTCTGGGTACTTTATTTATTTAGGTATAAAATTGAAATGAACCGTTTATGAGTAATCCAGATTCTTTCGTTTCACATCTAAAGAGAGTTCTCTCTGGCGCCTCAGATGTCAACGCTATGCTGCGAGTAACTTTTTGGTAAAAGTAAGTACCAACCACAACATAGTATAGTCTTCCTAATAAACTTCTGGCTTTCAATCGCTTGTTCGTCGTTCACTCATTAAGTGAGCTATACATCTGTCAGATACAATGCTACTGAATGAGCTGGGATTATGCACTTAGGTTGGCATTAAAGTAGTTGATATTTTCCTGTAACTTTCACTGAAGATTCTGTATTCAGTTTCCGAATCTTACGTCATCGTGTCAGGTAATCTTTGTCGAATTCATTTAGATCAAGTCAAAGTTTGAGTAAATACTATAAAATAAGCTTTACTTATGTAATGTATGTATGTATGTATGTATGTATGTATAAATCTTATGTATGAACATTAGCCGAAGTCACTGAATGTTTTGCTTTAAATTTAATAGTACTTTTAATACATATCTGAAACGTATAAAAGGTATACTTCATCGTAAACGTTGCCTTTTGATTATTCATACAAGTGAATCCGTTTTAATAGTCTTTAATGTCTGGTGTTGGTTTGTACCCCACAATTGTGTTTAAATCAAAAGTAATACCTAAATTATTATTACCGATTTATAACCTAAAGTAATCTATAGAAATAGCTTCTAGTGTACCATATATTTATAAAACGAAAATATATATGAAATGGGCACAAATCGGCACTAATTGAGAAAACGTTGAGTCGGTGTAGTTAGCAATCTAAATCAACAAATAGAATACCAACTTTTTTCTTCATTGATATTCCTTTAAAATACATGCTTGTATAAAGCGAAACTAATTCTTTTTATATTGGCATTTTTATGGATTTTTTTTACATCTAAGGGCTTATAGTAATGATAAACTGCACTAGTTGTATACTGGTATGAAAGGTATGATTAAGCAGTATGGGAATCAAGTAATAATTARCGAGCAGGTAGCTTCAATAAACATTTCATAACCAGGGGAATTAAAAATTGTGCAGATAAAATATACACAAACTCTTAATTTCATTGATGTAGTAGAAAATAGAGAAAAGCAAATAAGAGTTTCGATGGCAATGCCATTTGTCAGCATTACACTGACATAATGACAAAGTCACCTAGCTGCCATTATGGGCTGCATGAGACCTAACCTGCACTGATGAGCTATAATGATAGCGAAATAGATCTATCTGCAGTTGGTTGCAGTGCAGATAGCACAGCATAGACATGCATTTTAGAGAAAAGCAAAGTTCGGATGTACGTATTTTAATCCCAAATAATTCAGTCAAAGTAATTCGTAGAATTACACGGTACAAGCACTGTGTTTAATGAGAGTAATCTAAGTGCATTATTGGGCAAATACGTTTTTGTTTGAAAATCTGTTGTTAATTACCTAGAATGAGAACTAAAATATTCATCAACTAAATTGCTGAATGCAACAGAAACAGACATAATGCTACGTTCTGTGTTAACCTTATACCTATTCAACAATGTTAGCCTGCCATATTCTTCCCTCATTCGGTACCTATTATTTGTTGTTTTAAAACTATTTCTACCGTTAACAAGTTAATTATTTAGATATCCCGATACAATCACTGTGAAATGCCCCTTTCTATTTTACAGTATAAGGAATTTCCATTTTCCGTGATCTTATTAATGTTTGTAATCATATCATCTGATAGATTTAAAATTTGATAAAAAAGCCTGTAAATCTTACCTCGTATTTAATGGTTAAATGCTGAAAATGCATACAACTTCACATCCAAGCACCGTCAATAAGCTCGAATATGGCGATTGGGGCCGCAGCTGTGATAACCTGATTCTGTGTAATTTATAGCTATACGTAGAGTAAAGACATAATAAAATAAGTAAGCTAAAAGGAAAGCTTATAACTATAATTATTTATACCCATAAGTGCCGAGTGCAGAAACATTTTTTACTGTTTAGGTAAACTGTTTCATTTGTTTGTGTATGATCCAGCATAAATAAATTAGTTTGAGTAAAGATTACTATTTTTAGTGGGATATACAGAATAGAAACGATTTATAGCAACAGATATTTCAATGAATCAATTCACACTGTGTTTATTTTGACCACCGCAATACCCCCATCAAATTCGAGATTCTCGATTCGAGACCGAGAACGATTTTTACGTTTTTTTCCGGTCAAGATCAAGAATGTCAAAAGGTTTCGTATCGTCTCGTCTCGCGGCAACACTACGTAATACCATACGTTTTCTCTGTCTGTTTTTTTAGACACCCAAAACTTTTCTTTTTGTTTTACAGAACTGCGACTGCTACGCATCCTACTCAACCTACAGCAGACCCTAAATTTACAAATTTATGTGGGGTAAGTAATGATCCTCCAATGGTCAGTGTTTCCAATGCAAATATTATGTCAGTAAATATTTGCAACGCTTGGGTACCGTTCGAGAAGGCCAGAACGTGATATCTTAGAAATGCTTAGCTAATATATTAATTAAAACTGATCTATTCGTTCCCAATGATATTTGAGTAACTTGCAATATTATTAACTTTTAGGAGATACCTTTAATGTTATAGTTTATTTATTATTATTTTCTGCTTACTATAATTTCATTTTCACCCACTTAGAGCACCTAGATGATGTGCTATCTGAAACGCTTTTATACCACTAATGCATTTTTCTGCGAAAATAATTAAAGAAATGATGATATTAACAATAGAGCAGACTAGAATCTATATTAAGAAAAACTGAAACTAAAATGCTGTTCAGAGAAGTGGATGCTAGCATATTAAAGCATTTCTTACAAATCTCTATAACCTTTGAAAGTACAGAAAACTGTTTCATAGAAATACAACCAAAGTTATTATCACTGACTCATGTCAGTTTGACGAGAACAAACTGGCATTAATAACTTGAAAAGTGCCCAACTGCTTTAGCACGAGGGCTAAATTATTAATGTCAATTTTGGAGCACTGCACTCAAGAAACATTCAGACAACGTAAATAATCGCTAATTTATCAAGATTGAATTAGGATTATTTGCCGAATCAAATTTTAGATTATAAAATTAAGAGAATATATTCCGAGTCGACTGGATTTTTATTTGCCTCTGACATTTTTTTTTATTTGACATAATAGAAAGGAAACAATAGCGTACTTGATTTGAGGTACCTGTTAAAATAGTCGACTCTAATATTTGATTTGTAATAGTCACTGATATCAGCGCCTGACTGGTTATTTTCAACCGTAACTATGAATGAGATTTGCCAAAATTTAAATTTGACAGCTGAAGGAAATGATCAGTTATGTAACTTGCAGTACTATTTGAACAAAAACTGGCACATCTAAAAACTGCGCTGCGTCCGACTACAAATAAATACGACATGCATATCTCTTTCAATATATTCAAAGCCGTAATAACCTCCAATCTTTGACATTTTTTTAAATCTTCTGAAGCAATTCTGGATCAGCTTACCTGAAAGCAACCTGTATTACATTTCTCACTTTCCTTATCAGATGTAGTTGTAGTATTAGTAAATATTGGATTTAGTGAAGCCCCGAAAAAAAACATATATATCTTGCTTTCTCAGGTCCGGGAGCTAGATAACATGTCCACCACAACGATTCACCCACTTCTTCTTCAAATAACTAATAAATACCTGACCATTGAATGCTGGTAACCTATGGTTCACGGTTCTAAAATCAAAAGACTTTTGTCTCTTCATAATAATAACTATGAATTCATGAAGCCATTATCGTGGGATGTAGCACCTAATAAAATAGTACCTGTTCGTAAAATTCTTGGGCTTCTGATACTTTGCTACAATCCACTTACTCAACACTACCTTGCTTTAGAAGTCACTATACGATAATTTCTGTAGGAATGGTATCTCTGATGTTCTCAACAGTCCATGCAAGTGCTGATGTGATGATGTTATGCAGCACTTTAAATTCTCGGATACTTGCGTGGATATTATACTGCAGAATTCAAGAATTCGGTTTCGTTTATCTGTAACTAATTCTTATAATTTCTGGAGGCTACCGAATTTTGCTTACATTTACCAAGAATTAATCTGATATGATAAATTTGAAGACTGAAAGGCCCTAAAAAGGTCACAAAACGTTATTTTTCGATTTGGTGTGGTAAAATATATAGTTTTTCTTTAATTTACTTTACCTTTTCGTGGGTATTTGCAGTGGTATTTTACACACCAGTGTGTGATTCATTATAGTGCACTAAAATTTCACAAGGTATGTAAATATGCATAATGCATCGTAGAGAATAAAACTATTTATCTTAGCACCATTTTTCTTCCTTAACAAGTTATGAACTTTCGAACATGGCTTTCTAACATTGTATTCTAGGTATAATTTTTGCGTATTTTACTTTCGCTAAAATTTCAAAAAAAAGTTGCTTTTTTATTATATTACAATGGGAATATTTTGAATCGAAGATAAAGAGCGCTAAGTACTCTTAGCTCACGGATTCCATTTGTCTGTTACTTGTTGTACATTGCTATTTCTAAAAACTAGCTATATCCTAAAACTACATTCAATTTAGTGCCAAAATGTATACGAATATCTATAACTTGGGACCAATTTCGTATAAAAAGCATAGAAAGAACTAGTCACAAATGAAGTGACTGTTCATCGTTTTAATATATGTTAACGTCTAGTAGGCAGCTGTCATTGGAAACAAATGAATTGTTTACATCTCTTTATATTCATAACTACTTTTACCAAAACGACGCGATATACGTTAACCATTTATGCTCAACAAGTTATTTATTCAAAAGCTATTTCAAAATTAATTTTTTGATACATTGCAATACAATTTATTGAGATGGGTAGGAATTACAGCTAGAAGCCCACAATTTCTTAAATCGGCATAAATCGCTTTATTTATATCCCAGGACCCTACTGGTATTCTTTAGCCCATTACGACACACCCGGTATAGTAACTAACAACCAAAATGATTTTGTACAAACACATATATTGACCTTCTTATATAGTTGCGACTTTCATATCGAATGTAACCTACACTACCGATTGTCATGCACATTCTATAACTAATAATAATAATTGCCATAAAAAAGAACATATATCTGCCCCTATCGTATCCTGAATGCCTGCAACGTGACTAAAAATCGAAGAAATGAAAGTAATCAAAACTCGTAAAGTGTTTAGCCATTCAAAGTACTTTGCACAAATCGCTGTTACGCGTGTAATTGGTGTGATTGGCCGGCTCGCGCGGTGGGGACGGAACTAAATTAGTTATTAATTAGCACGGTGTCCGTCAGCGTCAGTCTGACACCTATATAACATGTTAATTAGCTCCGGCTTACCTGCCGCTGCAGGAACCCCGCCCTGCTGGTCGCGCCCTTCCTTACCATCGGCGATGACGTCCTGCGGCGTGGGCGATATGTGCGTGATAAAAGAAAGACGGTTGTTTCAATGCCAATTTGCGTTTCATTTTCATAAATTCGTAAAATGACGTGATAAATTTATACCGCAGTGTTTCAGCTTAACAAAGAGATCTAAATGTTTAGTTTATTTGACAGTATTTCGAAATGGTTTAATGATCAACTAAGCAAACATAATGGTCTACGCCTTATAACACAGAATTAATTGGGACATTTTTAATTTTTTTTCTTAATTATGTTAATACTACTTACACCAAAAAGTTACCTATGAACATACGTGATTGTCGCAGTCCACTAAAGTTGATATCCCTTTCTTAGTTTCTCAGCAGCTGTAACTTCCCACCATGCAGAATGATATACGACTCCACAGTAGCTCAGGCTCCATTAAGGGTTCGTTAGACCTCATGCCTATGCCATGTTATCTGCTTCAGAACAATCAGTGGGCATCTGTTTCGGCTTATTCGCTTGTTAAGCCTCGTCAACGCAACTTTAGCCCCAGTGAATACAACATGGCTGACTTTTTTTACTTTTCCGTTTTCTGATCTGGAGCCTCTAATATAAATACCAGTTTTGTCTTATCATATAAGTTGCATTCTTGTTGGAATTGACATTTCAGGTAAATAACATGATCTTAAGTTGCCGCGACTTGGAGGTTCAGAGCACCCTGTTGGGCAGCTCATATATCACCACTGCTCTTGGACGTCGGCAGGGCTTAGGAACTACTGTGGCAGCCTCATCTTGAGCCTAATGTGRGTACGCGTTTCCTATTCATTCAGACGACTGCATTATGAAATGCCTTAGCTGCTGCTTCTCGGGTGAATTTCTGGGTCGTAAGGACTTATTGATCCCCAAGTACCTGATAATTCCTGACGAACCAGGGAGCATCGACTACCATGGAGAGAACCTTGTTCTGGATCACTTGGAGACGTGTGATGTGTGTAGCGGATGCGTAACCCCATGTAGCTTATCCGTATGTCATAATTGACCGAAGTATCGTCTTACTGGTGACACTGAGATACTTTGCGTATTCGCTCCAAAGGACGTCGCGATCGAAAATATCTGTTTTGCTCGGGCTGGTTTCTTCTTTTGCTCAGAAACAATGCAGAGCACTTTTTATCGTTGACTCTTATTCTCCATCGAGAGAACCGGATCCTTGGAGACTTTCTGAAGACGTCGAGTTGATCTTGCAAAGATAGCGGTGTCGCCTGCGAGAAAGCAAGTTCTGTTGTTCCTTATCTTCGGAATAACCCTCGTACGAATAACAGCAGCTGTGATGACGTCAAGCCTTGTGAAACTCCTGATGTGGTGGTTCATTTAGAAGTGTCTGTTCCTTAGAAACGATGATGTCAGCATAATCTAATTGCTCGGGTATCAATCCCTCATGCCATACTTTGTCAAACGCTTTCGATACATCCAGAAAGACAGCTCCGGTTGACTCTTTGACGATGAAGCCCTCGTTTTAGAAAACATGGCGCAATTCTAGATTCCTTTTATATACTTCAAGACGGGGGATGTTTGTGGGAGATCAAGAATACGTGTGGGGCACTGCCATCTGTAGGTCTTTTATCAGAGACTCAATCTCATATAGAAAGCCCTTAAACCACCGGTAGATGTCTCGGGCGGCGGCTTCCTGTGGAGAGCGCAGTTTTGGTTGATACGTTAGCATCAGAACAGGCTGTGGGAAGCTGGTTCGGCCTATTAAGCCACAGTCTCAGACACAATTCTAGTTTTCCCCTTATGTGCGCCAAAATAATCCATGTCCTTGGGAGAACAACAATCTATGTGAGCGATCACACACGCAAGCAAAAAATTCACAATCCAACTTAATATGAATCATTTATTTTCTCGTGTCTGCCAACGTCCCCCCATAGCGAAGCACCTTTTCACAGTGGTCGCCAAACCACCGGAAACCTTCTAAACTACAATTTATTCCAGACTGCGCTATAGGGACCATTTTACACTCTTTTTTTGGACTCAACCCTGCAACAGTATAGTCATAACTACAAATTATGATGTCAAAACTGTATGAAAAATCGATTTCCAATCTTCGCAGCAATTGCTACTGAAATGATCGATTCACACCGATCAACATTGTCTCTAATACTAGAAGACACAATTGGCACTAAATATCTCATTTTATGAAAGCTTTAGAGAACCTAGAATTAAATGTGATATGATTTGTTTAAATTATCTGGAACAAACATGGCCCAATAGAAATTTATTTTTAAGCAAATTGACACAAAGATGGTAACACTGATAACCATTATGACAGAAAAGTCTCATAAAGCTGTCGAATACATTAGAAGACCCAAAAGTTTACATCAAAACTTTGAGGTAAAATTTTACCCTTTTGTTACCGCCATTATATTAGGTACAGTATCAATATTATAAGATAATATTTTGTCGGATAGATCGCTGTCTCTTGAAAACACTGACAAAAAATTAATAGTCTGACGTTTCGATTACACCTGTAATCTTTGTCAAAGACGAAGAACCTCAAAATTTGCCTGACACAAGTTCAAACAAAATTTTGAAAGTAAATAAACAAATCACCAAGGATGCGAGACGTCATAGAAACAACGTGCCAACCTGATAAAAAAGGAACCTAACGATGAAAAAAGGAACTACCTACCTACTAGATATACACGGAACTACTTGATAAAAGATAACTACAAAATAGCCTTCCAAATGTCACCTAACTCATAATTTCCACAATCCCTATTAAAATTATTAGTATTCCTACAAATTTCTATAGCTTCTTTTATTAGGCGTTTGTGATAATATTTATCTCTGTGTAAAATTTTTGTTTTATCAAAATCAATCATGTGTCTAGTCAAATATGAGTGTTCAGCTACGGAAGATTTATCTATCTGTTGTTATTTGGCCCCATGGTATAGAAGAGCTGGGTAGGTTTCTAAATCATTTGAACAGTCAAAATCCCGACATAAAATTTACTATGGAATTAGAAAGCAATGGTAGTTTACCTTTCTTGGATGTCAAAATTTACAGAACAAACACAGGACAGTTAGGACACAAGGTTTACAGAAAACCAACACACACAGACAGATATTTACATGCCACATCTCACCACCCTCCTTCTCAAAAGAATAGTCTTATTAGGACGTTATTTGTTAGAGCACAAAGGATATCAGACGAACGTTCTGTACAAAAAGAAATATATTATCTTAAATCAGCGCTAATGAGATATGGTTATAGTAGTAAGAATATTTGGTCAGTTTTTAATAAAAGTGCTCATCCAAATCAAGTAAATTCTCAGCCACGACAAAGTAAATTGAAGTTGAGTTTGCCTTATGTACAAGGCCTTTTCGGAAAAATTAAAGACGATGCTTAGAAAACATGATATTTTAGTTGTTGATAGTACATATAATAATTTAGATAAAATTTTAAGTTCTACTAAAGATAAAATACATTTAGAGAGTGAAGGTGTTTACAAAATTACTTGTTCTTGCGGAAAGTGTTACATAGGTCAAACAAAAAGAAAAGTAGGTACGCGTTTGAAAGAACACATACGTGCTACTAGGTTGCAACAGATAGATAAATCTTCCGTAGCTGAACACTCATATTTGACTAGACACATGATTGATTTTGATAAAACAAAAATTTTACATAGAGAAAAATATTATCACAAACGTCTAATAAAAGAATCTATAGAAATTTGTAGGAATACTAATAATTTTAATAGGGATTGTGGAAATTATGAGTTAGGTGACATTTGGAAGGCTATTTTGTAGTTATCTTTTATCAAGTAGTTCCGTGTATATCTAGTAGGTAGGTAGTTCCTTATTCATCGTTAGGTTCCTTTTTTATCAGGTTGGCACGTTGTTTCTATGACGTCTCGCATGCTTGGTGATTTGTTTATTTACTTTCAAAATTTTGTTTGAACTTGTGTCAGGCAAATTTTGGGGTTCTTCGTCTTTGACAAAGATTACAGGTGTAATCGAAACGTCAGACTATTAATTTTTTGTCAGTGTTTTCAAGAGACAGCGATCTATCCGACAAAATATTATCTTATAATATTGATACTGTACCTAATATAATGGCGGTAACAAAAGGGTAAAATTTTACCTCAAAGTTTTGAAATAGTGTCATAAGAAGAGCACATCGTTGCAGCATACTTGCCCAACGTCAATGGGTGTACAGATAGGATCGGACGGTTGCTGAGAAGACATAAGATAAACACCATCTTCACCGCCCCGTGAAAGATAGCTAACGCTTTTACGAAATATCGTTCGACGACTGAGGTGCTACCATTGACATACGAGTATTATTAGATGGACACGACATCTCATTCATAAATACGGTTGGAACTGATGTCAAGACCAATGATGGCGAGGGGAGCGCGGGTACGAGGGGGAGATACTGTTTTCCTCCAAGTACATTGGCGTAGTGTTATAAAAGGGTCAACAGTGAGATAATTTAACTTCCAATTAAAAACAAAAGCGGAACGTACATCAATAATATTTCGAACAATCTTTCAGTTAAGGCAAAGAAACATCTTCTTGTGCAACAAGTATTCATTAATCAACACTTAACGAGAAAACATTTGACATTCTTCACATAGGTAGAAATATAAGGAAAAAAATTCAGAAACTGCGAAAATTAAATTTATTGTTAAATAAAAAAAAAACACAAAATCAAAATCCGCATCAGACATCACTCATCATCACTCCGAACACATCGGCTCTTTTCTTCTATCTACAAATTTTTTTTTAAACGTCTACCACTAACAGTAGTCATTTTCCATATGTATTAATCCTTCACTATCAACTTCATTACATTTTATAAAAGTATTTCTCTATAAAGTAACTAATTTCGCTAAATTTATCAAACGACGCCTATGACAACAAATATAAACATAACCTAAACAATGCTTACCGGTGAAATAATGCGGTTTTCTCCTTAGAGCCCACCTTTTTGCATACTTGATACATTCGCACCATTGCCTCGATTAATTTTTATACGCCTTGTCCTTACACAGCTCGCAATAAGCTCTTTTTTTACCAACAAAATTACATCACACTACTCAACAATACAGAACATTTTAAACACCAGTAGTACAGTGGACCATCTAATGCGCGTGAAGACGGGCAATCGCACGATGCATTGAATATTGCTCACTGTACGTTTCTGTTGTCCTCCAATTCTACCTTAGAATGTGACTATTATGTTGGCTTCACTTGAAAATGTAAACAACCGACTCCAGTCACCTCGATGGGTGCTACAAACGCCGGGTGTATATAGCATCCCATGCAGCTGTGTGAGGTTTACATCGGCCAAACCGGAAGGCATATCAGCACGAAAATCAAGGAGCACAAGGACACCAGAAACCGGCAATGTGACAGGTCTGCTGTAGCAGAACACCGAATGGAGACTGGCCACATCATCAAATTCGATGAGGCACAAATGCTGTCAAGGTGAGCGGGATTCTGGCCGAGACTGTACAAGGAAACCATCGAAATCCAGAAGAATCTGCACAACTATAACCGAGACCGAGGCATCGAACTACCTGGAATCCGGAAACCTGTCATGAGGAACAACACCCACGCATCAGAAACCGGACGAGTATAAATACCGGAACTACTTCTGAGGAAGACAACGACATGAGTGTGGAAACGTCAAGGTCAAATAAGCAACCCGGAAACAACATGTCAATATTAATAACGTAAAAAGTACATCCAATGTTCTAACTTTAAAATAAATGACAGTGTAACTATGATTCACATAATTTAAGTAATATTACATCAAAAGGCACTTATATTAAACATTGCAATTTCACATTATTTTACGTGCAAGTAACCAACGTAAAGTTCTGTGTGATTACACGAATACATTATACCATGGGCAAAAATACCAAATGAATTGACCATAGACTGGCCACCTATATGCGGAATATACAAAAAAAAAGTCAAAATAAAGACGAAATTCAGAATATCTACAAGAACAGATGTCATAGATTGTTTATCAGAGTTCTAGTCTGCCTAGGGTTGCAGAGGCTCAGTAACCGCGCTGAGCCCTTTGCTCTCACTGACTGACTCAATTAACTGTTACTACAAAAAAGGCTGATGGGCATATTTCTTGATATCTCCATCATTCGAGTGAACTTGTCTTAATCTGGAATGATGCTTGAAGCAGATATCCGATACGAGCTGGCTAAATCTCGTGGAGATTTGGAATGGCAACCCTTTATGCGCCAAGAGCAAAAATCCGAGAGGAGAAATTGTATTAAGCGAAAATTTAATTGTTCGGCAGCGTTTTATGTCACAGGAGCTTATTCGACAGCGGCGTGGCGAAGAAAAACACAGGGGAGGTTGCGCGGAAGGGTTATACCTCCCAATCGTATAAGTATTTAAGCCCGCCCTTAAATGGAAAAGATTAGCGAAAGTTGCGACGAGTACGCATTCTTAATTTTAAAGGGGTTAAACTTGAGGGATCGATGGAGTTTGAACGTGGGCATAATGCAATTACAAACCATTGCGTAATTAGAAACGCTACGATGGGCACCTCTTATCTTTAGACATGTTATTTTTGGTATAACTTTAATGAAAAAGTTTGTAAGAACCTCGTTGGGCGGCGAAAATTAATTTTTAATGCAATTACAGAAGAAATAATCAAAGACGCATTACGCGTTTTCGCGAACAAAGGAGACTCCGCCAGGACGAGTTATTTCTTTTAATGACATTAGCTTGGTACCCGGGGAAAATGTGATTTTTAATGCCGGCACGTTGGCGAATCCCTTTGAGCCCCTCCACGGGGCCTTGACGTCCTCATCAGTGTGGAATATTGAAATAAATAAAGAGGCAATAATACAGGATTCAGAAGGAGACCTTTGTTGCAGCATTCTGACGTAAGCACTTCTGGAGAATGCGTACGCTTATTGGAGTGCTACACAGGAATGGCTTAAAGTGCAATTGTTTCACAAGTACAGTTTAAAAAAGGGTCAAACGCAACAGTGATGACAAAATAATGTTTGCTGTCCTTAAAAATATCATTGACCTAGGAGCATAGACAGTTCAGAAAATTCAGTGTTAAATCTGGCCCTCATAAAAGATATCTCCAATAACAATGGAAATTAGAAAATGCTATTACTCCAGAATAACTACGAAAAATTGCACTTGACGGCTGTGTGAAGAACTAGCGTAACCCGCAGAACATATGTAGTAGATCTAAATCAGCCGTGAAGCAGACAAGCAAAATCTTCTACCCATTCAAACTAACAAATGCTTAACAATTTATAAACCATCTTGTATCAGTCGTTGAAAAAAAATAGCGAGATATAATACTCAACACCTATATATCTGAAGAGTTTCTTTTTAAGGTACAAGTAAGTACCGTCTACTTGTCCACTCAACTAGTCCAGATAAACTACTGGAGTCATTAGTGGCAGAACAAATATCAACATACCTTCTAGGACAATATAATGAGGTCCACCAAGCAACTCCACATACAGAACTTATATAGGGATTCTTGCTTGTTTCTCCATTACTCCTCTTTCTGTTAAGCTAGCAGACAACGCAACATGATTGGGTTGTATAATAGTTGCCTTTGCTTGTCTAAGTTATTAAAGAAACCTCAAAAGTTTTACAATAACGTTATAATAACTGCACCGATCGTCGTAGAGAACGCAAGCAACAGAGATATGACCATAGTTTTACACCTTTTTTATATAGAAGTAAATCACCAAACTATACAGGGTCCGCCACCTAAATTTCCCCAGGCTTGTATTTTCTTTATTTTTTTAGGTACAACCTTAAGTTATATGTCAAATTGTAGGTCTTTTTAAACTCTTTAAAAATAGAATATTGGATGTCCAAAATTTTTTTTTGCAGATTATCATATTTTGCAAATAATGTTAATTTTTGTAAATATTTTTTAACCTTGCCCCGTACAATAAATATTTCTTTATAGTTGGATGCCGCCTTTTATTTTCTTCAATTTGTGTCTTTACCATGTATGCGTAATTTTTACTCCTTCTTAGTGAAAAACAAGAAAAACTATTCGCCGCCATTTTTGCTAATAGGGTTGTTCATAATTTTTTAAGTTTTACTTTAGTAGCTTATTACGGTACAAATTATGCCTACATACCCATCGCTGCACACAAAACCCCAAAATTTGGAGTATTTTTTAAATAAATAAAGTACAAACTTCGTTCTACAGAGAGAGAGGCTAGGAAACGAAACCCTGCGACGAGGCTAGTGCGTGATGTAGAAAACCAAACTATTTCTAAACTAACACTAAATAAAGAGATATATAAAGAGATAGAACATAAATGAGTAGCTTACTACTGGGAAGTCCTAAGAAAATAGCAAGAAGAATGACATCTATTGTTTGTTCCACTTGTAATTCTGACGGGTCTTGCTATCAAAGTAATATGTTTTGCCAATAAAGCAAAATGATTTTGCGTGGTATCATACATTAAAAGATTATTCTATTTCCAAGCAAAAATATCTACCTAGATACAACTATACCAAAGTACACCATATTAAATTACACCTAAAAAGTTATTTTGCATTATAAATATCTGTATTCACGCAGTCCTTCCTTTATGAATTGTTACAATGTGGCCAAGCCAGCGCCTGCGGAGTAGGCAATCAGACCGACGTTCGAATTGTTGCCTATGGTCATGTGCTGGTACCTTCGAACATCATAGATCGGTCGAATATTCTCGAAGTGCTTCCAGACTATTTGGAAATATTCACCGGTTGGTATCAAGGTTACTGAACGTGAGGGCGAAAAACCTTATCTGAAGGGCGTTGAAGCCAACAAATAGTAGTGTATTTAACTAGTTATGTTTCGATCTAGTGTATTTTGTTACTGGTGTTTAAATAAGTAAAGTTTTTCCAACCCGTACACATAAGAGTATGTTCCTTAACCAAAATTTTTACGCCATATAGTTTCTCTATTGTCTTGACGTATTACTGTACATTGTGCGATATAAAAATATCCTTATATCTGAAAGCGTAATCTATTCAGTAACTTTGCTGATTTTCCTTTGTGTTCAGCACTACATAATTCATCAACTATTTTGTACTTTAACCAAAAAGTTCGTCCATTGAAGTGATAATTATGTTGGCGTTAATAAACTTGTAAAGTAAGGCAGCACAAAAACAACAAAAAATATTCAGTTAGTTAACAACTAACATATTGTAATTCGAGGAATTATACTTATTACCTCTTAAAAATTGTCACAGTTCATCTGCAAACGAACCATTTTATACAGAATTTGCCAAATTCTATTTATATGCTCGCCCAGTTCCTTTCTTGAGCCCCCTTCAGCGCGGTGCCTGGCACATGAATGCATGAAAGACAAATAAACATATCTGGCACACTTTGATTAAGACGACAGTTAGCTTCATCGCCATTGTGTTGCGGGCGTCGGTGGAAGAAAGTAAGTGTTCTTGTCAGGGCGGCTGCATTGGAAAGATACTTCTGAACAATTGGATAAAGAAATGTGAGGAGGGGTGACGCCTCGGGGATGTGTATAAGAAACGTCAAAGATGGGGAATTAAGCACACAAAATACATTCAGGGTACGCTACGCAAAGTCGAGGCTTTGAAAGGCAGGATCGGCTTTGGCAGATGAAGTCGAGTGATATGTTAGATAATAATAGTCACACTAATAGTGATATAATATGATAGAAAGTATTTGGAACTTATAAAAAATGTAGCCGTTGCGTTGGCTTGAAATTTGCAGCTGTAGCTTACTGCAGTGGTCCTATTAATATGAAAACCGCATGAAGAATTTTAACAAAGACCCAAGCAACCTCTTTACCTCGAGTATATTTTAGTATATTTTTTTTATTATTGAATCCTCTACTTATTGAAAAAAGCTATAAAAGAACTTGAAAGAGAATATTATCAGATGCAGGAAGGGTGATCTAGTCAGTTGTATAGATACACCGCTATTCACAGAACTTTAAAATTACGTCATCAATAAGATAACAGAAAAATTTTCAGAGCGCCAACTAAATAGGGAAATTGATTTGGTTTTGAGCGAAATTTTATCCTTGTTTAACATTAGCATTATTCTATTATGTTTATCCCCGTCTTCAGTTGGGAAGGAGCTGAGAGGGCAGCACAAGCGCGGTGATTCTGCAATCCGATTGGTCAATCTCGTTGGAGCCCCAAACTGTGTAGGTGCCAGTTTGCACAATTTTTTCCCTTATTCTGTTATAAGAAGTTCACATTATTCCACTCACTTTTATTACGAACTTTTTATTTGCAATGCTTAAGAATATTTTTGGTTGTGACTTAATACTCTGAAATATTTGACGATATATAAATAACCTTTCGTTGGATTTCAGAGATTGATTTTAATGTTATTACTATTTTAAAATAATCTTGGCACCCTTGCACGCCTCCCCATGCACATCATTACGCATTTCTCCGCCATATTGCTTTTTCGAATTATTGGGTTAAGTGCGACTTTGTGTTTGGACGTTGATTTCCTTTGGTTGCGTTATTATTACATAAAAGTGTTAAGAACTAGTGAAGCCTGGTCAGTTACTATTGTTGAAATGTCTAGATGTAGTAATCTGGGCTTTTTTGTTGTATAGTTACACCGTTGGCGTTAATTGAACTACGGGTGTGTGTGGTGACTGCACTGCTACAGGAGTAAACTTGGTAAGTTTGTAGTTATTGGGGGATAAGATATTGTTATTGATTAATCTTTGGTTTATAGTGGTCTTACTGTTTTGTGGAGGCACATGAGGTTAGTGACTTCGGCATCTTTTTTTGCTTTCTGATTCTGAGAACAAAAACTAAAGTACAAGGGCAGCATGAGTCTGCGTTAAGTAACTATTTGGTGTAAGGAAATGTACTTCATTAATGTAGAATTCATTAACGTAGCAGCAGTACTGGTTGGTAAAAGGTGTGTAACGCAATATCACCACCATCTGATTGTAAAATGTAAGTAGTACAATAGCAATTGTGATACTATTTTTGTTAAGAAAACTTATCATAGGTACCCCTAGATTCCTGTAGCAATTTACATTATGTGCCAGTCGTTGCTCGGTCTTCGGATGCAGTGATGTGTTTGTGGGAAAAATGCAATATTTTCCTTCTAATGCTGAAAAGTAAGTGCATGCTGCTTGTTAATATAGCTAAATTAAAATAACAATGCTTTTATATATCATGGCTTTTCTTTTCACAATTATAGAATTTATAGCTTGAATCTAGTTACTCGAAAATTGCGAGTAGATGTTGTTCCAGCAGTTATATAAGCATACCGATTTAGTTGGTGTGGAACGTGCTAACCTAACCTGTAAAAAAATTGTGCATTTATGATGTCTTAGGAATTAACGTATCATATATTTTAGCTGAAACATCTAGCACCTAGTTGTTTTGGTTTACAAGACAGCCAAGACACATCTAACGTGGCCGGATATCCTGTTTCCGGGGCATTCCAGACATGTCAAAGGCAAACGGTTCATCTAGAAAAAAGCGTCTTATGCATACGGTGGAAAACAAAGAGGCCTACATTCGCAAATTGAAAAGGAAGTACAAAAATAAATCTGGAGATGTGGAGGCATTGACAGAACTTGCAGATTCCCCTTCTTTAAGCAACTTATTTAAATGTAGGTGAAATACCTAGATCTAATTTAAAAAATAATCAATAATTTTTTGTTTTTTCACAGGGGGATGTTGTCACAATTATGCTGTGCATAACGGAATCCCCATGGAAGACGTTGGACGGTAGAGAAGGTATTAGCAATTGCGCTACTGAAGAGGAATCCTAAATGTTATAGGTTCTTATAAAAATTTCTTGCTCTACCATCTCGTACTACCTTGTTGACGATGTTGCAAAAAGTATCCTTCCATTCTGGAATAAACAAACAGCAGAATTTCGTCATCGCGGACCTTGTACGTTCTGTCTGTCATATAGGAATTCCTTTGTGGTGCAAGCGATGGAATCAAGAAAACCAGCAGACTCGAAAGGAAGCAAGACAGGTAAGGCGGAAGATGCGCAAGTTCCATTATTAGGGATAAATTAAGATATTCTATATCGTTACAAGTGTCAAGTTTGCATTTTGCAGACATAAAGTATTATTTTATATTATTCACAACCATAAATGCATGTTTTTAATGCTTCATTAGTTACAATAATTTGCTTGTTAAGCACACACTGCATGCACTCAGTATAGTAATACAAAAATACAAGTAAATACAAAAACTATCAGTGATTCAAGCTTTCTGTTTATAAAACTTTGTTTTCTAAATGTTTTTTACAGTCTATATTTTGAAGCAATAAGTTTACGAACTACCCTAGAACCCATGAAGTTATTGAATAATAGTAACAATAAAAACATTTCCTATTTATTAGTTCAGCTCAACATCATAAACAATTGTTATAAGTTTAATATAAACAGCTAAATGAATAAAATAAGAATAGAAAACTTCCCCTTCATTACCTTAATTGGAACAGCTTAATGAGTTTCTTCAAGAATCTGTTAAAACTTGCATTGTGTTGTTTCCACATGCCTTTAAGAAGTACCAAATGAATGGTTCACTTACTGAACTTCCATAATCGTAAATGCCACTAACAAAATTTATGTATTGTATGATCAATATTCCTTCATGTAGAAAATCAAATAAGATTAACACGGTGCCCTAAAACCATAGATTGTCTTTTCTTAATGTTCACAAAACATATTGATTTTGATAAGCAAAACTTTTGGCTAAAACTGCACAAGAAGCCCGTTAAGCTTTTTTATATACACGTGATGTGATATTTCTATACTCCTTAATTTGAAAATGGGAACATTATCTACCAGGAAATTAGTTTTATTTGCTATTGTACGTATTATTTATGTATGCTTATGAATTGTTTCTCTTTGTGTTCAGCTATTTGAATTATAGTAAATAGTATATAATTTTGCCTCATTATATGATTTACTATTGTAATTTTTTTATTGTTTTCTAAATAAAAGTTTACCAAGGAGTCATTGTTTCATTTTAATGTTAAATAAAAAATACAAGCTGATTATCAATACAGCACTGCTTCTAGCACATTTTCAAACCTGCCGCCACACGCCGCGCGACCTCTACCGACACCTTAGCGGTCGTACTTCTCGACGKTTTCTCTGATAACAGTTACACTTATTATTTAGTTTGGCTTCAGTATAGGTGTAATGTTGTTAAATACTTTTCGTTCATATTGATTTGAATATAAAACTGAGGAAGGAGCGTTTCTGCATCTTTATGCACATGCGGACGGAAACGGCCATGTTGACGTTCCATTATTGTCATGAACTTAGACGCCAGTTTTATATTAAAAAGTATCCAGCACATAAAAATACGGTTAGTTGTGCGTCTTGTGGTTGCTCCTTGACATTTCATATGTAAGTGCTTTTAATGCTAAATTTGCCAAATTCTTTTTTAAGATTATGAAGCTACACCGCTTGTTATGCATAGGTGTAGTCAAATTGTTGACAAGCGCGATAACTTATTTAGCTGTTTTCGCTAAAACATGATTATAATGTACTTATCTAGATAACCAACTTTGTTTCTCACAGCTATACTCTTAACGACTTTGATAGTGCTTCATTAATTTAAGGTATCGTAAATATATCTTATTCAATAATTCATAGTATCAAAGATAGTAGTCAGACATATTCACGCYCCATTCTGGTCCTCTTAATCGAATTTTATGCTCCTTCCCGTCAACTTTATATTCAAATGTGTGCTGACAGGTTTAAGGTTTAAGTTTGACAGTGGCGACAATGAAAACAAGAGACGTCACACTAATTGATGACGTATACCTTTTAAGCTTTGTAAACAGAGGTACAGTTGTGAAGCAAGTGACGAAACTAGTGTTTAAATTTAAGTGAAGCTAAACACTTAATGATATTTAAAGGATGATGTTGTCTAGTAAAGTTAAACACATGTCATTGACAAATCATGGAACAGCCAGGACAATACGTAGAACTGGTAAAAGGGCTCGAAGTTGTGTGCCTTTTTTGTAAGTATCTACTCATATAGTACCCAAAAAAATTGAAATATTGCTTGGTTTCAGATTCTTTATGGTTATTTCAAATGGCTTGCTGAAATTTTTATACATGTCGCAGCTTTACTACCTAATTATCTAAAATTATATAATTCTGTATGACTTTGACCTTAATTAGTAAAAACATGCAATGCAAAGCACTAAAAGATCATCGTATAATATTGGTTAGCAAATCATTCAAAATTTTTTACACATCGTGTTTCAGTACAGGTTATTCCTATACTCTAAATATTTCTCTAGAGTGCCGTATAATACAACTAAATACTCAGGATTTGTTTAAATCAGATAAAACAACAATTAAGGTTTTACATTACACCTACCGGTAATCAGAGATAAGCTTTTTTATTAGAAACTAAAGTTAGCGGAACCTCACAATCATAAGATACGTTGTATTTCAAGATAAGCAAAGTATAATGCCAAGCCATACTAGATAAAGCATATTCAAGAGCCATCTGACTATTACAATGTATGTAACCGAATTTTAACCGCCGTAATAAGCGACAGCATGAGACAATAAGCTTAAAAGGTGCATGCCCTCCATAGGAATGGTTTCCTCTATCAATAATATCAACAAGCAGAAGTAGGCTTATGTGCGTTTGTTTTGAAATAGAATAACAGTAGCTTTCAGATTAGATTTTAAATAACTTGAGTTAATGCTTAAAATTTTTCA
This sequence comes from Rhyzopertha dominica, assembly GCA_025024175.1. NCBI lineage: Eukaryota > Metazoa > Arthropoda > Insecta > Coleoptera > Bostrichidae > Rhyzopertha > Rhyzopertha dominica. The sequence continues at coordinate 17,586,338 of QCXZ01000053.1, read as the reverse complement.
GATAGTAGCAACCATGGCGCAATTTTTGATTTTGAGGAAAACAAATATTTTCTAACGACCTTTTCTGCATTTTACGAAAACCTTGTGGACTGCAATCAATGTTTGGTTTATCTGGTGTGTTGTCCGTCGTTGATTACCTGTATATTCGCTAGTAACAAGGTCTTAAATTTTTCTCGACTGTGACAAACTTCAGGCTTCACGCAGTTAGCGGCGTAACACCTTCGGCATGAGCTTCAGAAGCGATTCATCGTTATCAGAATAGTTTGAAACAATTCCTCCACTACTAAAGTTGGTTGAATGCAATAATTCCAACTCAAGAGAACATGCGTAACACTGAACTATCGGCTCTGTCATCGAGAAAATTCGCATTTTTATAATACCAGTATTATATTAAATTAATTTAGGTTTGCTCGTCACTATGCTTCATATTATGCCTAAATGCGACTAGATTTAATGTAAAATTGTGATTATGATTAAGTGACGATAAAGAACTCTTCCAATTCCCTATGAATATGAATGACAATAAAAATTATACCTCTGCACAAATTCTACGATAGCCTAAAACAATTAAGATAAAGATAGGTTATCTTAGTTTCCAAAACATCACTGAATGAATGATGAAAACTGTATAGATTAGTAACATTATAATTATATATAATCTGCTATTCAACGATAATTTGTGCCAATTGTTTCCAACAACTACTAGATCTTACCGTATTTTTTTATTTTGAGAAGATTTTCTGTTGTTGCACTTGTTTGCGCAAAAACCGACGAAGTATTTACATCACGCTTAATAAAAAATGTTTCTCCCATAGAACTATCATACAATAATGTTGCCATAAGAAAAAACAAAGTTGATGATGATAAGTTGCGTCGAAACTCCCAAGTAAAATTCTGTTGGAGACTGTAGAAACTGCTAGTAAGAAAAGTTTATTAAGACAGTAATGTGCAAAACACGAAATTACAATTATCTTTTCAAATTGTAATAGAGTGCAAATTCAGTAGCTTTGGTTCTGTCTAACCCATGGCATACCCCTTATGGTTTACGGGATTCCCATGTAGAGAACAGAAAGTTGGAAACCTTGTACATAAAACGCTAAAGAACCAAACTTCTCGCGAGGCCTCATGGTATCGAATGGTACTGAAGCAAACCAAAAAGTCTTACCAAGGGTGATATGTTATAGTTCGTTTTTATAAACGCTGAAAGAAAAACGTTTCGCGCCCGTAATTCTTACCCTCAAGATATTTCTATTAATTTCACGTCTCCAGTCATGGAATTTTTTGAGCAAACAAGATAAATGAAAATTTATACTACATCAGGACCAAAAAAATTCAAATAATTTACGAATACAAACCAAGAGGTTTTTGAGGATTTTTAGTATTTGTAAGTTTCTAGAGACCCATTGAATTTTTCTGACTTACTGAGATTACTCGTGGTTTCTTCAGAATAACGTGTATAAGATAAAGATATACAGTATTTATCCTTAGAAAGTGACTATAATATAGAAAAGTCAAATTCCTGTTCGATCAGATTTCAACACTTTTTGAGCTTTAGCGCATATACCTAGCAATTCCAGCGAATCAGGACCTGTTTCTCCCTTCATCTGTTGACGGCGGCAACGTGCGTTTTTGTTATTCCTACGAAAAGTTTTGTTTGTTTGCTAGCGCTACGAACTGAACTTAAGAACGCTGCTTTGTTCACATTTTAAGACCAGCTGTGTTCCCTAATTGATACCTTCGTCCTCTAATCATAATTAATTAGTATCATTTGTTTGGTGTCTCCGACAATTAAGGGCACGGTATAGCTTCGAAAGGCAAGGTACGGTAACCATTGCCATCCGTTATGAACTATGGCAGGTTTGCTTAGAACGAGTGCCATTCCATTAATTTCTACAAATTAAATGTATGAGTTATAAAAAATAGGGAACATGTTTTAACCGTATAAGCAGGCAATATCAAGGTTTATATAGTACAGGGTTTTTATAAATGATTCATGCAACGTTGGCGGCGCGGATTTCTGAATTCTTTGTGCCGCCTTTTTGTAACTGCTGCCAAGCTACAATAAGCACTGTGTAAGATAGTACTGAATGTTTTAGATCTAGTTACAGTCACGGATTTGATGACTTTATAAACATTTTCCAACAAGCTACGGTTCTAATTTTCTTTCAAAGGTAAGAAATAATAATAATTTTGGGCTTGTGCATATGCTTCTTACAATTCTCGTTATGTAATATACTATTATAGTATGCTATTGTATGTTAATAATAATTAACCACTTCAAACAAACCTCGTGATATTACGACGATAATCCAGTTTTAAACGTGTTATACACGCTTGATTCCTTCAGGCTTTCACGGCCGGCATTGGTTTCTCTGTGGTTTTCTTCCGGGCTGTTTTCCGTGGTCCAAAGACTCTTCTATCTTCAGACGTTTCGCCACCCGTCACTAGCAGCATAACTGATCAGTTACGATCAAGTCAACACTGAAAATGCTACCAGCGACGTGCAACGAAACGTCTGAAGAAAGAAGAGTTTTTGGACCACGGCAAGACAGTTCCCGATGTCATAGGTAAAAATGACTGTACCTACACATATTACATTTTCTTGAATTCAATCCTGATAACCTAGAGACAACAACTCATAGTTCTTTGGCTGTTTGTGATAACTGATTGTATGTGAGTATGACAAATAGTGTTTTGAAACGTCAATCTTACAAAACATTAAAAACAACAAATTTTAATCAGGTCGACATGGTTAACAACGAACCTGGCGCCATCTAGAACGCGCACGCGCTCTGTACCCAGTAGTTTAGCCGGGATGGAACACCATTATCTACTGCCCTGGTTCTAGGGGACTGCTTCATTTGTACGAGGGAGCTCGCAGGCCAGTGGTTTAAAAACACGAAAGGCCTATAGGGATGCGGACCGTCTACCATGATTTGATACCGTCCTCCTCTGGTCATGTCACCATTAAACCCAACGGACTGGAGCGGTGCAGGAAACAAGAACCAGCTATGTGGTGAAAGATTTGACGCTGCCCTGTAGACTCCGAGCGATGAATTGAGCAGCGCCACATCTGTGCCTAGCTGTTGAAAGCGGTATAGTCGACAGGAATGAAAACTTGACTGAAGAAGTGTGTTATGCAAATTGCATTGGAATTATTTGAATTAAACCGTCCAAACATGAATGTTTATTATCATAATTATATGGATTTAACGCATTGTCTATCCCGAATTTCGACGTTGTACCCAGGAAGAACAATAATTGCTAGTAAAATCTGAAAACGTTTTTAACGTAATGGAAACAAATCTGTTGCTTTTTCTATTGCTTCTGCGCAAGATGCTCTCTATTTCTTTACTGCCGCAACTCATAATAAATGAGGTAAATTGGATTTTCACCTACAAATATAAGGTCTTTCAATAAGTGCGCGCTAACTTCAAAATTAACATAAGGTTATTTTCGAGGGGGCTGCGCCGACTGTAAAAAACCTCATCTAAGATAACGACCATCTCACTACGCTAAGGAAAAATTCCTTCTTACCTTGGATCCTTTCTAATCTACTTTATCAACAAGACAACGCCCGACCATAAACACCTACTTTGAAGGAAAATAACGTCAATTTATTGCCTTGCCCCTCAAGATCTCTCGTTCCTTCACCCATCGAACATTTCCGGTACATTATTCGTAGGAGAATGATAAATCTACAGTATCGTCTCCAGTGATGCTGGACAAAAATGACGAGCCCTTTCGAGTCTTGTTGGTTTTGGCAAGCGAACTGAAATGCCTATAAACTAGTTCCTTAAAGGTGCTTGAGATGTTAAAGTGATTGGTAAGAAAGCTTAAGCTTAAATTAACGAATGAAATTATAATCAATTTACAAAACTTGACTAGGATAGTCGACCAATTCGCTTACACGATTTAGCGCATAATTTTGCAATTTTTCTTGTAAAAATGCCCAAAAAGGGTAAAACTTATGGATGCAAGAATCCACCCTTACCAGAGATTTTGATTAGAAAGTTGTAAAAGCCAGCTTTTGTATGCACATCGCAAATGGGTAAAATTGAGAATAAGATTGCTACCATTAACGGTATGAAGGGCAGCAATCTTAGAAACAACCCCTTAGGACGATATTTAAAATTACACACAACAATCGGCCCAAAATCTCTGGGTCATTTTTCAGCGGAGCGGAGTGCGCATTCAAAATTTACACTAAATAAATTAAGACTGCATGAAGAATGCCCTGCCATTAATATTTTTAATGATAATCGTACGGAACGGGGAATGACAATAATGTATGTGGCCCGTCTCGCACTGGCTACACGCCTTCTTTGTCCGCTAGGGCAAATAAGGAGGAAGGAGAAGACGACCGATAGCGAGGAAAAAGGGGAAAACTTCAGCCCCCGCCGGCACCACTTGCCACCCCCGCATCACTTTCGTTTTGTTTCAAGACGACATATTTGCACGCACCAATTTTCTTTAAGGGGTTAAAATCCTCGTGTATTAATAAAAAGGTTTCGTTTCAAGTTACCATGACAGCGATGGGGTTGGGAACCGCTCTTACTGTCTCTTAAAATATTCTAATTCAATTATCGCACAATGTAGCATTCCGAAATAATTATTGCATGTCAGAGCCACGGAAAGTCAGCGGGTGTATTTTTCCGGGCGAGCTATTTGAAGTAGTTTTGATTTCCTCAACACTAAATAGCATTAATTTGCAGCTAAAGAATCGGGTGTAAAGCTTCATCAATCAATCCATAAAATCATGTTTGACAGTCTTTACAACCTAAGATTATTTTCTTTGCTGTAGTTAAGATATTGAATAATCACTTCGATAATTCTAACACCGAGAGTTACCTTATCGTATTAAGAATATCACATACATTCGTAAAAATGGTAATTTGTTACGCTATTTAAACCCATCTACAATAAAATTATTAATAATCCACTCAAATAGACAATTCAGTTTTCTATCATTTGCATGGAGCTGCAAATTGATACGAGCATTTGCCAAGAAGAATCCTCATTGTCTCCGAAGAGTTACTTACCGATCGGTAAGTGGTAGCAGCGATAGTTACCTTCAAAATATTAATAATAATTAATGATAAACGTTGGTGGTACAATAGCACCTTTGATATTGAACTGTCAGTTACCGTCACTATTTTAAGCCATCCTGGCAACAGCGTCACAGTTTTCTTTCTGAGAAACCCTCGCCTTGATTCCTTTTCTTGTTCGAGTCGTTGCGAAACACAAGGCAGTATACTTAAAAACTTTATAAGACGCAACTTACATAATACAATGATACGTTTAAGCCTCCCCCGCCCCTCGGAAGGGAAACTTCGAAAGCCACGTGTGCATCTTTAAACGAACGCCGGGATGGCTGTGTATTAAAAACGCGCACCCTTAAAGACGCACCCTCTTCGGGTGTCCGATGGCATTTTAAAACAAAATAAAATCCGTGGGGGTGAGTAAACGCGGTGGGAAAGGGTTAGCGCAAGCCAGCGGCGTAGCTAACTGAAAAAAATCCCGTGCTGTCGTGTAAGCGCAATTATTCAATATAAGTGACATATTGACAATAGCTGCAATCGAATTTCTAAAGTAGAGTTCAAAAGAAGCGGCACACGCTACTTCCAATGAAACGAAATGCAAACCCAAAATGCCACTCGGCATAATCATATCTATTTATTAAATGGTACTATATGTATTTTTATATTCCGGTCTTTCTTCCTTTCTCTTGAGGTACCAGTCAGACCTTTAAAACATTCTCCTTCATTCCTCTTCTTCAGATTATATATAAAATAGATAATATTTTAATGAGTTCACAGGCATAAAATGAAATGAAACAGTATTTGCCGCCTTGACCACGATTTGAGCTCGGGGCCTTTTGAACACTAGTCAAAACCTGAGCTACCAAGGCCCTATTCAGAATCGTGGTCAAAGCGGCATATGTGCATCAAACTTTACTATGTAATGTTGCTGGACGCCATCCAGCGCATTTGCAGCTGAATCGCTCAGTATTTTCGAGCTTTAGAGCGTAATTCGCTGCGGTGGTGGCCAGATTTTAGCGACCAGCAGCTGATTACAGCTAATTACAACCCAAGATATTATATACAATGACAGATAATTACTGCCTGAATTCAGTTATTAATGAACATGGGTGATATTTTAACAGATTTACAGGCTTAAGATAAAATGAAACAGTATTGCCAGCCTTAACCCAGCTTTAAGAATGGGGTGAAATACTCCTAAACTTCTGTCTCTTTTTTTGCACTCTTGTTTTGTTTTCTCTTAACTCTCGAAGAGGGTTTTGGAGATTGCTTACCTTTCCTATTAACAGGTACCTTGCTTTATCTCTTTCGTAACTAGTCCACTTTTCTTTATTTCGTTTAATTTGAGACATCTTCAGGACAGTGATATAGAATATGGAGAAATTAACGCGAGAACACGTCCGAGATTAACCAAATCCTAGGGAAGAAAGGAAGGCAGGAAATCAAGAAGGAAGATGCCCCTTATAAGAACAAGCTGAACATCTACCCTATTTCCTAAACGGACACGGCCTATCAAAAAAAGATCAAATTTTCAATTGTTGACCGGTATTTAGCAATGACAGCGGTCGTGACGTACTTCTAGCATGCTTGCCTACTATGCAAAAGGGCCTATTACTGCCTTTCAAATAGAGCCATTCTGAACCGGCGATAAACTGTAGGCGCCGTACGTCTGTGGAAAATCTGAAAAGCACTCAACAAAGACGTATGTGAGAAATTGTTTAGCAGCATATCCTGGTTCTACTGATTCCGCTGTCTTGCATATAAATTTATACTGCCATTCAAGTACAAAATAATAATTTATCCTGCCTTTACATTTCTATGACGTTCCATTTACTTCCGGAATCATACGTTTTCAACTTTTTCACTCATTTGTCAGTTTTGGTTGTGTAGTTTTCTCAGCTCAACTCAAACTCACTTACAAGAGAATATCACCCTTCTGTAAGCTCTCTCTCTCTCCTCAGAATGTTTGATACATTTGAACCTTGTAAAATATAATAATGCAGTATTGGTCGGATAAATGGCGTGACAGTAAATACATTATATTCTAATTTCAGCAGTGTCCACGCCCCTTCAGATTTGGGTGATGCGTATTAAGTATTTCGAATGTTACTTGCGTTTGGTTAACGAAATTGTAAGCAATTGTGTTCATGCAATAATTTTTCCCATTGATACATTTTCATCTTACTGTTATACAGCCTTTTTATCATTTCTTCTACCTTTAAAAGGTGTTGCTCAAGATTCGAGTCTGGGGCCAACATTGTTTTTAGTATTTACCAACGATCTATCTAAAATATTAAACTGTGCACATCTTTTTTTGGATTCGATGTATAAAGGTTGCTTACATTATACATTTTCAAATTTCTGTCCACAATAATAGAGTATTAATGATAAATTACACATACCATATCGAAGTACTCCGCTGTTCCCTATTGTACAAAAAATGAAATTGCGCGATTTGATAGCACAACCGCTCCTCCACCAACCGCCGCCTCTGACGGTTGAGGGCGCGGGGCTTTTACGTTTTCAACCCTTTTTGTGTGCTCATTGAATTTTCGGGATTTTTAGCCGAGGGAAGCAATTAGGATTTTATGTTAATTGTTTGTAACTGGCTTCAATAAATTTTATAACCCCTACACGACGCCGAGTGCGTAAAAATACAAACAACTTGATGGGGCTTATCCCCAAGTTCTCGCTTTGAGCACCCCGCACGTTTAACGGAATTTAGGAGAATGGAACGTCATTGCCTTTTTTCGCTGGGGGTGATTACATGGCAATATTCACAAAAGTGGTAGTTTGCGTTACTCGTGGCAGCAGAGTGTAGTTCTTGGTATATATGAAAAAAATAAAAATTAAAAATTATTGGAATTCTCCTAATTTTAATTGATTTTAATTAAGTATTACGGACAGACGTTTCTGATATTTACATCACTTGAGGATTATGTAAAATTGTTTTGCTCTATTATCTATTAATTGCAGGAAAATGCAAAACACTACGCAAGTACTATAGTATTAAATGTATAAAAACATTTAATGTCAAAGAGCTACCAATTTGGCGTAAGACAGTCCTAGCAGTTACAGCAATGGTGGTGAATGTAGCTCCATGCGTTCTTGTAATTTTTTTGAGCTATCCTTTGTAGTACTTTTATCTTAAGATCAATCCTCTTCGTGGCATCCAAAATCAATTAAAAACGGACTACTTAAAATAAGTAATTCGTGGAGAAATCATCGAAATATCTATATAACTATCCATGACAAGTCTGAAAATCAGCTGGTGGTACTATTTAAGTCGGCAGTCAAAGTCTGATGCCTTGTAAATGGAAACCATAGCATCAAATTTCAAGATGCTGGAAGTTTTTATTGCAAAGTAAATGCATTTAATAATTTTGGGAATTTAACCAGCTCCGCTAATTTTAGAATAGACTTTTTATCAAAGTGCAATTCATAAGGTATATATCCTATAGAACTATGTTCAATATTGTTTATATAATGATATATATCAAGCAAAACAGAAACCCTAGTTGTATGTTTATTACGCAACAATAATCGAAAGCAACGACCTAGAGTTTGCACCACTCTTTCTCTGACATTTTCTTGAGGATATCTTTTTTGAATAATGTATCATACTATAATTTTGATATATTTTGAAATATGGTAGCACTATCAGTTAATACTGTCTATAGCTTCCTTCCTTCAACAGAATAGTAGTTAATCATCTTACTAACACATGATTTGGTGGTAACATTACGTAGAGCATATGATTTTAGATGTTTAGTAAACATATCCATAATTAGAAATATATTTTTACAACCATATTTTCCGGTGTGTTACTATCAGTTTTTAGATTGAAAATAATTTCTTTTATTTCTTCATTTACATCTCTCTTCATTTTGATAAGCATAATTTCCATATTAGTGGCTTGCTTTTCAGGAATTCTAATCCCCTTGTCCATCAAGTTTCTGCTTAGGAGACTGGCAGTAAAATTTTCTCTTTTCTTCACATTTTGGATCTCAAAATCGTAGTGTTGAAGGTGATTCTCCAGATGATTTAAATGTTCAGCGACGGATGCAGATGTAACTATCAGGTCATCGACATAGCATTTGGTGAGTTTCTCCCTGTTGCTTCCAAAACCTATCATGCACTTAAAATGAAACCAGCCATGCCCGTCTTCAACCCAAACGGAACATTCCTGAATTGATACAGATGCCCATCGAAGCTGAAGGCTGTGAGGAATCCTTATCTAGCAATATCTGATGAAAACCACTTTTAAAATCAATACTTGACATGCATGTGAATCTCTCAAATTTGCAATTATCACAGAGAGTTCAACTTCCAGGCATCGATACACAAGCTAATGCTACCATCGTTCTTGCGAACACACACCAAAGCATTTAAATAAGCACTTCTAGAATGTTCAATTATACCACTGTACAGCATCGTACAAATTTCTTTATGGACATTGTCTTTTAAATAACGTAGAATCGGATATACTTTACATTTAAGAGAGAGTAACCTACTAATTTAATCTTGCGCACATAAAATGGATACGTGTACATACACTGTTACAGTATAAAATATACAGACACAATAATGACTTACACAAATCGGTTTTATGGCAATCCTCAATGTTACTCTCTGCTATTCTCCTCACAATATCATTCTTTCCATCTTCAGGTATTTATCTGTCAATACACGGTTTAAAGTATAGTTAAAATCATTAATTGGCTTAATCTGTTTCAAAATCTGAATCACTAGTTATATTTTCGTTTTCACAATTAGTCCTGTTTAAAAAATACATAGTCATACCATTTAACATTAACTTATTTTCAATACAATCTGTGTTACCCTAACTTACACTTACTAAGAAAGTCTATATCTAATAATATATCTCAGGACAATCCCTTTACTACTAAACAACGTATTTCATAAATATTTCACTTATGCTAAACTCCAAGTATATTTAATCATACATGAGTCCCTCCCCGGCAATAAGCTCTCTTCATGGCTATCATACTAGAAACGGTAAGAACGCAGTTAATTTAAATGTTTTCAAAACTAAAGCTTCTTCAATATGTAACTAACATTCAAATGTTTATGTTAATGTTTGCATTATTTGTGTATTGTAATTTTACACATTTTATGCATTATTCTATAGATTGACGCATCTGATATATGGGTACAATCGCCTTCAGAAGAAATGTCGTACGAACTGTGGCGAAAATAACGATGCGCCCATTTCACTGAAACCCGATGTACAGTTGAGGACGACGTAGATGTTGCAAAAGAAGAGATACACCTTCTACTTTCTTTAATCCTCAAATGGTATACTCAAACAAGTTTTAGTATTTAATGCAATATTAAAACTGTATTGGAGAGGAAGAACGACTGTCTACTTGAATGTAAAGAGTAGACTAAGCGGGCTTAGCAGTTATTAAAGCCCAAATTAACTCTTTAAATCCTGATGAAGGAATAGAAATAAATTCCGAAAGCTTGACACTAGTCTGTTTAACAACTTATGCTTTGTTGATTGCTAAGCCCGCTTAGTTTATCCTTACATGCAATAATAAAAGTTGCAGTACTGAACACAACAATTTTTAATGTAATCAGATAGAAAAGAGAAACAATAATTTTTAATAAAAGGCGTAAAATTTTCCATTTGTAAGAACATATATGATAAATAACATGAGATGTTTCTGGAATGCTGGTGATATTCAGATCAGTAGCGCAAATATCTTTTGTGTACTTATGCAGGGCATGACGTGTAGGGGCTCCAGCCCCATGGAAGTTACTTACAATTACACAGTAAAAAATATTGTCCTAGTAACGTTGCTCTAACGCAGAGGAAGCACGATAGAGCAAAAACCACTCTAATTTTCACTTTAATTAATTTTTCACTCTAATATATCGATCTTTTGCAAAATGCCTCTAAACAAATGTAGTTTTTACACTAATTACCCTCTTTTTTCGCGAACTAGAGCAAATGACAATATCTAGAGTAAAAATAACTCTGCTAAAAGTGAACAGAGCTCTAGTAGAGATTGGCGTTCAAAACGCGCCATCTGTAACATATTGTTGTGCCATACTATTGCCAACTTAGAGGTTTTGCAGGTAAATTTAGCGAATTAACCCTCACCTAGCAAGGTTTTAGTAGTTAGCGGATATTTTAGCGGGATAAACTATTTTTAGTTTATTTATTTAGTTCATCATTTAAACCTAAAGATTGCAAGCGTAATAGAATTACCAAATGAATCATATGGTAAACTTATATATGAAGCTGAATCGATTTATTTACGTTAGATGAGTCGATAACTATTGTACTTTCTTTGCTTGGAAAAATATTTGGTGTACACTTTACCTACCAATACAAATTTTAACAACTGACGAGTCTTTGGCGCTTATGTGTTCAACGTAATAAAAGTATTGGTTCAGAAGGAACACGATAAGTTCGAGAACGAAATATAATGTAACAACTATTTATTATAATATACATAATAAATTTCTTTTTATATTGATAGATTACTCTATCCAGCCCTATCCTAAGAATTTTAGAGGATTTTGGCGGATTACTTGCGGCAATCTAGCGAAATTCCTATCTGTGCGAGTGGCAACTGGCAACACTGTTTGCTACCGTGTTATATGGCGTACGGTGTACACGGGAACATAAATGTGTTTGGAGTTTTGGTGTTATTTGTGCCCTGGAATTGCTTTCTAAAGGTAAGTAATACTTGCACAATGGCACTTCATTTGTGTGAATAAGGAGAAATAAGTTGTCGATCACCGTATAGTCTAAATCTTCTTCCAAACATTTAATCCAGTGCCTCAAGCACGTTTAACAGACTTGTTAAATGTGTATGCAAGTTTCCAAGCTAAACATGTTATTCCAGTTAAATGTAATTTACTGCTTTATAAAGAACCATATCAAATAACGCAAACCTGTCCAAGTACCTAAGTATTTGTTTACTTTTGATACATAATAAAATATGTAATAAAATTCATATGCATTTTATTTTGCTTCCTACTCCCCTCCCCCCATTAAATGTAGTTCATTAACTTTAATTAGTGATTATTTCAATCAATAGCAGAGTGTAAGGAGAGCTCATCCTGAGAGTAAATTAATGCTCTAGTAAGGTATATCGCACACTGTAAGCTAACACTATTAGAGAGAATTTTTACTCTAGAATAAAAATATTTTTACTCAAATCTAGTGTACAAAATTTACACTTAACTAGAGTAAAAATCACTCTAAAATTTACTCTAACACTGTAGCCAAATTTTTTACTATACTAGAGTAGACCTGTTCCAGCTTCGCTTAGTGTAATTTTAGAGTATATTCAGAGTATTAATTTTTTACTGTGTGTGTAAACAAATCGTTTGTCGTTAAAGTAAACTTTTTTTTGTAACGCTTCTCTAATACATACTGAAATTTTATTTTACAGAAAAAGCGAACGGTACATAATTCATCTTATGGACGGCACCAATGTCCGAAAAGTTTTAATTGGTATTCATTGTCTACGCCTTTTGAATCGGTATTTGCGTTTGGATTGTTGACAATTGTTTTTGAATGGCCCACCCGAGGCAATTCCCATGTTAACACCGTTGGCCCCACCGGGAACGCCCTGTATCTCCGTAATCAAATTAGCCAGTATTAAAAGCGGTACACCTAGCAATCATTTATTATCATCGGCGCTGTGTGTCGGTGCAACAGCCGATGAGAACATAAACACAATTAGAAATAAAAAGAGATGGCGGTCGAAACAATAGTGCCGCGGATGCCTCGTCTGGTTGGCCTGGCCACAATAATAGTAGTAATAGAGTAATGGCAATAATCTATCATTGGTAATTAACTAGCAGGAGATGGCTTTGCAGATTGTGCTAAACGGGCTGTTTTCTAAGGACCGTTCGGCCGCCAAGCCGTGACTGTTCTAATCGAATTCTTTCAGGATACGGTATGAAGCAGTGGCGTAACGCATGTAAAGAAGACATGTATCCAATTGTTCAGATTATTATGTTTTCGGGAAAACGATGTCGCTTACCAAACACTGGCAAGAAATGTAATCTTTGTCCAAAAATAGAACCTCAAAGGAATGACTGACAAGTTCAAACATGGACCAGATGGGACTATGTTAAAGAAAGCGAGATTCATCAGCAGATTAGCATTTGTTAAACGTTGCAGGGATAAAAAGATTCTGCCGAATTTTCTTAACATTCAAACACACATAAATATCACACGCAATTTAAATAAAATTATGGTAAATTAAACATGACACGTAGGCAATTTGGTTTCTTAGATAGATGAAGTTAAAACAACAACGTCGCAAATACTGTATCATAACCTTTTTGTCAATATTTAGAAAATCTAATGATTTTTACTCAGAAAGTATATAAATGCTTTAACAAGGTCAAGGAACTAGACGTATTTAAATCTGAGGAATTTAATACTATTAAACACAAGAAGTTGAGAATATACAAAATAATTAAAAATAACAACAAAACAGTTGTAGAGCTATCAAGAGTTCCTTAGGTGCTGCTGCCAAGTGGAGCTAATGTCGTCTATGAAATCTTCAATGTGATTGCTTCCGAAGCATCAAGGAGATGAGATTATAACATGCATATGCCACTACTAACGTTACATCTGAGGAAATTAAGGATCTTAAAGATTACATATAAACATATACCACAGCAATTTTAGATAAAGTTAGGCAATTATTATATGAGTGAACGTACAAAAAATTATCCCGAGATCCTTCCTCAAACATTTACAAAATCATTAATGATGATGATTATGAAGCAGGTGATATTTCGATGGCAATTTTGTAGTTTTCCTTTATCAAGTAGTTCGTGTATATCTAGTAGGCAGTTCGTATTTACTAGATCGATGTACATTTTGTGACGTTTCACTTCTTTGATGATTTATTTCTAGTCTCAATATTTTACTTTTGTCGGATATTTTTTTGAAAGCTCTGTTTGATAGGTTACAGCACTTGACAAAAAGATAAGAATAATATTAATGATGGATGCTGAAAGCACTCACCGTCGTCTCCAATTGCTTTGCTTAAAACAGCAAAAAACTTACTGCCCTCAAACATTATTTATTATCAAACCTTATCGTAGGGAAAATAATCATACTGCCTTAAAATGTACAAGCAGTTTACCATAAATAGTCACTCTTATAAGGTGCTTCAATAAAATTCGTATTTGCAGTACTTTTCAATAAAAGTTGTCGCAAACTTAAATAGCAAAGTTAGAAGATCAAGGCAAGCTGAGGGTATAGCTGGTAAATATATGTAAATATATTTCAGCATTTCAAGCCTAGTAGGCCCATGGTCTGAGTTACTAAACTTTTTAGTCCTTTTTTCTTTTTTGTTTTTGCTCTGCATTCCGTTACGGCATATACTTTTGTACTTCTTCCTGCCATTTCGTTATCGACCTTTGTCACCTCTTGCTCCAACCCAACTTGTTTTCTAACGATTTGTTTGGTAGCCTCCTTTGCAGAATTGTTATACGACACCCAAACATATTATAATTTACCTTTTTATTAATTGTACTAGGTTTGCTTCCTCAGAAAGTTATTAGCCCTAACCTTCCTCTGTTTTTTCTCACCATACATTTCCTCTGCCTTTTCTATGTTTGTAACTAGCGACCCACCCCGGCTTCGCACGGATAGTAGAGCATGTTATGCCTATAACAAATACCTTCTAGTCGTCACCTCCATTCGCTCCATCGGTGTGAGAAACGCGAGAAAGAAAATAATTTTTTTGTTATAATTCCTAAAATATTTGTACGTGACCATGCATTGTTTGGTTATATGTTGTAGGGATTGGGCAGCGTGTTCGATGATAGCTCCCTGGCGGCTTGAATTTTTCCGACACTTCCAACAATTATCGTTATATTTTAACCAGTATACATAAACCTTCCTCATGAATCACTCTATCTATTGGTGAAAACCGCATCGAGCGTGACATGATTGCAGTAACAGTCCAAATATTAAAATGTCGAGTGGATACGTAGATATGTATTAATTTTCGGATAATATACCTAGTCTCGTCAAATTTGTTTTTTCTTCACACAATTTTCGTTAGATTAAATTTTTGCGCGAAGGTCTTAAGGTTTTGGCATTTTAAAACACATGTCAAAAGTGCTGTCGTATCTTCGTGACGCTTTACATCCTATAGGAAAACAAATCAAAAATGGGTTTTGCAAATATTCCCAGTATTAGATGCCTTTACGACTTTTAAAATTTATTTTGACTGAAATAATCTACCTGCATAATGACTTGAGCATGAAAACTACTGATAATCTATACACATAGTAGATATATTATTATTTACAAATTGTTACTTATATTGGCTGTAAATTTAAAAACCCTAATTCTCACTACATTCAGACTTGTCATAAACTCATTGGACGTTAATACTGATTAATTGATAGCAAGAGATTGGACGAGCTCTTGATTACTGTAATGATGTGAATGATGCAACAAACTTGTTAACCTCAAAGACAATGAATCTGGTAGCAAAAGCCGCTTAAAAATAATGAGAGACCTAACCTAAGAAGTCCTGGTAACAAAAGTCTAGTGAAGTTGATTAATAAAATAATAAAATAGTATTCTAAAATAAATAAGTAGAAAAATAATCTACAAAATGAAAACTTAAGGAGTGCCTACAAGGAACACACAAAGGTGTAAAGTATAGTATAGTAAGAAGGAGAATTATCTTAATGGATACTTTGTAAAGCAGTTAAAAAACATTTACATCTAGGAAGGAAGAATAAAGTATGAACAATAATTAGCAAAACTATCTTACTTGAGCCAACTAATGAATATCGCATTATCAAGATAATGTGCCCTTAAAAAATAAAACAGGAGCTGTATACAACGTACACACGACTACTATAAAAACATTTAAATGGAATTTGAGAGGGCCTTGAAATACATTTTGAATAAAGGTTTTACAACATGTATACAGCAAACTTGAAGTGGTGGACGTAATACTAATTTATAAAACAAGTGCCAAACATCTTTCAGGTACGACAGAATGAATTGTCTTGTATCTAATTTTGTTAAAAATTTTAAAAAATCGCTACACTCAAGGCTATTTAATAAATATTACATTATATCGAATCAATTTTCCTCCAATAGTTCCACAGGGAAGTTGAATTTTTCAAGTGCATTCCCACAACTGATATTCTTGTGAAATCAGAACCACATTACGGGCTCGTTTTTTCACCCTAGTGAATTATTGCTCCCTCTAATGATATTAAAAGGGCCGTGGACTTCAAACGACTGTGTTTTATTCGCGCAATGTTTCTATCAATTCACAAAGAATTTTGCCTTTGGTAACACACCTTTGATGCATAAAGATCATTCTTCCATTTAATGTGGCGGAATATGCAGCGCGTAATTGATGTAAGAGAAAAACGCGCAGTGATTCAACACAAATAATACATTTAGCTAATGAATTTGAATTTTTAATAACGGCGGACTTTTGCTAGTTAAGCCCCCAAATTTTTTATTTTAGGCATATTTTGGTCGGTGGGAAATGGAATAAACTGCTTCTAGTGTTCCATAATGCAAGTGCACATAGCATCCCCTTTTACTTCACATAAGTAGAACGTGCATATAAATTATGTATGTGGAACAATTKCGAATAATATCGCAATAAGAAAGATTCAATTTTCCCGTATCAAACACATTTACCGCGTTAAAGAGCAAAAGCAACGCAAATACTCTGCGGGATGATCGTATAAAATCAACTCGTCCGTACGCTATTCGGATATAAAAACGTGTGATAATCTTTGAAGTTAAAACAAACTAAATTGTATTTAAATCCATAACAAATTGCGGGATCTATTCTAACTGTGTTTTGTTATATTTTTACGGTCGGCGACTAAAGAAACGTAACACGCCAATGATGATGACAATGGGAATCGGGCAGATGCATGTAATACAGCGGCGTAGAAGAAAACATTTTTGGACAGTCGTCGGCAGCACGAAAACTATGAACAAAGTAACAAATGCAATTACATTTGAAAACACACATTATATATTAAAAGGTATACTAAAAAGTACAAGCCACATTTGCAGTTCTGAAGATATAACTAATAAAAAACCCTAGAATAAAATATTTATATTACACGCATTGGAATTAATACAAGATGTCAAATCATTAACAAACAGCAAAACAGCAATGGTCCCAAATTATATCCCTGTGATACCTAAATGTGGCAACACAGTATTTTGATCAAAATCATTTATATTGTGGGCGATTGTAAAGGTAAGTATCAAAGAGACAATGAAATGAGACGATCATTCCAAACTGTTTTAGTTTACTAGATCAAACCTTCTGCATATTCATAAATATAACATTTACTTGTATCCGTTTATCCAAACATTCAAAAATATGTTGAGTAATACACATCAGATCAATGGCAACGGACCTTTTTTGTAAAACAATGCTAAAGCTGAGATATAGGTAATTTAACTGCTGGTGCATAGAATCATCTAAAAACTGGAATTTATACCCATCAATAACAAAACTCAAAGAAATATTACAACTCATATCACCTGCAACATGTAAATCAGATATATTACAATTACTTTCCTTGTAGATATTACATTCCTGAAAACTTCGCAAGGAAATCACAAATTACCTAGGTATGATATCTGCTCATCTTATTTACATTTTAGTCATTTTAGGCCTCTCAAAAGAATTAATTCACTATGAGTAAGCATCCGCAACCTTAACCTTAACTCTGCATGTACTAAAAACCTACATAATCGTAACACTTCTTTTTAGTTTGTACAAGCTACATCTTTACCATGCAATGCAACAAACACATTAGCATTAAACCAAAATGGATAGCTAACTCCATACTCTGGAATTAGTACTGCAAACTGGAACACTTCTCTGAAATACATCTTCCGGTACATGATAAAATGAGAAAACGCCTTATTTTCATCTGTCAGGCAGTGAAGTGTCGTCCATTTTTTTTCTGATAGTGCTGCATATAACAGGAAAAAGTTACAATGTCAATAATGGTATTTAATTTCATTGCCATATGTCTACATGCAATTGTTTTGTTCAAATAAAATGTCAACAACTACACACAAAACAAGGTGATACAAAAGATGATAGGTCTCTATAACAGATGGCAGCAAATCCAAATGTCGTTGAATTTGTTTAGATCATTGTATAGTGTGCGGCAGTCAAACTTTCTTTATAGATGTTTAAAAAGTATACAGAAACATTTCTTCACTTATGCCTATATCACCACAAATTTTTAGAATACAGAAGAAGGTTGGTATTCTTGMACAACAAAGCTCCCGACGAGGCGAAGATGAAAATGTAAGCGGCATTCTCGTTGTGCAAGTATGAAACTTTCGTCATTTTCTAAATGTGATGTAACGCTGTTCACCAGTCTAACGCTGCTTGGATGTTAAATATTATCATCAGTATACCAGCTTTGTTATATCATGCGGTTTGACTGCCCCACCCTGTATTAAGCGAAATTATGAAAATCAGAGAGACTGTTAATACATATTGTCTTGGTTTAACCATCAGGTTGCGGACATGTGGATATTCAGTAGTAATTAAAACCACCAATGAGAGCCACAGTTCCATCAAAAACATCTAGGCTTCAAATAAGCCAGATCAGATCAGGTTAGGTTAAGAAAGATCAGGGCAGGTCAAAGCAGGTGAGAAAACTAGAAAATCCCCCATGACGTTAAATCTAAGGAACTCAATATGCTACATATACACTTACCACTCGTGTAGCGCGTGAAGTGGTTTCCAGCGCAATGCAAATTCACCTGTATCTGCGTTCAAAGATCGGTATATCCGCCATCGGACGAGCGCATTCATAAACAGTCAAGATATTGTTCGTCTCGCTATCTACATACTCTTTCTAGACCATAATTGGTCATCAATAAACCTCCTATCAATTGCTGGGCAACATATCAGACTTGATCCATTGAAGATAAACTGCTTCTAAGAGCTTCTACAAGTGCTTGGCTAATGGCTATGCTAGGGGATTGTTCCCTTATATTCATTAATATTCACGCTGATAGTACAGATTGCTTCCACGCAAACACTATATAGACTATGCTGTGCCACAAATTAATCTACTAAGGGTTGTATCGTATCAAGATATCATTTAGTATTTAACCCTCTTTGAAATGAAAAAAAAATGTATTTTCTTGAAATTCGAGAAAGATAATTCGAAATAAGCGTAAGCAAAAAAAATAATTTATATAGTTTAATAACATAATTGATTTATGTCATATTCCATAAGGCGTTCGGTGTAAACGAAAACACTGTGTGGTTCTGAAGCCTCTGTTTTAACAGTTCTTATGTGCTATACGTATTACAATTTTCCAAGTGCACACTTGAGGTTTGCAAAAATACTTTCATCTAACCCTTAAAAATATGTTTCCATTAAAGCAATGACTACTTTCCATTTACTTAACTTATCAAGAACTTGAAAACAAAGAAAAAATGAAACAAACCTACATATTTGTTACGTACAATAAAGGTTTTACTGTTGTTTATTATCATAGTTTATTGAAATGCACAACCTTTCTCCCTTAATGTTTTAGCACAAATTGATATATTAAAAGCTACAGCTTGAGAAAAATGTTCAAAAGTAATCAACAAACGTCTCTTAAAGAAACATGTATTTTATTATTTTTCTGGAAAATATGAAGAATGCCTCTCCAACACGATCGGCTACGCCACTGTCTACCTGATCGTACGTCCCGATTACTTTGCTATTGGTATTGGTTCTGAAAGGATCGTGGTGGTGGTAAACAAAGAAGATTGCCATGGACGGTCTCACACATGGATTAAATAATTACCGATGTGTGACGGCAACGTCTGTAGATTCTAACCGAGTCATCCCTTTGGATCTAAAACCGGCCACCTTTGACAAAGCAAAAATAGACCGTGACTTAAAAGCATACATCATCGTCTTACCACAGTACATTCCTATTTTCGTCTGCATGATTAGCAAACATTGAATTTTCAGCAGATTCAGTTATATCGCAATTAGCAAATCGTACAATTATTACTTTAGTTTTTAGATCTATCCAGCAGACACACTTACATTAGCTGCAATTATAATATTTAACCATTTGAGCTTTGAGCACACCTACCATTACCTTATCTGAGCACCTACAATTCTACAACATATATCATTACTGACTAGCTATAATAGAAATTAAGTATAATATCCCTAGCACGTTTTGTTCATATCAAGACATCTAATTTTTTATATTATATTATGTATATGTATATAATATGTTCTTTTGTTTGTGTAACTCCCTTCTTATATATTTGTAGCAATTGTAGCAATTGGTTCCTCTTTTGATCAAAACGACCATGTTGATGATGTAGCTCGTTTATTTTTTCAGACGTTTCTGTTGCTTTATTGCGCGTTTCTCAGTGGTGTTCTGCATTATGACTTAAATTTTAGATGCTTTAGTTTGCAAATTACAATAATAATAAAATATTTTTGCAAATACCGAAAAGTTCGCGTTAGGTTACAATTTATTATTAAGTGTTTGTGTGTTGTCATTTGTCGTATAGTGCAATGTTGTTGGTTTGGCGTTGATTGTGATGTCTGTCTAGGTGTTATCTGTGTTTTTTTATATGTATCATTTCGAGGATTACTCTTTCATGTTTATTTTGTCCCATGGCAGTTGTCTTTGTGTTGTTGAAATTGAAAATGTGGTTCTCTTGCTCTTGGTGTTTACTTAGAGCTGTTAGACCGTTTCCAAGTTTGTGTTATCGTATTCTGCATTTAAATGTTGTTGTGTCTGTCCCATGTATAGTTTGTTGCATTGTCCTCATTCAATGCAGTACACTTGTCATCGTGTGGTGTCTTTGTTTTAAGTTTGGTTTAGAATTGCTTTGTTGTGTTGATTGTTTTGCTGGCTATGTTGATGTTGCATGGTTTGATAATGTTTTTTTTTGTGAGTGTTGGAATCTACGAATATTGTTTTGTTTTCAGTTTTCTGTTTTGTATGTTGTATGCTATTGTATATTTTGTCGGTTTGTGTTTTTATTGGTATATGTATGACTTTTTTTGGGTAGTTAATTTTATAGTGCCTAGATTTGGTTCTCTTTCTGCTATTACAGGACCGAGCTCGTACCTACGCCTTTTTCAAATTTTTAGTTCGCTTTTATTTGCTGGAAATAATATCTCTGCGTAAGATATTGTTTGTACATCAGTAAGAGTAGCGTTTATTAATATTAATAATCACATTTTGTTAAAGTACCGCTTTTTTAAGGTATATAAGATATTTTTATACATTATATTAAATTCTTATTCAGGTACTATTTAATCACAGTTATATCTACTCCAAAATATTTATATTTCCATTTCTCTCCCACCTATTATATATGTAATATCCTTTTTATTGCAGAATACTAGAATCCAATGTATAACACTATCATAATTAAATAACTCGAACCTTAGACTCTTAAGAATTCACTGCCAGCTGGCTCATGTTTCCTATCCCCAAATGGGCGCACTCATGCGTTGTTTTATCAGAGTGTGTCCATCTGATCTCCGTCGCGCTGCAGGTAATGCTCTATTCATGGCGTTATTACATACGTTTAGATCAACAGATACTGCCCTCGAATATAGTTTGTTATAATAATGTGTGCTATCTTCATGCTGGCACATTGACAGGCCCGTACGCAGATCTCCAATTCACGCCTCTATGAGTTGCACACGATCGGTCATGCGAAGAGGAACACGACGGGGAGGACTCGATTTTTAACGATAGATATGTGGCAAAGCTTAAATAAGTACGGTTCAGTTATTTCGCCGATGAACCATTCTATTTTGTAGTACTACTCTATTAGACAAAATAGAGCTTAAACATCTGTATAATAAAAGTATAATAGAAATGTAAACCTTGCACTGAAGCAAAATTTGACGTAATTTCCTAAAAATGCTGGTTGTTGTTTAAAAACTTGATTTTAAGTGCCCTGAAAGCAAAGTGTTTAGTTTAATAGCTCGTCGTTATATAATCTAATGCCTCTGATATTGTCATTAAGTACTCGTATTGCCTAATAGGAGTAACATAAGTGCCCCGTCGAGCTGAAAAACTATCATTTTAATTTAACTCATCATCCTGTTCCATGATGACAATAATATGGAGATAAATAATTCTGTCTAGTTTTATCAAGATATTGGCCATTTAATTTCCTAACAGAACATACTATACTATCAAATATTATACTCAGCCCGCACATTGAGATCAGCAAAGAGCTGTATTTCTCACATCCATATGTGCTTTTTTTCCACATTCCCTCAAAGATGTTTTACCCACATTTGTGTTTTTGTTATCTTTAGATAAGTTATATTATTGTATTGTTTTTATTTATTGGCTGAAAAGTTTATGTGCTAAAGCTAATTTAATATGTAGTAATGCAAACTACTCTAAGGTTGTTCCAGTAATACAGCTCCTCAATGGGGTTGTTGCCCTTGACAGTAAATCGTTATTATAACACATGTGCGACTTTGCCAGGCAATAGAAAAAATATGTTTAATGTTTTTGTCTTATTTTTACCTTTAAAGGTTTACCGCCAAATTCAAATATATCGTGATACGTCACCGTTCCTGGAGACGCACTCCGCTATAGCGCCGATGCGGGGGATGCCCTGTTGCATGCTTGTCACCTTTGTCGTTTGTTTACGTTTTGGTTTGAGAACGGAGGACGCGTTAAAGTTTTGTTTTTATTTACTTAGTACGTTGTTGTTCAAACATAGACTGTGCAAGATTATGTGAAGGGATCTTCGGACAATTTACCAAAAATTGACTTACACATGATTGACGAATTTTACATGAATGGAAACTGGTGTGGCCAGATCATTCGATTTTACGCAAATTAGGCGATTTTGTTATTTAAAGGTTGCGACTTGAATAAAATGATGTAATGGCAACTATACATGCTGTAACTCAGGTTTAAACAAGTTTACCTACTTAATAAATAGTTGTTCCAGTTTTAATATCACTTGAAATATGAACTTATCCTTCGGCTGCCATAAAATGAATTCTGTTTGCGATATATGCACTGCAAGTTATAATTTTAATTTAATATATATTACGTTTTAATATTTACAGTGAAAACTACTAACAACGAATAGCGTTTGGCACATCCATTCGCGTATGTGTTTTTATAATTCATAATTACGATTGCGAGTTTGGAATAAAATGGCAACGCTGCTGCGACTTCGGTTTCAGAAACCTAATGTCGGCCGACAGGAATGCCAGGATCAGAAAATGGCGTGGCAACATCACACAGTTAAGCGCACCAGGGAACGCTGACGTCAGAGATTCAAACTAAACATAAACAATCTTTTTTTAAGCATTAACTAAGCGCTTTGCAAAAAAAATAAAAATAACAGGGGTCTATATTTTTTTTCATGTAGATTCATATTCTGCAATAAAAAAATGGGGGCAACAGGCCCATTACGAAAGATGTCAAGATGGCAGTGGCCGAAGCGTTTGGAGTGATTTAACTCGGATTTTGGTCTAGCATCTTCTTAAAAACATTCCACAAATTGTCGTAGGACTGTTTAATATGAGAATACCTACACATTTTCAAAGATGCTCTTTTGTTTTCAAACAACTGTTTAGCCAGCTTTATATTAAACATTTGTTGGTTACAATTACTAAAAAACGTCAAAAAATAAACAATCTAATGCTCAACGGACTAATCGCGCAGCCAGTGCGAAAAAAATGTTCCAATGGTTTCACCCTTGCACTTGTAATCCGCAAAAATAATATTCGGAAAGCTGTGATTGCGTTCCAATCTAAAAGATGGCAGCTACGGACGGTTGCTGCTAAAGTCACTAGATAGATAAAGTACCGCAATTCATTGTCCTTATTTTTGCACTAAAATGGCGGATGAAACCAAAACCATAGAAACCAAATAGTTTTGATCCCGTCTTCTACATAAACATTTAAATTTACCGCTGCAATTTTGCACTAAAATGGCGGACAATTGCGGTACTTTATCTATCTAGTGACTTTAGTTGGTGCTTGGTAACATCAACTCCTAATATAAAAAATAGTGTTGTAAATCCCATGGTCGGTAAATTCAAATTAATTGAAATTATTACTCAAACATCAGTTTGTATATCCAGATGTCTGGTACTTTTTTTTTAATAACTTGGAAACGGCAAATTAAAAAATTACATCATTTACATTACATATTTCGTTACAATTGAAACATTTTGTATTTTTAAAGCGACACTAAACGGCAGACTATCCATAATGTAGATGAAGGACAATGTTTTAAAAACTTTAAGTATCCTCCCTACATGTGAAGCATATAGATTAGTTAAAAATTTTCTTGCATAGAAATGAATCTAGTTTAATAATAATTATACATTGATTGGAAAGTATATCTTTGCCGTCTTCATCATCTTCATTGAAAGTCAAAATTGAATCCATCTGTTCTTGAAGGCAGTTCAAATATTTATTATCAGTATCAGATTGTTGCAATATACCCTCCAGGCTATCAAAAGATAGTTTTAAAGGATGGTGGTTTTACAATTTTTTAAGCAGAGGGATAAACAAACGCTATTAGCTAAAAAGCAGCCATAAATAATAATGCAATGTATAGTTACTGCATCTCTGTATCACACTCTATTCCATCTTTTACTATATATCTCTCTCCCACACTGCAAATATGGACCGTAGTTGTATACAGTTTTACCACCAGGCTGTGCGAATACGTTCTTCCATCTACTATCGTTATTGTAACATACGATAACATTAGCAAAGGTCCCTTTACTACAAATGCAACTAACTGTACCTACGTGTTCTAAAAAATATGATATGACCAGTTTAGTAGATTTTCTATTTAATAAACTCTATTTCGTACAGCAGGAAAACGAATAATTTATTTATGTATACAACAAAAATGTTAAAGCAAGCCAAACATCTTGGGTTTTCTTATCTGGCGTTCCTTGAATTCTGACTGTATGTTTCATCCGAACTCATAAAAATGATTACAATTTTAAACTTACATTACTGAGATATGACCTATGTAAGTTAAATAGTACACATGCTTAACATAAAGGTATTATCTTTCATGCAATGTGATGTAGCTAGGAAGAAACAAATGATGACTCATTTCGGCATTACTTTATGTCTATAGTCATTTACTTCTAACTTTTCTAGTCCTTTCTTTTCAGATTACCGATAGAAAACCTGTGCACGGAGTTCTTCACAAACTTAACGAACACGGGCTTGATCTCTAGCACTCCCGGCTGTAAAGTTAGAGGTAAGAGAAATAGTCTAATTTAAATCGCGACGATCTGTCACTAGCCGCTCGACTTTTCTCTCGGGCGTCCTCCATCCCGAAACAAAACCCCACCACGTACACACAGCAACTTCGACATCTAATTAGCCCTCTTTTAAAATCAATAAATTAAATATACTCGTTAAGAATTTCACTTCATGATGCATGCACGCTCTCGCCGCCCTTGCACCCTTCCGGGAAATGCGGCGCAGTTGCCAAATCGGAAATAAGAAAACAGATTTGTTTATCACTCTTAGACTTAACATGATTGAGAAACTAACACGATGTCTAAACAGCTGACAGTCTTTGGTTAGTAAGCCACGTAGGCAACTAATCGAGAACTACCTTTTCAAGTTGCTCGTCAAAGTTGATAGCTGCTTTCGCTGCGACCCCTACTGCACTCATCACACACGTACTTAAAAAATGTTTGTTTATTTTGCACAAACATTTGACCTCTTCAAAAATGTGCAGTCACATTTGTTTAAGTAATGTTGCTGCTATTTTCTTTTCGCGTCCCATCAAATTGTTCGGTGTATACTTATGGATGCTGTCGATAAGGGTGTCCTGAAAAATAGATCAGCAGGTACGCCAGCTTGGAAATCAGTTATCCAGTATCCAGACATTCGTACACAGCTAATATAAAAAAATGTCTCTTCAAGTACGTAATGTTCCCAAAGATATTTAGAATAATTTTTCAGCAAGTATCAAATATAAGTAATCGTGTTGTGGACTGTGCAGTCGTCTTTTTTCTGATATGATCGTGGTTATGAACCGATTAGTTGTTATGAGATCACCCTGCCAAACAATAATAATTGCGAGCATGTCGCTAGCTTCCAAGAGATGACAATTTACTGCAGACTAATAACATGCGTTACGGTGACTATTTTAAGAATAGGTATCATCCTTCGTAAATTTATAAATGAAGTTGCTTGTGCGTATTTTGAGTTATTAAGTGCTGCTTCATGAAGGAATGTCTAATAAGTAAACAGTCCAACTGTTGTTCTTAGTTAATGCCTATCTAATAGCAGTAGTGTCCAGTGAAGATAATATTACTTTCTCAATTGTTCTCTAACTTCACACCGTGCAGACAGATACACCCTGCTTCGTAGGTAACTACCTTTTTCGTTGGCGGGAATGTTTTCTCATTGCCCTCAATCCATGAATGTTTTCGACATATATGCATTCATTCTCCATATTGCAAAGTATAAATGTGCTATGCAAGGCTTTCAGGGCCGCTTGGCTATCGGTTATTATACGGACCATTACCACCGTTTCAGTGTCCAAGCAAATATGATTGCTACGACTTCTGCTTGACAAATGTTAGTAGACTTTCCACCTTTATGCTTTCACATCTCCTAGTACTGTCCACTCGTTCGCCTCTACTGAATTTTTCAATTATGGTTTACGACCAGCTTCTAATCGTTCAACAATAATCAACGCTAGTCGTTGCGCTAATGGCCCTCGTGCTTCTTATGGAAGCAAATCGCATAGTTTGGCTTTGCCGATGGATTTGTGCAACCACGTTAAGGACTCATATGTAACTACTGGAATATCGCAACTACGGTAAATGGTTTACTTCACTTTTAATTCCCACATTTTTCCTGTCATGCACATGCAAACCGCTTAAACGTTTGTCTTGGAGATTGGAGGTCTGCCTGGTATTTGACCTTCTATTTCACAGGTAAATCCTGTACATTCCATTCAACTATTAATGGTTTGTTTTTCTATTGAACCTGCTTGTTAAAAATTTAACACATTGATCAAAACTTTTCGTACGCTATGATGGCGGCATATCCCTAAAGGTAAACACCTCCTTAACCTAATTTCCATTGGAAATCAACTCGTACAGTCTCTAGAGAAGTCTTGACGACTGTACATTCTACCATTCTCTTCATATTTACTGTCAAAATCTCTCACAATATTAAGGGCAATTATTTCTTGAGGCTCACTGAAGACATTTTCAATAGTACTAGTTAGTTTATGTCAAACCAATACACTAGGTTTTCTTGTCTAATAACCGTACTTGTTTGGATGCAATACACTAAAGGATTGTGCCTGATGTGCATGCAAACTGTACAAACTACTTTCTCGAATATCTATTTTGCGGTGAATCCGATAGATGACACTGCACTATTGTGCTTTATTTCCCACTTACATGGCTTGTATTTATGGTGGTCTGCCTATATTGGTTTGCAAGTCCGTATTCTCAATCTGATGAGAGCTGAATAAGATGCGAAACGCATATGTTGCGGGGTCCGGTTTGCAGACCAAAGCAAATTTTCTTCCTTTTAGCAGTGGATCTGTTGAATGACAATCTGCTCTAGCTTTGTTTATTACTTGTATGGCTTGTACGATTTCGTACTTAGAGTGGTCTGTCTATGTTGGTTCGCAAGTCGGTATACTCCATCTAGAGAGCTAAAATAAGGCAGCGAAACTCATGGGCTCTGGCTTGCCAAGCAAGACAGGTGGCCCTTTTATTTGGCATTATTTGTCTTTTTTCTAATGCATTTGGAAGGATGCTTGCGTTTAGCCATCATTAGATCCTTGCAGTGGCTTTAATCGCTGTTCTAGTTTATTAGATGGAGCTCTGCACTAAGGTGCCTTGTTTCCTATTCAGCTTCTCCAAGTTAAAAAAAAACTACATTAAACTATAAGTCGGAAAGTTATAAAATAAAATCAAAATCATCTGCTATGGTCAGTTCATTCGACCCTTAAGCAGAAATACCGAATGCAGTTCCCGACTAGGTAACGCTGAAGAGATTTTGTTTTTACTGTTACTAGTACTATATGCCGTGGTTAAGGCGGCAGTCTGCTGTAATCAGTTCATTTATTATTATTATTATTATTACCTAAGGAGTCCCAACAAAAACGAAACTGAGCGTAGGATCCGAATGAATTGTACAGAGCAAATGTCCTGGTTTATAAGCGGTTGTAAATGGTTACCACAGTCGTGCTCCGCCTAGTGTGGGGAGTTTCGGCTTAGGAGGTGCTGAGGACATTTGCTCTCACTATTACATAAAGCTTTAGCCTGAACCTGAACCCTTCCAGCTGTACGGTACCCACACTTGCCCTATATCCTTTAAAAAATATACCGCCTACCATTCTCATTCTCCTAATGTTACGTCACTCTAAGTATGTGTAGATATGTCGAATACGTAGCGTTTTGCGTTGAGTTCTACAACAAAAATTAAAGAACTAAACTACCGTTAGAAATGTGAGTCAAAGACCTAAAAAAGCGCTTTTTTTGCGCTACCATTAGTGCCCTTCATTTCTCAGTAGTCACAGTAGAAATGAGGGTACTAAATTCAGAATGTATTTCTAATCCAGTTCTATTCCAGTGTATGATGAAAATAAACTGAATGTGTCCTGAATTCATAGTTTCCGAGCTCTAAATGTAGTCTTCATCTCCTTTGTCCATGGAGCGATATCTGGGTGTTGTTCTAATTACAAAGGGTAGGCATGCTCCGGCAACGCCGATCTGAATCTTTTATTTCCCATGCCTTCTTTTGCTGGGCTCATTAAGCCTTGTATCGATCCCCGGAGCCGGCTATAGTCCGGGTCTTCTTCCACACTTCTTACGGCACACAGCGTGTGAGAGTTTTAATATGCGGCACTGCGTACGCTCCGCTCATTAATGCAAAGATTGTTGGAATGTAATGKCCGCCCTCCTCACTCGGAGACGGGGTGCGCCCTGGAAAATCCAGATCTCGCAATAAGGCACGTGATTTTCCTTCGAACACGAATTGAAAGGGCCGTTTTTAATGCTACTTGGGGATAGTGTTTGCCGAGTTGTAATTCTTCGGTAACTTTTGAAGTTGTTGGTGAATGTCCGGATTGCTACCTGCGGAGAACACGAGATGGTGTATGAGAAAATTTCAAACAATTGAGAAATTTTGCACTAGGGTATGACTTTATTTTTGCGTAAACAGTTTGTCCAAGAGATGTTTGGAAATTCTTGAGTTCTTTTGATCATTTACTTTTAATAGAACTCATTAAAAATAATAAGCCTGTTTTTAATTATCCGACAGTGTGTTGTTCTGTCAAACCATGTATGCGTCAAAATTCCGCTACTGTTTTTTTATTCTGTAGCTATGAAGGAATATGTAGCTAAAGAACGTGCAAAAACGTTATACTAAAACGAAAAAACTATAAGAGAACCATGTTATTTTAGGGCGAAATCAAGACGTAAACGTAATCGGACTAAAATTAGGATTATAAACAAGACGAATCATAACCTGAAAATGGCTGAATAGTTAAGCCATTTTTACCAAAGTTAGCCAGCAACTCCATCTGTTGATGCAATCAACCAAGGTGTAGGCGGAACCTATAACTAATAAAGCGCTAACAGATGTGCAAAAGGACCACTACAGTTAAATAGAAGAATTAATTCAAGATTCAATCCACGTTGAGCATTATGGATCAGTTTTCAACGTTTAATGAAGGTTATATTATTCTTTCTAGCTGTAAAAAAATTAAAAGATTGCATTTTGGGAAACAAGAAATAGGTAACGATAGAATCGCACCATAAATCTCTTAAAGTATTTTTTAACAAACCTTTAGTTTAAGCGTTTGCTCGATTTGAACGAAACATGTTTCAAATTCTTCTTATAGTCTTCATTATTCTTCATAACCGACAGATATTAGTAACAGAATGCTTCAGAATATGCTCGACGTCTTTCATCTTATGAAGCACTTTAGTAAACAAAAGAATATTAATTACATAATAAAAACATGTCGTCTAGAAGCAAAAAGATTGATGACACGATACATTTAGGAAAATACAGCACATTTGGCAAAGAATGGTGAGAATGTACCAAAACTAATTGCAAATCAGCAAAATCTGACAGATAGGTTCCGAAAATAGCTATTCTGATCTGTTTCATTTTTAAATTTAATTGCTGGTAGTTATTATGGATTTTTCTTTCAAAAATATAAACAGTGACACTACAGTCAATGAACTAAAACGATGATTTTCGCTAAAAAACAATCTTGGTATCCAACAACCAGATAATGAAAGGCAATGCTCATGTGAAGCATTCAAGGGTTTTCATGAGAAATGGAACTTAAACACATAACATTCAGTGCATTATAGCCAAGATCCAGTTGACTAATAAATATGTGCAAGAGAAAAAACATAATCAAAAGCCATATAAGTAGATTTTACCAGCGCAATCTACCCGTCACAGATCTGTATTTAGTATCATAACAAATACAATTTTTTTACTATGGTACACGTCCATTATAATCTTTATCCACATTTGACATGCTGCATCCTACTCAGCATCAATTTCCAACGACACCCATTTATAGCAATACATCAAATTTAATATGTGTTATGACGCAATCTTTGTGCCGGAGTTGCAGGCGTGTAGATGCGTGTAGTAGGACACTGCAAATAGTGATCCTAGGGACAGACAGATGGCAGCGAATGTCGATACTCTCCAGAGAATTCTATCAATGGAAACTTGCGCTTCGATAGCGCCTGGAAGGTGTCGCTTCTGGAATTTTCCACGGGGGTAAAATAGCCCGATGGAGAGAGCGCAGCAGTTCTAAATTCGAATACCGGTTATCCAGCGAGCGTAATGCTTAATGAAGCACCTGTTTTTAGTGCAATGTGTGCAGTATAGTGATTTAGTAAATTATCATTGTTAAAATAGTATTGTTGTGAACCCGTTGTGCTTAGACCTTTTTTGATACAAGTGCTTTGAAAAAAGGAAGTTAGTCGAGAATCCGCAGTTTTTGAGCCCGTATTCGTAACACTAGGCTGATTGGAGACGTCTACAGAACATACGCTACCGTCTAGTGAAAACTCGAGATCAATCGGATGCTTAGGTGCCAAGATATAATTCTCCACGAGCGGACGAATTGTGGGTGGTCCTCAAAATATATTATTAAAGTGTAAAGATTATTGCTCGGATATACATATACACCATCGAAATCCCCTAGGCAAAGAGCAAGTACTTTTGAGCATAAGCTGTTACTTATACGTATAACGTAAATTTGAGAAAAAGCATTAAACGAGAGAATACTAAAGAAATATCCGCAGAAGGTGCTGATAAGCGAAAGCTACAAAAAATGTATGACGCAGAAGCAGTTCTCGATCAGTATCAACAGTACTTGAAAAAGTACAAAGCCGATTATTTTTTTTAGKTTTTAAAGCATTGTTCAGCGAATTAGAGTCCGCAAGTGTCTTACAGTTTTCAAACATAATAAAGAACAATCCTAAAAATCAATGTCTTGAATTTAGTTTAAATATGTCTCACAATAATTAACTACTCAACCACCAGAAGAAAAAAGACATCTAGTGAAGACAGAAGGAGGAAATGGATGACATACTATCCGTCCTAACCTGTCTCATCAACAGGGTTGTCATTCCCACATTTTTCACTTAGCAACTTTTTTATTATTCTAAAAATAACTTTACAGAAAAACTGTAAATAAAGACTAGATCACCTTTTGTTTAATGTTCAATCTATTCCAATTTGTTATGAAAATTGTCATTGTTTGGTCTGTACCTAACTGCATTGGGCTAGTGCATAAAACAGCAAATCTCTTTAGTGTTTAGCCCTCCTTCTAGTTGAAATCTTGGTCGTTTTGGGTTAGTTCGCGTTGGTTTTCGAAATGAGATCGAGGTTTCACGTAATATTGTATGAGGCATCGTCAGAATGTAATTACCGAAGTGCATAGGTTAGTTTACGATAGAGTGGCCCAAATGCACGTCTGATAAACGAGTGAACAAGACATCAAGAATTGTTGCTTTCGATTTTCATTGTGAATTTTATATCAGAGTATTTGGAATTAAAGTGGTTTAAGCTGTCAAGCAGCTAGACCTGTCAGGTCAAATAATAAAGGTATCATCGACCTAACGAAGCCAGATCTTAGGTTTTAGGTCTGACGACTCCAAGCTACTGGGGTATAATGAGAAACCCATATTAGGGCTAAAAATTTGTTGATAAGAATTGACCATGAAAAATGAAATACGTGGAAGTGAATCATTTTCTAGTAGTGTGCTAAAATATCTAGTCAAAAGACTAAAAGTTCGTGGACATGAATGAAATAATACTTGCAATATGCCGATAAAGTAAATGTAAATTATCTGATGGCCATACCAAACTCTTTTCTTTAATAACGTATTAATACCTGTAATTGAAAGCTTATAATAATTAACCTTGAGAATATTTGCAAGCAGGATTACTTTTTTATTGTACAGCAATTACCTATTCAGACAGACGCTGAGGACGCTGCCTCTCCTTCCATATTCAAACAAACCCTTTTTAATTAAACACAATGCGCCCACGACTCATCGAAACTTGAACGATACAATTGACGAAACTTTCCATACACGCAAACTACGTAAGCCCGCTCCCTTTTGTCTCCCGATTTCAAAGAACCTTTTCTTTCGCATACCCTACCGAGCGCCCCGCATTGTTGCCGAACACACAGCAGTTTCTCACACAACGTGCCCATATCGTCGGCGCTTATTATAATATAAGAATAATGCGTGCATTATCAAGTCCACGTGGTCGGAAGGGGGTGTGCGAGGGGGAGGGGTGGAAAGGACACGGCGGTATGTCATCTTAATAAACAATCTCATGAGTGTATCGGTTATCTTCATCGGGAAGAACAATGGACCGTGCGGTGCGCTCACTGTCATACCTCATCAATTTAGAAATGTCTTAATGTGTGGTCGAACTGGTATAATGGTACGGACGATTTGTAATTCGTACACGGTCAACGGCGTGTTGCGAGAGGGAATTCTGAACGTCTATACAATGTTTCATCAAAGAAAACGATCGGGCAAATATCATTTTCAGTAGAAGCGCTTTTATGTAATTTTTTAACATTAAAGACATTGATGGCTCCGTACTAACTTATGTGTATCGATCAAATTGCCACTTTTAGAGACACGAAATATGTCGTGATTGAAACTTGGTGATACAACGAAGTATAACCATTTTCTGTACAAGATGTCCAACGAATCCTTTAGCTAGAAGTATCTGCGAAAATAAAAACTGGGAGATCGTTATAGGTGGCTCACTAATTCAAACAGTGTAGCCAGTAACTTTTTTATTTGAACACTGGATTGTTTCACATTTCTAGTTTCTACGATTCGTTTAAGGGTGAGCTTTTTCAAGATCATCTATTGTGTAAAATCAATTGTTCCAGAGTTAGCTTGAATTTTGTGAAAAAAAAACAACATCTGCCTGAATTACTGTAAAGTACAGTAACTTCAACCGTAACTTTAAACTCACCACACACTGAAAAATAATATTTGGCTTTCTGAAAGGCCAACTTATACACAACAATTTATCAGTAAGATATACATAACCTGGTACTAACCAAAATGCTATATATTTCAGTTATAATTAAACAAAAACGTAAAGAAACCACTTAGAAACTAAATGAATGAAACGACGAAATATTTTTACCAGCAACGATTAACGAAAATAACAAGAAACAACAAAGTACATAGAGATGATGTCGAGACCTGGAAGTAGGCTTAAACATATATCCTCACAGCTGCTGAAGAGGCTATGGATAAAGGACAAGTTAAA
Organism: Rhyzopertha dominica; assembly: GCA_025024175.1. Lineage (NCBI taxonomy): Eukaryota > Metazoa > Arthropoda > Insecta > Coleoptera > Bostrichidae > Rhyzopertha > Rhyzopertha dominica. The sequence goes on along the minus strand of QCXZ01000053.1, from coordinate 17,552,427 downwards.
TGCAGTGGAACACAACGCAAGCCATGGTTCTGCCAAGAAGTAAAAGATCTGGTAGGGGGAAAAATCATACCTTCAGTATGGAAGCAAAGGAATCACATTGGATGATTATACATTAGTTAGGAACGAGGTAAACAGCGCAATAAGATGAATAAAGCAAGGATATTGGAACGAAACTCTCCTCTGATACGAACCATGATCTTTACAATGCACAAAAGAAAGTATGGTAAATGTTAGAAGCACAAAACGGCTAGTTAATAAATATATACAAATACCATCTATAACTGCTGAACACTGGTATTTCAGAAATCTTTATGAAGTACAAGTGAAATCAACCATGAACGAGCTTCTGAAGCCACCGAGAAGAAAACTCTATTCATACCTTCCTGTTCGATGGAGACAGTGTACTACAGACAATTCGAAAATTAAAAAAAAAAACAGAAAATCGCGTGTAGGGGAGAGTGAGGTACTTTCAGCAGTGGGGTAGATTCGTCATAAATTTAAAACTTTGACTGTATTTGAATTTTGCGCCAAATAATTTTATTGGTGGTATGCTAACATGCTATTGGTCATTGCGGTGTGAATTACTTATTGGTGCAAGCTTGGTAGTAAAAATTCTGAGAAGGTGATTTTTATACTAAATCAAGGTAAATATTTTTAATATTTTAGACTGTAAAACGTACTTATTAAAACTGATATTATTTACAATTACATCTTTGTTTGGAGAGTGGTTAATTGTATAAAAGCACGTGAGAATGTGTTCTAACCTAAAATTTAGCATATGTTGTCATGGGGGTCTGCAAAACCGTAAAACACCGCGAGGGGTAGATTCGGCACATGCGGACGGGGTAGTTTCATCACACTGACGAATCTACCCCATGCTAACATAATGTTACTTTATCGCCAGATAATGATGTGGTTTAGCAATTTTGCAATTACATTTTATTWAAGAGTGTATTCTTAGAACCGCCAAAATTTTACAGATGCCWCGTACCTATAAGAWAAAAACCGACAGGRTTAATATTAACGAGAAAAATATGAAATCGGCAATAAATGAATGCTTAAACAACAGATTAAATGTAAGCGAAGCAGCTAGACAATACGGTATTAGAAGAACCACGTTACAGTCAAGAATACGTACCTTAATGAGAAAAAAACCATTAGAAGAAATAATAAATAATGATTCAGGGAACGAATCAGATAATGGTCCAACATATAGCAGTAAATAYACAGTCAACCAAGTATTTACAAACGATCTCGAGGTTCAATTAAGTGWATATATAAAGAAATCTTCAGATTTACATTATGGTCTTTCATATAAACAAATTAGAACTCTTGCATACGAATTTGCAAAATTCCAGGTAATTGGGAAATTAAAAAAATGGCAGGTAAATTGTAGGTGTAGGTAAAGCTATACAGACATTTCACATTTTTCATTTCAGGAAAAGACGGCTTCTACGGTTCATGAGAAGGCATACTGATTTAGCCCTGCGAAAGCCGGAAAGTACAAGCCTTAGTCGCTCTATGGCCTTTAATAAGACACAAGTAGATGACTTTTTCAAAAAATACATCTCAGTTTTGGAAAAACATAAATTCACTGCTGAAAGAATTTGGAATTTCGACGAAACAGGCATCACGACCGTAATGCGGCCTGTGAAAATAGTTTCAACCAAAGGAAAGAAACAAGTTGGCCAAATTGCATCTGCCGCGAGGGGAGCTTTGGTCATCTATGTTGCCATTTTTAGTGCGATTGGCACCTCTCTTTCCCCAATATTTGTTTATCCACGAATCCGCAATCCTTCAGAATATTTATGGGAAGGATCCCCCACAGGTTCCATTTCACTTGGAAATAAGTCAGGTTGGATGACTTCAGAATTATTTCCCGAAGTTCTAAAGCATATTGTGAAGCATACACATTGTTCTACTGATAACAAAATTCTTCTCGTCCTGGACAATCACGAGTCTCACATTTATGTCGAAGCAATTCGCTATTGTAAGTCCAGCGGAATTGTACTTCTATCATTTCCGCCGCATACAACTCATAGACTCCAGCCGTTGGATGTTGGGGTATATGCTCCATTTAAGGCGCATCTAGCAACATCATTTAATGACTGGTTATTAGGACATCCCGGACAAGCCATAGAAACACAGGTCATTTGTCAAACAATGCATACGAAAATGCATTTTCTTTAAAAAATATTAAAAACGCCTTCAAGAAAACAGGCTTATGGCCCCCAAACCGACTTGTGTTTACTGACTCTGATTTTGCCGCGAGTAGTGTTACCGATAATAGCCCAATGGCTGTGGAGGGGCATGAAAGTAATTACGATTTAGGTGTACCAAAATTTTCCAGCAAGGGGAATCAGAACTCATTGTCAACAAATGTTAATTTATCTGATTGTCAGGAATCTGAAATACTAACGCAGAGTGAGAACTATTTCAATTTTGATCCGCCATCAATCTCAGGCCAAAATACTAATGAAAAGAGTTGTACGAGCCTTAGTTTGGAAGAACTTCATCCTTATCCCAAAGTAAATGCCACAAAGAAAAGAAGTAGAAAAAGAAAATCAAAAAGCACGATTTATACAGATACTCCTGAGTTACTAATCAGGGAAAATATAGAATTAGAGAAAAAAAGAAAACAAGGAGTGAAAAAGAACAAAGTAGTTAAAAAAGATTTATTTGCGAAAACTAGTAAACCAGAGGAGCCGACAAAAATAAAAAAATCCAACACAGAGAGCTCTTCAAGTGATTCAGATGTTGAAGTTTATTCTCGAAGTAGCGACGACTTGGAACAATTTGAAACTGTTTCTAACGGAGAATTTGAAATTGGAGACTTTTTGCTTGTCAAGTTTCCGACTAAATCTTTGGTGATCCATTACGTACGTAGAGTAGAAAAAGTAAATTCTACTTTATTGACAATAAAATTTATGAGAAGAAAAGGTTGTGGCCAGATATTTTTATTCTATGCCGTGTTGTCTACACTAGACCTAAAGTGCACTGATGAGCTGTAATGACAGCGAAATAGTACTATCTGCAGTTGGTTGAGGTGTAGACAGCACAGCATAGACATGCATTTTAATTTTTATTCCCTAATGTTGAAAACGTTTCGGAAGTATATTCCTCAGATGTAGTTGCCAAATTACACACACCACTTCAAACTGGAACTGCCAGAACTGCATCAATATTTACTTTTAACTATGATTTTAGTAGCTTAAATGTAAAATAAGAAATGTTTATAAAGAATATTACATTTTTATAAGTTCTAATTGGATTTTTTTTAGTATTTAATATAGTGACAAAAGTACCCCACATCTATGACGAATCTACCCCTTCATTGGGGTACTTTCATCAAATTACACCATTTTAGAAAATTATATACTAGCACAAGAAAATTTGTTTTGAATTTATTTAAACTTGCTACACAGATTTAAAAGATTGTATTGAGAGTAACCTGACATAAAATTGTTTGAAAAAACCATAGGCCATTACAATGGGGCATCATTTTTCAAAATATGTCGAATGTACCCCACCCTCCTCTACGGTATTGTATCCCGAATGAGCTAATTAAATATGGAGATGACTCTTTCATTGCAGATAATTAACAGTCCTTTTTTAACAAAATCCTTGAAAGCGGAAAAATACCAACTATCTGGAAAGAAAGTACAGGGTTTCTATAAATGATTCAAGCAACGCGGGCGGCGTTGATTTCTGAATTCTACGTGCTGCCTTTTAATAACTGCTGCCAAGCTACAATATGCACAGCGATCGCAGGACTTCAATGAGCACGATAGTACTGAAGGTTGCAGATCAAGTTACGGTTACGAAACTGATAGGTTTATCTTCCAACAATTTACGGTTTCATTTTTAGTTCAAAGGTAAGATTTCTTTTTGTTTCTCCACTTGTATTTTTTTTGTATTAGGTATGTATTGTGTTCACCTTCCTGAGAGACGGCAAACTGATTTAAACCATAACTCTCTGAAATACGGTTCTAAAATTAATGACAAAAGCTCTGGGAGAAGAAATTGCCCAGACTTGCACATATGAGAAACTAATCACCCAACGGCTATCCCCACTTTCACAATCTCCAATCTCTGCAATACAAGCACCCCCACCAATCTCGTAACGAGAACAGGTAGAACGTTAACCATCGTTTTCATTCTCTTTCCTCCTTGGAATTTGGTTCAGTTCGGACGTGTTTCTCGCGTTAGGTTTGTACTGCATTCATACCTTTTATTCCTGTCCTTGTCCTAATGTAGCCCCTTACAAGTGCAAGCAACACATCGACCTAATTCCAAATTCAGACGCGTTCTGATCCAAAAAGACGAAGAATTCAATTTAACCAAAGGTTGTAGCAGCTTGACAATATTTTCGTACGAATGTCTGTATGTCCAAGAAAATCAATTCTGAACCTGTAGTACATCCCAAAATTAAGATGTGATAGGACCATAAATTTTGTGTCTGTTCGTTAGTTCCAGCACATATAATATTCAGTGATTTAAGCACTCATTGTTTTAAATACTGCAGGTATCGTTGAAGGTCCCACTAATACCACCAAAATTATTCTTCGTTGACTCATAAAACACCACGACAATAAGGCAAAACTTCGCTTGTCGAATCGTCAATACTAAAAATAGATATTTTCTGTTCAAGACAAGGAAGAAGTCTATTTAGTTAATTTCGTAATAATGTGACCGTTGTCAAAGTTATGCAGGACAAAAACCAGTTTATTAGCTTGTAGTTAGATTAGTGTACGTTTCTTTGATTTATTCTACACTTTGATTGCTCTATCCAAACGGTATCGCATTAATTAGGTAACAATGCATTTGAATAAAAATAATACTTATATTTTCTAAACCTTATATTTTACTTCAAATTCTGAAAATATGGAATCATCCAGAGGTTCCTACTTCCTACATTGCATATACCGTATTTCCATCCATTCTGGCATGTATTGTGACTTATCACCCCCTCCCTCAACGCGGGAAAGGAAGCCGCCCTGACCGGATGAGGAAGCAACCCCACGAGTGTCCTCAGATATTTTAAAGTACAATAAAATATTATCACATTATTTCATTCCTGTACACAATGCTTGGAATATACTACTCAAGAGCCGTCTCAACCCTAATATTTATTCTTGTCCGGACGCCCGTTCGCGGCCCAGGAAGTAAGTTTTAATTATATGCTCGTAGAGAAAATTATTTCTCTATCTCGTCCGCAAATGCGATTAACGAGTTCCCTATTTCCAGAGCAGATTTTTGTTGTTGGCAAGGTATGCCATTACGATTATAACAAGCGACTAGTCCGTAGACATACGAGTAGTACAAGCTTCGACTTTTCCCTTACAACTAAAAATGGAAACCGACAAGTAATAATAACAGCTGATCAAAGAAAAAGTTTAAATAGATATACAGGGTATAGCAAAAAGATTGTTCTGTTTTCAAACGGTCATTGCTTGGCTCATGGGAGGGTGATAGCTGCGCGCCTGGTTGCTTTAGGTAATGAGGTGTGTGCAATTTTCAGCTGTCTTCGTGGCCTGGAGCGGAGTGCAATATGCCTCAGTTGAAGTCTCTATTTTGATCTGCGCTTACGATTTCTATCTATCGACCGCTGTTAATAAATAGAATGTACACTATTGGTCGGTAAATAACCCCCGGAAACCCCATCAGCAAACGCCTCACAGCGCCAAACCTAATGTGAAGAAGAAGAAGAAGAAACGGTAACAATCACCTTAAAACGTTGTTGTGATATGCTAAAGAATTTTCTAGGTTTAAAACTAAATAAATTAAACAATCATAATTCAGTAGATATATGGTTTCAGTAAGATGTAGCTGCACAAGAGAAATAGTAGTTCACATGGATAATAATATTACAACCGGATGAACGGTGTTACAGACTTCAGGAGGAGTAAGAAACTACTGTGATAACGTCATAATGTTACTAAATACAGAAACTAGTACGAAATGGAAACTATCCCAGTCACAGACAATTGGGACTGCCGTAAGAATGGTTGAATGAAAACAGTAATGCACACACAGATACACCCCTTAGATCAGCACCCCATCTGGTTTTTAGCAAGCGAACAGTATAAACTTAACTCAGGTTCCCGTAAAATGCGCTATATGTACCTATCTATCGCCTTCTATCTATCTTTTCTTCATCTTCTTCAACATATGAATGGCGACGACAATTCGAACTAAAAACTTTACTTTCGCGCATTTAAATGCTCAATCCCTTTTTAGTAACATATACTGGATTCTGGTTATGATGTATTCGCTGTGAGGGAATCCTGGCTAACAGACTGATGTGGCTGTGTCAATAGAGAATTATGGAATTTTTAGATGCGATCGTGTGGGAAAGCGAGGTGGAGGTATTGCATGCTACGTGAAAACTGATGCTAAATGTAAGCGAATCAAAGTAGCTGGCAACGACACATTCGTTGGTTGGAGATAGCTGTGAGTCATATAGCTTTTCTCTTTGGAATTATTTATAGACCATCCAACACGAAATGTAATGAATTTTCGGAGAATCTTGAGGATTCATTAGTTCTATTACTGCCGGCTTACGATGAACTGGTTCTAGTGGGTGATTTAACTATGATCTGTTTCAGCAAAATAAAAACGTTGTTTCCTTTTTGGAATCCTTAGGACTGACTCAAATAATTAAATATGCTACTCGCGTAACTGGCAAGGCATGTACATTAATAGACCATGTGGTGACGATGAATCCGGCAGACATTTCTAATTCGGGCTGCCGCTTCCTTCAATATCTGGTCACTGTTTAATTTATTTCGAGCTTTCTCTCACTGTTCCCAAAAGAAATAAAACAATAAAAACTTTGAAGAACTTAAAAAATTTTGATTATGAGAGCTTTCAACACGAATTAGAACTTGTACAGTGGGATTGTATATTAGGGATGCAGACAGTAGACGAGAAGGTGAAATTTGTAAATGAAAATGTACTGAAACTTTTTGATCTTCATGCACCCCTCAAAACAGGTATATTTTTTAAACCTAAATCACCATGGTTGACAGACAATATTCGTTTGGTAGTAAATCTGAGGGACAAAGCATATAATAAGTTTAAGAAACAAAAAAACTATCCCATTGGGAATATTACAAAAGTCTACGTAATTACACCACTCTAGCTATTCGAAATGAAAAAAAAGCTTATCTGCGTTACAGTTCTCGGAAAGGGGGCTGTCAAAATTGAGAAAACTAGGACTTCTTAATAATAAAAAAAATAGTCAGGTGGTTCCATGTGGCATTTCCGATCCTGACTCACTCAATAATTTTTATGCTGCAGCTGGTGCGGTTGATGCGCCGGACTTGGGGTTAATGCAGGGATATCTTAAAGAATCAACTACGACTAAGAATAAATTTCAGTTTCGAGTAGTAAGTGAGTCAGAAGTTTGTTAATTTGTAGAAAGAATAAAAACTCGGTCCGTTGGCATGGATAATATCAGTATTGACATGGTTAGATGGTGTGGTCCGATTCTGATTCCTTATATAATTCACATCACCAACGTGTAACTGTAACTGTAACAATTTTACCTGTGCTGTCTAAGGTTCTTCAAAGAGCCATGGACCGTTAAATTAGGAATTATCTCACTTCTCATAAGCTTATGGCACATTGACAGTCTGAATTCCGTGGGCGACATGGTTGTGCAACTGCTCTACTAAGAATCGTTGATGACATTTTAGGAGCCGCAGATAATAATAAACTAACCGTTTTAGCTCTAATTGATTATTCAAACGCTTTTGACACCAGAAATTACGATTTGCTTTTTGGTATTATTCGTTCTGATGAATTTCATGATAGTGCTATTAAACTTGTTAAAAACTTTCTCAGCAATCGTAAGCAGTGCGTAGTCTTAAATGGAAAACGATCCAATTTTCAAACTGTTAGGGCTGGCGTTCCTGAGGGTTCGATTCTTGGTCCGCTGTTATACACTATATATTCAAAAAAGATTTGTGACTGTTTACACAAGTATATCTGTCTTTTCCCGCGGAGGAATGGGAAAGTGCCTGTCGAAAATTAAATAGTGATCTGAATAACTTGTCACTCATCTCAAAGAAACATTGTTTAAGTATTTATCCTTCAAAGTCGGCAGTAATTTTTTTTGGGAAACCTAAACAGAATAATGCAACAAAGGAAAAAATTAACGTACAATTAAATGGTTGTTACCTACCTTACCGTAGTGTAGTTCGAAATCTGGGCCTTCTTATGGACGAAAATTTAAGATTTAATGACCACGTCAATACAATAATAATATTAGACCTAAACTGCACTGATGAGCTGGAATGACAGCGAAATAGATCTATCTGCAGTTTGTTGAGGTGCAGACAGCACAGCATAGACATCTATTTTAATGTATGTCGGTTCTTGCCCGCTAGCAAAAAGTGCCGTGGGGACCTGCTGTCAAATTGAAGTATGCAGTTGCATGCCAATTTGTTAGGCTACAGGTCACTTCCTTTAGGAAGTAGTACCCGTTAAGGCAGCTAGGTGACTTTGTCATCATGTCAGTGTAATGCTGACAGATGGCATTGCCATCTAAATTCTTACTCACGTCTAAACATGTTTAAAGCAAGCATTTAATACTTTAAAAAATTTATATTCCAATCGACACTGTATGGACACTGAGATAAATCTCATGCTTTCAGACTCTTTAGTGCTTGCACATTTCAATTTTTGTGACGTAGTTTTTAGTTTATAACAATTGCATCGACAGCATATACAAGAAAATTAAGAATTAAGAATTAAGGCAGTGCAAGTGGCTCACCATGGAAAAGCGTAGGTACACTCGGCAAAAAACTTTATGCAACGAGTAGTTGTTACCGACACGTTATCTTACTTCAGTTCTCCTTATCGCTAGAGGGTGCTGTACCAGAATTTTGTTTTAAACGCCTAGAGAGGTGGACGATAGCCACCCGCTTTTCACCCGATCCGTAAGTTATTAAAATGCGTTAGTGGTTAAAGAGGCCATAAATTACACCGCAATAAAATATACAACCCCTAGTAGCAGCAGGAGAGCTTGGCGAATGGTTTACAGCGATTTCTTACCTGCTTAACACCATTCTGGTTTTCTTCAATGCAACTTATTTACAGATTTTAATTTAAATACTTTAATATTTATTTACCGTTTGATCCACCTAACATAGGCGCTCATTACCGCATAGCTCTAAAGTTGCTTCTTCTAAAAATTTGTCGATAGCTTTTATGAACAGAAATATTACACAAGATATAATTACATCTTAAGTATTATGCCTCTGCGAGCAAATGAGCAAATTGAAATGCTTTCATTAAACATTACAGTATATTTCAAATTCAAACTTTTAGGTATGGTCATTCAAATGTATAATCGTATATGGTAATTCAATTACCATAGCCAAGAATGTTTACAGTACGAAGAACATTGCCAAATATATCATATCAGTGACGAGACCAGAGCATTATTATTCGAATTTAAAATAGTTAAATTTGAAAATATTTTTTTTTTTGTTGAAAGTTGATGCATAAATCTTACTTTAATCGCACCGGATATATACGTTTTTGTTGCAGAACTTTTAAATTTTTAAATTAAAATGTACTTAACTTTTTTATGTCTCAAATCAACTGTTTCAGAGATATACCATTTTCTGCAGTAGAAAAATTAAACTACGTTATAATACAGTCGACTGACAATAACAAAAATTATTGTGTAGGTGAAGTGCTACCTTGCCCATTTCGAAAACAGGCGCTGTTGACAATTTGACTAATTCTGCTTATTTTTCCTGTCATTTCAACAGATGCTTCTTAATAGCAATTTCGTTAACGTATGTTTTATTTTTCTCTTTCAGCAATTACTGTACTACCTGTATATTTTGTATTTTATCAGGCTTTTCAATTTCTCAATTATAAGTTTGAAAAAAGGATGTAATGGGGTGCATCGCAGAATTGTTTATATTTAGCAATAATCAGTAGATACCTTGGGGAGGTTAGGCGATGAAAAACGGTGATTAGTTGTGATGTCTCCAGTGATGAATTCATCGGTCGTTCGTTCATAGCAGGTGATTAGTTGGCCATTCACGTTAGTTGGCGCCCGCCCGATTTCAGGAGTGCTCTATCAAATAATTTCATAGTATTCCGGTTATCTATTATTTAACCGAAACACTTTTTATATGATCTTATTTTTGAATTTGTGGCTTATTGATTGTATTGTGTAACTTGTGAACACATAATGCGCCTCAAATGCGAACGGTTTTTGAAATATTCCGACTCTTTCCTAAGCTATAATGATTGCATATTTTGAAAAAAAGATTAACAACATCCGCATGACTGGAAGGTATCTACTTGCTGTTTCTATTGTTACTTTTAGAATGAATTTGTCTAATTCTGTTCACTATATAAGTATCTACCAAATCCATTTTAGAAATTGTTATAGCAACTTAGAAATTTTTGATAAATTTAATATGTGGGAAACATTTAATTTTTAAACAGATACCCCATATTATTTGTCGATTACCTACATTCTGTCGCATTTGATGAGTAACATGTGGTACAATCTTTTACAGAAAAAAAAACGCTATTTTGCATATTATACTTCCAAAATTAGGCAACCTGAGTAAAACTAATGAAAAATTGATAAGCAAATATATGTCAGAGTACTGGCTAGCAATTATATGTCGAATGCTTTAAAATGTGCACTTGCTGGGAACCATTTTGAATCATTTAAATAGGTTGTAAACAAGTCGATTGTTTCATTGTGTTTTGTTTCACTCTCTTTATTAGGTAGCTCTGAAGATCGCTTCGACCTAACGGTAATTTTCAAACAGCGTCAAAACTATACTGAACTTAGATGTGTAGAATTTTGCCCACGTCTCTTATTTTTACGGGGTATGTAAAGTATCAAATATTTGTGACAGAGGTATTGTGTTATATGTACAGAATCCAATTAATAAATGGAATAATATGACTTTTAGTGAAATACAATAAATCCTTAATGCGTGTGAACAATATGACTCATACACTGTGATTGCCAGATATATGTTTCTATTTCCCATGCAAGTATGGGTGTATCTATTTCCAAATAATCCTCCATCCAGGGACGAGCAACGTCTGGCCCTATACATGTCTTCTTAAGCACCTATGAAACAGCGCATAACGATTGATTTTCAACGATGTTACAATTATTCGCATATTCTGTTCTAATTTGCTGAATAAAACTGTAGAAATATTGCTTCGATCCTCTTAATAAGCTTCTTAAACCATTGCTGGCAGTAGAAAAGAGAAAAATAAAAGCGTATGCGCATCCTATAATCCTAATGCATTCGCTATATACGTGTGGGATAAATTTAAAATATCGGTATTCATATGACCGCTTTCCATTATCAGTTTTCCGTGAAAATCTTTTGTTGCATGCAACGACGGGGCAATAACGATTAAATAAATAATTTATTATTGTTCGTAACAAAATATATTAATATTTTTACGCTTTTAAAATATTTTGTAATACTCATTACTTCTAATTAAAAAGGACTACTTGTCCGCTCGTCCAACATAAAAGTAAATGCAATCATTTCATGAAAAATTATAAATTAAATACCTGTATGACTCAAAACTAATTTTATTTTTTATTATGGACGAAACGATAAATAAATAATTTAGATAAACTTGTTAACTACAGCAAGTCTATTTGGATCAGTATTCAATTCTGAATGAGGTTAGTAAAGAAAGAAAATCTCTAGATATTTATGGGAACGAAAACAACTTCTTGAGATACTTGCTTAAAAACAAAAGTAAAGATTCATTACAAGAAGATTAACTTAGTTTGCCTGCATAAACTAAGTATATGTCAAGGGACTTTGTACTCGTATCAATTATATCAGTTATAACTTCAGATTATATAACTTAAAACTTATCGAACGAAAAAACCATATGCCATTCTATTCTATTTCTAGGTATTTGGGATAAACAAACAATTATGCAGGGATTAATATTTACGATTCATTTCCGCTTGCTCAGGGTGTTTCATCAGTTTTTGTTACAAGTATAAACCAGCAAACCATATATGGGTAGGTTTCTCTTATCTTTGTTCAACCCAGTAACAATTAACAACACCTTAAAATAAGATATGTGATTACTTTAGATCAAAGAACTGTAGATTCTAATTATACAGTTGATTTTAGCTTAAAATAAAGAGAAACCGGCCCAATATGTTAATATCTGTATTTATCTACTTACGAGAGGCACAAATAAGCTTGCGTTTGTTAAGATTGTAGCCAACACTTTTCCTTATCATTAAAAAATACATTTATATACATAAAATTACGAGTATGGCATGCGTTAATTGACTTATTCTCAAGAATACGTCAATCAACGATTCCAGTCATTATTTACTTATTCAAATTTTGCTAATGTGATGTAAAAAACCGCTGCAAATTGAATCAATAGTTCCATATACAATTTTCAAAATGACATTTACGTTTTTATTTTTTATACTATACGATTAGTAATCAGCTTTTGAGCATTTTTTCTCTCTACACATTTTCTCTAAGACAAACAGTCCTGGTGATATTAGCAAAAATATATAAATTTTTAAAATCGTTTTTTTACAAATAACTCGGAAATTATTAATTTAACAAAAAATTTTCAAAAGTGCTTTCTGATCAGAAATTTGATTTTCTATATAATACCAAAATTAAAAAAAAATCGTACGAGCAGGGTCCAAAATAGGTTTTTTTGAAATATTTCGAAAATGTCAAAATTTTGGATAAATTTTCTAAGACACTTTTTGTGAGAAATTTTATTTCCTATCTGATGATATGGTCATTTTTTTGAATATATTAAATATATTCGGAGATATAACCGTTTTCTAATATCTTCTAAACAGTTTGCTGTACCGAAAATTTATAGGAACTAATATAATACTCGCAGTTATACTAGTAATCACATACTAAAACGAAAAAAATAAAAATTTGCAAAAAGGGTAGTTACCCCCCAATTTTGCCCCCTTCCCGATACCCTACTTATCCCACAAACAATAGGTCGCTTTGGGTAGTTGAGATTTATACGTTTGCCAAATTTCAAGTTCATATATTAAGTCTTTCGAAAGTTATCGTGTCCACAAACAAAACCACAGACACACAAGAAATTTGTTTTTGCTCAAATTTTGTTTTTTTTGCGTTTTCGACCATTTTAAAGCGAATGAGCAAATATAAATTTTTGAAATTTTTTTTTCGCGATACAATACTTCCCATCCGTTGGATCCGTTGCCATGCAGTAACACTCAGGCTCTAGTGTAAGAAATAGTATCCAGAAATGTATCCGCTGAGGAGAAAAGCAATAAATTCTAATTGCAAGGGTTTATTTGCTTTGTACCCATAAAATTTGCGACAGATGGGCCACACAAATACCGGACAGCTCTTCGCTCTTGAGGGTCTCGACGTAATAACACATCTGTGGTAGCGCCCTCTAACGACAGGGATTTTATTTTAAGAAAAAGAGTCGGTAAGGCCCTAACTGTAATTTGCTCGTTCCATTTTAACTTGGGCCAAGTGTACCTCCATTCCGTAAATCTGTTTAAAAATTTATTGAATCTAGCTCACCTAGATATTTGTATAACAAGTTATCCTTTAGAACCGATGTACATCATGCAAACATCAGAAGAAACGATTTGCTTACGGTTCCGGCACATAAGAGTACATTTTTTGAACGGTTTTTTTTCATATAATGTTGCTAAAGTTTTCAACGCAATTCCGGCTCATATAAAAACTCTATCCGCGAGCATTTTTTAAATAAAACTAAAACAGCATCTACTTCAATAAAATATTATAATGGTACTATTGAGTATTTAGCGCTACTTAGCTTACAGCCTTACCGTTCTACATCTCCCTTTTCTCCTTCTTTTCTTTTCCCTATTTCTATTTTTCTTATTCTCTTTTAATTTTCTTTCTTTGCTCCTTTCTTACTTCTTTTTCGTATATTCAACACCTTTTATTTTTATTTTAATGGGGTTGTAGAGAAGGGCAGAGTTTGCATGCTTGCAACCACCTGATTTCAATCCCTCCTTTCCGTACAAGAAAACCTCGTGTATGTTAATTTCATTTTGTATCCCCTGAATAATGTATGGATTGGAATAAAATTATTATTATTATTATTATTATTATCATTATTATTATTATTACTATTATTATTATCAAACAAGCGTGTCAACCCTCCACTCCAGCGTAGACGACCGCCCGACAGTATAGCCGGCAGTGTCAGAGCTATTGTTTTAAAATGCTATTTTTATCGGACTACTGCTTTGAATTAGGGCCCGAATCCAGTGACACGATGCAAATCATTTTCTAGGAAAGCAGACATTCACCATACTTGTTGCCGTTCCCCAAATCATCGAGGATCCCGGTCGGGCTGCATTCCTAATCGAATAGCGGTGCAATAAATCCGCAGAGTGCACTGGAGTGTCCCCTCGTTTCCACTCTATTAACATTTACACGATGCGTACGAACGGTGCAAACAACGAGGAATATTTAAATTTCACAATTACCGGGTAAACTCCACGTTAATCCCCGTTCGTAATGCCGATGTTAATTATTTTTGTGTAGATGCAGTACTCTTCTGCGATACCGAGCGGTTAAATTTGCATCCGGCGGCACTAGAGCGCAGCGCTATGGTATCGGGGTTTCGAAAAAACCTCCGTGTGAGAGCCTTCATAAAATCAATGTGCGCTTAAAATATTCAATTTGCTCTAGCTAACATCAGAGTAAATGAATTACGGCCTTCCCAATAGTCTTTCGAATTTCAAATGGGTGTATTAAAATGTAAGTGAACGAACAATTTTTTGTTGTTATAATGTTCTTATATATTAAAATATTTTATATTTAATAGAAAATGCATTCAAAATATTCACTAAGCAACCCAAAGAATTACAGAAATAATATTAGCAAAAACAACATCAATATAGTAGCAATAATTATACTAAACGAAAATAACTTAAAAGAACTACATAAATAAAATGCTCAAATTTCTGTTGTGCGGCAAACACAAAGCATCTTGTTTGGAGAGATTGTAGCGCATTTGAGATTTGCAAAGGTAATATTTCATTAATAGTGCCTATTTTCCAATACCAGTTACAAAATTAAATTCTCCTTTATTGGTATCCATGATGTAAATAATGTATTTCTCTGAGTTTATATGGTTTATATTTATTCTGGTAAGGTATTTTAGCGATTCCCTTACAAGAAACTTTAGTGTCCTACTCAACTTGTTTACTGGAAGTACGGATATCTGCCACTGCAATAACCAATGCATTAGTGCTGTCGGCGTCCTCATTTTATTTCATATACTTTTCATACTGCTCCTTCTTGCAAGATTGGTGGATAATTAAACTTTCTTTTAATCATCGAAAAATTTCAGAACGAGGTTGCCGACATTAACTGGTTAAAATAGAATGCTGCTACAACGCTGAGATCTTATTGGCTTCATTATAACGCTCAACCATAATTTCGAGATTGGCATATTCCAAGAGACAATAAAGTATAAACAAATTAGGTTATTGTGTTACATAAAAATACAGAAAAACCCTATTTCATAAAAACTACCAAAAATATATCTATTCCGGGAGCAACAACTGCATGTGGGCGACACATCGCCATCTAAAGGTTGTTCCACCCACCCGTCCCTAGCGGAGACCATTACCTATCCGTATATTCTGACATGTTATTTATCGCGCTGTTAACAGAACTTTAAAATTCCGTCATCAATTAGTATCGAGTCACTTTTCTGCATTGTTGCCGACATGGTGCAAACCATGCCAAGTTTAAAGATAAAATAATGTACGCGTAATACCAGGTGAGGTGTCGATAGTAAGTCTCGACTATCACCGTCAACCTTAAACCTATCAACATGTTAGGAACGACAAATATTTGACAACATTCAAACCCTGGCAACTCTGTAGTAGTTTAGTGTCCAGTCGCGAGTAGCGTTGCTGTCGTTTTTCGATTAATGCCAAGTAGTTGGCGCTTTTTTTGCTGTAGTCTGTCAAATTTTGACGGTAAATTGTGTGACTGACAGCCGTTGTGGTGTTGGTATACAGTTAAGTATAATTTACAGTGATAAGTACTGATTTAATGTATATTAAATCAATCCTGTTATTGTACATAAAATCATCAATTATGGTTCGGACATGTATGGTTACTGGTTGTAGACGAAAGAAGGTCGTAGAAAAATTATATTCCATAGATTCCCAAATAATGAAGAAGTAATACCTTCAACTTTATTTATTAATGATAATGCTAAAGTTTTTAACGTTCACAGCAGGCCGGAGATAGTTGAAGCGTATCAAAGGAAATGACGTTATCAACATGGATTTGGCTGTTTTAAGAGAATTTGTGAACGGCGAGGAACAGACCTTTGCGATCCACAGCAACCGGAAAAATGTTAAAGTCGATGCCCTTTCTGGTCAGCAGTTTGTGCCAGGGTGCGAAGAATACCTGGAAGGAATGGAAACTGGTGAATCTATGACTCGTTTACCAACTGTCGTATGTTTGTCAGCCAGTTTTCTTTTCCAGTAATAAAATTGTGTAACAAATTGGTCCTTTATTGCTTTAAAATGCAAGAAAAATAATATGGTATTCAAATTCCGCGCGCTTTTGTTTTTAGTTGAGTGACCAGTCGCAAAAGGCGCTGTTAACCGTGTATCTAGAGTTACCGATCTATATACAACCAACTACAACTAAGTCTCTTATCTATGACAACATTGTACACTGATGCCAGCTTAAATCAATTCTGCCATTCTATCCATGTTGTGCTACCTTACGATGGTATCATCAATTAAATTATCGATTAAATCAGTTTGCCGCCTCTCAGGAAGTTGAATACAACAATTGCTTTGACGTATACTTGCCATCTGTCGATCGTTGAATTATTTGATATATTTTAATATGAAATACATGGGAGTTTGTATTTTCAACATATTCTGTAGTGTTTTGGGCAATAATCAACTTTAACGTTGCAGAAAGCTCATATTTCGGAGCTGTGGGTTGACACGGTTTCGTATAACTTTTAGGTTATGTATCCTATTTGTGAGGTTGTGGCTGCATTAAACCTGCTAAATAATTGTACCGTGATGGACTGAAAGATGTTTTTAGCCTGCCGGAATGGTAAAATTAACAAACTAAATGGTATTAATGTTAGCTGCACTACACAAAGCTTCCACAGGGCAAAGGTGAAGACTATAGAGGTTACCATAAGCCTAATATACCAATAATTATTGCTATTTCTCACCCTTTAAAGAAAAATATAGCCTTAAATTGTTGGAAAATCTTTATAAAGCCATCAATTCTGTGACTGTAACTTGATCTGCAACTTTCAGTACTATCGTGCTCACTGATGTTCAGTGATCGCTGTGCATATCGTAGCTTTGTAGCTTGGCAGTATCTTTGTAACCAACAAAAATACTCTATTTAAATATATTTTTGCCAACTACGATTTCTATTTATATTAGGCAACTTTATATAACTCAAACAGTAAACACATAAAAATTATGAAAATACCATTGTATTCTAGAGGTAAATACTTGTTTTATGAATGTTTTACTTTTTTAGCTTTGCTAATTAGAAAGATGTTTAAAATTCAAGAATACACAAAATTAAAAAAAAATCTGCGTTAGAGATGATAGCTAATTTCTGATGTTTTCATAAGAAATGAAGGAAAGAGTATTGAATCACTTTTTTACTATAATGGAAGCTAAGGAAGATGCCTTATGTAAAGACAAGCAAGATGCTCCATCCTGTCTAGCGATGTGATACCGGGAGCGATTGTGCTATTCAGTTGACATGTACGAGTGAACTGGCCATGCACTAGGACTAGAGAGACGGGAACGCGCAAATTTCAAGGCTGCACTTGCCTAAAACTGAGCTTTGTTAACAGCTAGTTTAATAGTATGGGGATTCAAACTGATTGGCTGTGATTTTGTTTACGTTTTTATTCTTTTTTATCTACTTGATACAAACATTTATACTTTAATTAATAGAGTTATGTTGGTAGCGTAAATAATTGTAAATTAAATTTTAACTTTGCTTGGAATACGTTGTCCAGGCTGATAACTGCATCCTTGGCTATGTTATTTTCAAATACTGATGCAGTAGATTTTCGTTTATAGTTCAGCGTAGCAATCATGTGTGGTGCAATTACAATATGGTTGGCACCTAATGTAGAATGTGAAGATGTATTCTGTTAATAGAATTTTAGGAATAATTAGAAAACTCTTCAATTTGGACTATGGCACTAAAATGGTGCTTGAAAGTGTGAATCGAGACCGAAATTATTAATTTAGCAAAATGATACAAATCGCGGCACAATGTACTATATGAAAAAGTGTTGCCGATATGTTCAAATTGGCTTCATCGAATGTGAGTAGGGTTGCTAAAAAATTACTGTAGTATCGATATTTTGTATCGTCGTACTTTTTGTTTACCAGTATGGATACCGCAGCAAATCATTTCAAAAAAATATCAATACATGCACGATTTCATAATTTTTGTCTTGGTGGCGCGAACAAAATAAATGGTTCTTACGCTTAATATCACTGGGGAGCATAACTGTAGCCCCACCTTAAATTATCAGTGGTGGCCCTAAGAAAAAAATTTTGCCCAGAGCTGCAAGAAGAATTATTGCTACAGCGAGTAACACTTTAAAAAGTCGAGAAAGATTTGCCCAAGAATGTGGGCTTGATGTTTCAAAATGGACTATAGGGAGGGTTCTAAAGAAAAGTGAACACATTGTACGCCGAAAACTAAGAAAATGTCCGAGACTTCTTCCTCACCATAAAACAGCCCGTTTGATGGGATTTGCTCATGATGGTTCAGATTGTTTCAATTATTGTTGGTGAGATTTGAGGAGAGAACCTGAGTATCTTTCAAAACGAAACTTTGGAGGTGGTACGTTAATGGTATGGGGTGCCTTTACAAAAGCAGGCATTTTAACATTGACTTACCCATCAACACGAATGAACAGTCGAGAGTATATTCAAGATATTGAGACAAATTTAATGCCTTTTTTAAATAACAATTACGATCGAGGTTTCATTTTGCAACAAGATAATGCGAGGATTCATGTCAGTAGAGGGTCAATGGCTTGGTTTGCCAACCAAAATGTCGAATTGTTAGAGTGCCCCTCTTGTTCACCTGACATGAACCCAATTGAAAACCTTTATGGTATATTAGTTCGGCGAGTATATGCGGATAAACAACAGTACGCCACCATAAATGAACTCAAAATTTTATTAGAAGAGGTTTGGGCCAATTTGGGACCAAGAATATTAAATATTTTAATGTTTACTTCTACTTATATCCTCTTAGAGGAAAATGGACCAGTTTACGTTGATTAAATAATTTGGTTGATAGCAGGAATTCTAGAATTCTTGAGCTAACTAGGAAACATGGAAGTCAAACCCATTATTAGTTTACGAATGTTTTGTTAAAATATGTTCCATTCTGTGCGAAATCTAGATGGGGTTATAGTTGTGCACCAGTCCAAGATAAAAAATTATTTTATTACAATACGGGAACTATTAATAAATGACTGAATAGTCAACTTCTTATTATTTTCGTTTCTTTTATTTCTCTTGTTAGCTACATTAATTTACGTTTGCATTTGACGAAAAAAAAACTTAAAATTCAGGATGGGGCTATAGTTGTGCTCCCCAGTTTTTTATTTACTTACGGCTTAGGAATCACTACTAACGAATTCTGAACCACAATAAATTACTTCAACTCACGTTTTTTCTGTATTACACAATATCACTAAAGTTTAGTTGTTCTATTTTTGATGTTTGTAGTTCAAGATTTATGGCTGTTTATAAAAATACGCTTATCAATATTCTACTGTTCAGATAGGCAACAATTATGTAATAGTACTAAACTGCAGGAATTTCCCAGTGTTTTGTATAAATTATAAATTGCCCCAAATTGTGAGAGCAAATATACAAATGTTGACAGTAACAATGGAGAGGAACTGTGCATGCTTGCTCTAGTTCACTTTACATTTATATTTTATATCCTATACAGGGTGTCCCTGAACATGTGGGCAATATCTCGGGATCTGATAGCTGAGCTAAAAACATCACTATTTTACAGTATAACTTTTTTTGATATAACGTCCGCCTACTGAGATATTCACCCCTAAAGCTCTTTTGAAAAAATTGGTTTCTCCGAAATATCTTTTATACCGCCTGATATAATTTGATGAAATTTTCGCCATTAATATTTATAATGCAGGCGGTTAGAATAGTGCAGACACAGTTTTTGTAACTGCACGGGGAAGTTGGGGGTAAACTACCCTTCACCGTTTTTTTCTCTTAATTTTAAGGCGGGTAAGATTTTTTCCCCGAAATAGGTGTTCTTCAATTCTATCAAACTTAAGAAGAAAAAAAGGTACTCTTTATTCATTACCCTAATGTTAACCGTTTTCGAGAAAAATGCTGTTGAATTACATGGTTCACATTTTCACTTGCGTCCACACAAGCAATTTAATTTTTATAGTAGGCGCTAAAAAATATTATTAGCTGTCACTCCATTTAATTTTCCTGGTGTGATTGTTATCCAACAATCATTTTAAAATGGAATATTCATTTCCTGAATATGCTGACATGCATTTAGTGTATGGTCTAGCCCTTGGTAATAGTACAGAAGCTGTGAGGTTGTACGCAGAACGATTTCCTGACCGTAGGATTCCTGATCGGAAAACTTTTGAACGGGTTGATATACGTTTAAGGGAGCCAGGTGGGACATAAAATTATCCATAAAGGCATGTTTATATCAATTTGTAATTATTAGGAAAATTTGTAAAAGATAGCTTGAACGGTGGCGTCCAAAGAAGAGTACGCACAGTGGTCCTAGAGGAGAACGTTTTGGATAGCGTGGCTGCGGATCCTACCAATGGTATTAGAAAACTTGCGGTGCAACACAATGTGTCCAAAAACACTATTTCCAGAATTTTTCAAGAACAATTACTGCACCCTTTTCATGTTCAAAAGGTACATGCTCTAAGTCATGAAGATTTTCCTGCTAGAGTGGAATTTTCAAATTGGGTCTTAGAACAGCACACAAATAACAGGGATTTTATTAGTTCGATTCTTTATTCAGATGAGGCTGGTTTCACGAAAAACGGTGTAATAAATTCACACAATTTACATGTTTGGGCGGACGAAAACCCTAATTCCACAGTGGTTGCAAGACACCAGTTCCAGTTTCAGTCTGTTAATGTTTGGGCGGGAATCATAGGGGACCATTTAATAGGACCATATGTGCTACCTCCAAGATTAAATGGGGAACTCTATTTGCAGTTCCTTCAAAATAACTTACAACAGCTTTTAGAAGACGTTCCATTAGCAACCAGAAGAAACATGTGGTTCATGCATGATGGCGCACCACCCCACTTTAGTATTGCTGTGCGACAATTTTTAAATAATGCGTATCCAAATCGATGGATAGGTCGAGGAGGACCTGTTGCTTGGCCTCCTCGATCGCCAGATTTTAACCCTCTCGATTTCTATTTGTGGGGGCACCTGAATAACTTAGTTTACTCCTGTAGAAACGAGGGATAATCTAATAGAACGTATAGTATTTTACTGTGATGAAATACGTAATAACGCTGCCGTGTTTTGGAGAATCCGGCAGTCTTTAATTCGTCGGGCCCGAAAATGCATTGAAGTTGGAGGAGCTCATGTTGAAGCTTCTTAATTTTTTTTTGTAGCTCCATGTAGTTTTTAAGTGTTCTTCGTAATGTTATAATTTATGTAATTATTTAATAAATACAATAATTATAACCATGTTATTCAAGTACATTTTTCTCGAAAACGGTTAACTTTAGGGTAATGAATAAAGAGTACCTTTTTTTCTTCTTAAGTTTGGGAGAATTGAAAAACGCCTATTTCGGGGAAAAAGTCTTACCCGCCTTAAAATTAAGAGAAAAAAACGGTGAAGGGTAGTTTACCCCCAACTTCCCCGTGCAATTACAAAAACTGTGTCTGCACTATTCTAACCGCCTCCATTTTAAATATTAATKGCGAAAATTTCMTCAAATTATATCAAGCGGTATAAAAGATATTTCGGAGAAACCACTTTTTCCAAAGGAGCTTTAGGGGTGAATATCTCAGTAGGCGAACGATATATCAAAAAAAGTTATACTGTAAAATAGTGATGTTTTTAGCTCAGCTATCAGATCCCGAGATATTGCCCACATGTTCAGGGACACCCATAATATTGGTGTTTTGTATTTTTATACCAAACGTCGATACTAGTATACTGCATGATTCACTATCACATTATAATATCGAGTAATCAGTATCGAAATAAATTAGCAATATTTTGGCTCAGAATATAGATATTTCGATACAATCTAAGTATATAATATGTGGGGATATCAAGCAAAACGCGAATAAATGAAACGGTTTATTAAATGAAAACAATAACGATGGATGTTAACTCAAAATAAATGTCCTTCAAACTGCAATGCTGCCCCTCGCGTCCTCCACAGCACTGGCACCGTCTTAACGTCTTTGAACAAAACTCCCTTGTTTTAACGTCTTCACCTTATTATTACAACGTCTTCACTTTATTATTTATTACGTCTTCACTTGAGATCTTAACTGTACAACTGTACCCCTGTACTCCTACGTCACTCGCGCCCGTGCAGGTTATATCCGTTCGCCCGAAGAGTCCCGAAGTTACCCGACGCTTCTACTCGCGCGCGCGGATTTAAATCGCGAGACGTAACGTTTCCCACAATTCGGCCGTCCTGCTGGTCGCCCGACTCGGGAGACAATGTTTCCTCTTCCTCCTTCCTTCCATGCTCTGCGAAATCTCCTTGGTCTTCTTTTCCCCGATCTTGTTGTAATGAGATCCACGACTTCATGAATTCGGCACAAGTGGAAGTTTTTTCTGGTCCTTCGTGTAATCCTTGTTTTTGGACGTCATATGTATCATTTCCTTTTATTTTAGTGATACGGTAGGGCCCAAGGAATTTGGATTTTAACTTTAACCCTGGTCCGAACTGAGTCCTCTTTATAGCAACCAATTCTCCTAGTTTGTATTTACGTGCATCGCGTCTTCTAAGGTTGTAGGTTTTCCTGTTTTCTTCTTGAATCCTTGCAATATTTTCCTTCGCCTTCCTTCTTAAGTTTTCTCTCTCTTCTCCGAACTGGCGGCGGATTTCTTCTTCAATGAGGTCACTTATTCTGGGCAGTGACCCATTCTTCATCTTAACTCCTACCAGCAGCTCAAAAGGTGTTGTGTCCACACTTCTTTGGTATGTGCTGTTCAGAGCTCTCTGAACTTCATCTACATGTCGGTACCATTTCGTCGGATCGTCAAGACATAATTTAGTAAGTACGGGAATTATGATGGAGTTGATTCTTTCTATCTGGCCATTTGCTCTTGGAAGTCCTGTTGTTACACAGCAATGACGAATCTTCTCTGCATCACAGTAGTCCTTAAATTCTTGCGACGTAAAAGCGGAGCCTCTGTCAGTAATTATGTTAGTTGGATTCCCAAATGTTTTTCTTTGAAGTTCTAATTTCGATATAACCTCTTTTGATGTCGTCGACTTAGTGGGATAGAGCCAAACAAACTTAGTAAAGGAATCTATTGCAGCTAAGATGTGTTTGTAATTTTTATTCGTAGATTCAAGCGGTCCTAAGTGATCTAGATGGTAAGTATCGAGCGGTCGACATTCTTTTGTCAAAGGATGAAGGAATCCTTCTTGTTTTCCAGTTTTTCGATTGGCTAAAATACATGGAACACAATTACGAATGTGTCGCTCAATCTTCTCTTTCATCTTGGGTATAAAATAGTCACGTCTAATTATTTCCTCAGTCTTCTTAACGGAAAAGTGTCCATTTTCATGAGCCATTCTGATGATTTCTTGCTCCATCATCTCGGGAATTAGCAATAGTTCATTTTCACCAATCATTTATAAAGTAGTTCGTCTTTCAGTAAGTAGTCCTCGTATGGTTTTTCCTTCAGAACTTCTCTAATGGTTTTAATCCTTTCATCTTCATCTTGAGCCTGCTTAATTCTTTGGTGTAGTCCGTCAACAATCATCATCACGGGGTGTCTGCTTAAAGCATCCACGTGTCTCATCCTGCTTCCTGATCTGTGTTCTATAACATAGTCAAATTCTTCAAGAAGAAGTGCCCACCTTGCCACCCTTGTCGTAAGATCTTTCTTGGCCATGGTCTTTTGGAACGCTGAACAATCAGTGACGATCTTAAATCGATTACCCAGCAAATAAATCCTCAATCTCTTCAAAGCTTCCACGATCGCTAAAACTTCTAGCTCATAGCTTGAATATTTCATCTCAGCAGGAGTAGTTTTCTTACTCACATAGTAAACTGGATGAAAACAATTATCTTCATATGATTTTTGTAGCAGAATTGCGCCATAACCATCCTGGCTTGCGTCAGTATGAAGTTCTGTTTCAGCACCTAGCCTGTAAATGCTTAATACTGGTTTATCTGAAAGCGCCTTCTTAAGCGTAACGAAAGCATTACGTTCGACTTCTCCATATCGGAATTGCATATCATTTTTGAGTAAATCGCTTAGTGGTTTTGCTATAATTGAGTAAAATGGGATAAACTTCCTAAAATATCCAGTAAGACCCAAAAAACTTTGAATATGCTTAACAGTTGTTGGTTCCGGAAAGTTTCGTACTGCTTTCGTTTTCAAATCTGATGGATAGATCTTGCCTTCTTCTATACGATATCCTAAAAATTCTACGGATCGCTTAACGAATTGGCATTTCTTCTTGTTTATCTCCAATCCATATTCTTTAGCAGTTTGCAACACCACAGTCAATTTTTCAACAGCTTCTTCCTCATCTTTTGCTGGAATTATTAGGTCATCCATGTAGGGTAAAACAACATTTTTGGCTGTCAAGTCCCGAAATATATGATTAATAAATCGTTGGAAAACCGCCGGCGAATTGCACAGGCCAAAGGGAACTTTAAGAAATTGGAACTGCCCTTGATGCGTCACAAAACTGGTGTATTTTCGGCTGTCCTTTTCTACGGCTACATGAAAGAAACCATTTCTTAAATCTATAGTGCTAAATACTCTAGCCTCTTGTAATCGGTCTAATTGATCTTCAATAAGTGGTAGTGGATACCTGTCTTTAACAACTTTCTTGTTGACCTTCCTGAAATCCACACACACTCGCGGTTGTCCATTCTTTTTCTTCACCACTACAACCTGGCTGCTATACTCAGAATTGCTTGGTTCCACTATCCCATTCTGTATCCACTCTTCTACCTGTCTATCAACTGTTTCTCTTTCAACGAATGGTAAACGCCTTGGAGTGTGGTAAATTGGTTCGTCGTCCTTCATGATTATTCTCATTTCAATAGGTGCCGTCTTAATTTTCTCGGGTTTATATTCATTTATCATCGTCTTTATTTCTTCTTGCAATTCCTTCTTCACGTTTTTGCCTATGTCTATTTCTTTATCAGTTTCCACGTCAATCTTCATGATCTCTTCAGCATCTTCTAACGGATCCGGTGCTCCTTCGGTATCGACTTTGACTTTAGTAATTCTAACTCCGTCCAAATTAATCGTCACCTCTGCTGAATCTAGCAATTCGTTACCAATAATGGCATCAACGGACATAACATCATCTGGGACAACGTAAATTCTAGCATCAAAAACATGATCATCTATGAGAATGGTAGAATAGAAGTAGCCTAACACCTGTACCTCTGATTTACCAATACCATTTACAGAAATACTAGTTCTTGAGAGATTCGGAGAGCCCATTTTCTGGTATATCCGTAATTTTACCAAATTTATAGTGCTTCCAGTGTCAATTAGCGCTTCAATGTCGACACAATTAATATTTACCATCTTAAGCATCTTGTTTCGCATAACAGTATTTAATTTATGGACAGTAGCACTGTCTTTTGAACCTGAGCTTTGCTGTTGCTGCTGCACGACTTCAGTTCTACACTCGGTCGATTTATGCCCAAATCTATTGCATTTGAAACACTTCATACCTAAGCTTCTTGACTTACATTCTTTGGATCGATGACCTTTGGATCCACAATTGAAACATCTAAAATCGGAAGCTGACTGCTTATTTTCTGATTTAGACTCAGATTTCTGTTGTCGTGAGGCAGTAGCATTTGTAGACTTACGTGCAGAGTGCAAAATCGTTTTGGATTGAATGTTACTATAGATAACCAACTTTTCTTTAAAATCACGTAGAGTTTTAGCCCCGTAAAGAATAATTTTATTGCTCTGTTCGTCTGGAATACCGTCAATTATATACTGAATGAGAGCACTATCTTCGATGTCACCACGACAGGCCAGTTCCTTCATTACTAGAAAATATTCCAAAACATTTTCATTCCTCTTCAGTTTTCTTTCAGAAAGTAATTTATGCAAATGCGCACTGTTAATTTTTGAAGCAAATTCTTCAAGGAATGCCCGCTTTAATGACCTCCATGAATTTATGTCTTTCTCGCTTTGAATAAACAACTTTGCCAGACCACGCAATGATTTCTTAGCAAAAATAAATAACTGCAGATCATTCCAACCTAATAACATAGACATGTCCTCTAATTCCTCTGCCCATTTTTCTATTGGATAAGAACTAGTACCATCAAATAAACGAATTGAATCCTCTATATCGCGAAAACTCATCGAAAAATTTGGAGATGGTAAAGAAAGTTGAGCCACAGAATTTCTTAAAGATTCTTGTTCGTCGTCGTCATCTTCTGTTTCTTCATCTGGTTCTTGTTCGCTACTTTCTTGTAAGCCTTTTAAGTTCATCAGCGCCATGCAAATATTGTTGATTAAATTCTTTCTGTCTAAATCGTAATCCATGCGTAAAACGTTTGCGAAAGAAACTAAATCGCTATCCGAAAACGAATCATCCGTGTATTTTAGTTTATGTTTGAATTTATCGGAATTTGAGTCAAATTCAAATCCAGCGAATTCGCGCAACCGTTTTCTATTACCGCGATCACCTTCGTGTTCGAAAACCAACTTATGCAGTTTTTTAATGACATTAGCTGGAGCAGTCTTTATGTTATCCGCAATACCGGCAATTTGTCCCAACTTGACTTGCGAAGCCATCTGTTGACGGTTATCACAATTAGGCACGGAAATACAGTAGTTCAACTATCACGGTTAGATACTACCTACTACGGTATTAGTTCAACACGCGCACGAAGCGGCACGCCGTCGAAATTCTTAGAGCGTAGCGTCGTAACGTAACGTAAGCAAACAAAGAAAGGATCACCCACCTCGTTTCGATGCTAAGGGTTACCTTGCTACCTTCTCGTCCCCACGTCTGCTAATGGTTCTCCCGTCCTTGGTGCTTGTCCGTCTTGCCACCTAGAGTACCTCCTTCGTCGTAGCGTTGCAGTAGTTGCGACGTAACCGATGTCCAACGTCTTGTTTACTCCGGCACTTCGTCCTTTGTCGTCTTCTTGGTTTGCCGTTTACAAATAAATCGCGATGGATATCCCCGACTGCAATCCCGTACGAGCCCCCAAAATTATGTGGGGATATCAAGCAAAACGCGAATAAATGAAACGGTTTATTAAATGAAAACAATAACGATGGATGTTAACTCAAAATAAATGTCCTTCAAACTGCAATGCTGCCCCTCGCGTCCTCCACAGCACTGGCACCGTCTTAACGTCTTTTGAACAAAACTCCCTTGTTTTTAACGTCTTCACTATATTACAACGTCTTCACTTTATTATATTACGTCTTCACTTGAGATCTAACTGTACAACTGTACCCCTGTACTCCTACGTCACTCGCGCCCGTGCAGGTTATATGCGTTCGCCGAAG